>JAFIRS010002764.1:0-183838 GCA_018342105.1 Gonioctena quinquepunctata | reverse complement strand
ACCCACCTGAAAATCTTCAAACTTCCTTGACAATAAAAATTGATTGCAAATGTTTCTTTCTGATAAACTTGATTGTTTTTTAATTCTGGGGTCCGCCTAACAATCCAAACCGGTTTCAGGTTTTTGGCCCTCATCAGTCAGGTAGTCACCATAAGATCCGGAGCCCTTTGGAGAGCCCCAACAAAAATAAAAACTTCATCAAAGTTACTTTTTCCCGGAATACCTATAGGTGATTGGCGATGAAATTTTCTTTTTGTTTTGGGGCCCCCTTTCCAATCTTCGGTTTCCTGGTAAACCCTCCTATTTTGGGCCAAAAAACAAAACGGTGTTACGCCCTCATAAATAAATAATCAATTTATCAAAAAAAACTTTGCAATAAATTTTTCGCAATAAACAAATTTGGGTGAAATCTCAACGTTCTCCCGGAAAAAAAATTTTTTTCCCGGGGGTCTCCCCTTTTTAATAAAATTTGATTAAATTCGTTAATATTCTCACATGAAACACAACAAATTGAAGATAGCGACATCTTTAATTTGCCAAGAGAAACTCAACCTAGTACCATGAAATTCGAAGGAAGAAAGTTTTCTCACATTGATAGGTAGGCAACAATCGTTGGTATCGTACCTAAACTCAAGCTTCTAGAACGTTCTGAATAACGCCACCAAAGAGCAAAGCGAAGTGATTTTAATTTTATCTCGAGGAAGTCACAATCTACCGACAGCTATTTCATGCTTTCCCAATCACCAGGACTGCTATGTGGTATCTCTGGAAATTAAATCTAATCACTCGGAAAACTCCATTTTGCTAGGGTGTTACTCAAACGTGCTAAAATTTGATTTTCTTTTGGTTCATACCAACGATTTTTGGGCTCATCAAGGGGCAAAAAACTTTTGCTGAACGGCACTGGGTTGAGCGCCCCGGAAAATTATAGTTTGCGTCTAAAATTTTTTTCACTTTTTTTTTCTAATACTCGATACTTTTTTATAACACAACCGATTTCCCCAACTATTTTCATCACGTTGCTGCTATTTTAATGAAAATAATAGATTTCTTTGTTACTGTCGTTCCAGTTTAGATCCTCAAAAATGAATTAATGTGGTGAAATATAAATTGTTATAACAAATCATTGGCTTCATAGACAATGGAGACATATTTCATTCTCATCCGAAAATGGCTGGAAAACAGATTTATGACAATAAATTTGTAAAAAAAAAAACAAATCATTCAACATTCAATTGTGTTGAGTCGAATATTTCCTTTTTATCCAATCACAATTTTGATTTCAATTCTACAACCATCATAGATAGAGAGAACCAATTAAAAAAACGACTGTTTCTATAAATGGCACATATCAATAACAACAATAATTGCGTCAATTTAAAAACAGACTGTAATAATCTAAATGAAATTTATAGAAATATTCTGGCAACGCATAAATGTAGCTCAATGTGAATCCGGCTCTACACTAAAACTCGAAAAATTTGTCACCTGATTCTCGTGATAAGGAATTCCGGCTGAACCACTGCCTATAATATGAGAAGTTGACATCGGTGTCCGATACAGAGCTGTATAGTTTTCCCAATATCAATTGCAGAAGCATAAAAAAGTCTTGCGGCAAAATCCTGTGAGCAGCAGTGGCGGAGATAACTAATTTTATTTAGATATTTTAATTTCCTAAAACGTATTTCGATCGGCACACACCAAGACCACAGACGCTACTGGTTTTTAATCTCTCAGAGCTATTAAAACACAAATATAACGCGTGATTTATGACCTCCCATCGTATAGACACAGCTGCAAGCATTGATGTCCGACTTGATTGGCCCAGACGAACCGGTCGTAGAACAGAGAGCCGTCACTCAAGTCCACGTTGACCAGCGGGCTCTTTGTGCCGACGGAGACTGTATACAAGTAGTACAGTAATACGCTCGTGTTAGCGAAGTGAGTTTTTATTTGCTCCCTATAGAAACAGCTTCTGCAATTGATACTGGATGGACTATACCAAGATCTCATTGTTTCGAACAAAGACACAACCTGTATTTCAATTTACTCTTCAAACAATTTTGGTGATTTCTATGGAAAAATATCCCTTACATTTTCCTGACAACATTACTCATATTACTTTTGGGGTGAGTAGACTCAACAGTGTATAGTGTGTTAGTAAAATTGTTCCTAAATATGTTTTTCGGATGTGAGGCGAGAAAACAAACCCTTCGTTCCTTGTTCTATTTTCTTGTAGTTGGTTATTTCATGTTGTAATATCATTTTTATGTACCTTTCTTCTTTTCTCAGTTAATTCTGTATTTATACAAAGAAAATTAAATTTATATTCATTGTAGCCCTGAAGAAGGCGAGATCCCTCGCCGAAACGTTGGCACTAAAACTGTAATGATAGATTAGTGCTTTTCATTTGTCCGACTGCTCGTGAAAACTGTAACAACATAAAGAACTGCTGGACGTGAGAACAAAACATATAAAGTACTGTCACATGTACTAACTATACAATAAAAACGTTACAATTATCAAGACATTCCTCGATATGAATGTGGGCCCAAATGGCAAGATTCTCCCAGAATAAACCGAGTAGGTATAGTTCGATAAATTATCAAGACATTCCTCGATATGAATGTGGGCCCAAATGGCAAGATTCTCCCAGAATAAACCAAGTAGGTATAGTTTTCCCAATATCAATTGCAGAAGCATAAAAAAGTCTTGCGGCGAAATCCTGTGAGCAGCAGTGGCGGAGATAACTAATTTTATTTAGATATTCTAAGATTTCAAAAATACTTCATAAATAATGAAAAATGAAAAAAAAATAAAAACAAGCTTTTATTTATACAAATACATTAAGAAAGAAAAATAATTTCTTTCATTGTTTGATGTAGGTTACTAGAATATCCTAAAACGTATTTCGATCGGCACACACCAAGACCACAGACGCTACTGGTTTTTAATCTTTCAGAGCTATTAAAACACAAATATAACGCGTGATTAATGACCTTCCATCGTATAGACACGCCTACAAGCATCGATGTCCGACGATTGGCCCAGACGAATCGGTTGTAGAACAGCGACAGCCGTCACTCAGGTCCACGTTGACTAACGGCTCTTTTGATCTACCGTATGCCGACGGAAAATGTTTACGAGTAGTACAGATTATTTTTCGTTCAGTTTCTTGGCATATACGCTCGTGTTAGTGGAGTGAGTTTTTATTTGCTCCCTATAGAAACAGCTTCTGCAATTGATACTGGATGGACTATACCAAGATCTCATTGTTTCGAACAAAGACACAACCTGTATTTCAATTTACTCTTCAAACAATTTTGGTGATTTCTATGGAAAAATATCCCTTACATTTTCCTGACAACATTACTCATATTACTTTTGGGGTGAGTAGACTCAACAGTGTATAGTGTGTTGGTAAAATTGTTCCTAAATATGTTTTTCGGATGTGAGGCGAGAAAACAAACCCTTCGTTCCCTGTTCTATTTTTTTGTAGTTGGTTATTTCATGTTGTAATATCATTTTTCATGTACCTTTCATTCTTTTCTCTGTTAATTCTGTATTTATACAACGAAAATTAAATTTATATTTATTGTAGCCCTGAAGAAGGCGAGATCCCTCGCCGAAACGTTGGCATTAAAACTGTAATGATAGATTAGTGCTTTTCATTTGTCCGACTGCTCGTGAAAACTGTAACAACATAAAGAACTGCTGGACGTGAGAACAAAACATATAAAATACTGTCACATGTACTAACTATACAATAAAAAAGTTACAATGCATTCTTCATGAAGTTACTTGAAGAAAATTCATCAACTGCTGACACTATATCAGGCACTCGTTGAATGTCACCTACATACGGCATTTTAGCATCTGGCAATGCTCTGAAATCACCGTCAGACCGCTGGAAATGAAGCAAAAACGATTCCTTCTAATGATCCTAGGAGAAAACTTGAGCAGCCTATCTGACTTAATTCTTTTAATTAATCAAAGTACTTTGAGACAACTCTACTTCTATAACTTTAGCGTGAAATACTACTCAACAAAAACATGAACAAATCTACCAACATATAGTACATGATATTACACTAGACAAAGAAAAACTAGATCGTTCCTCAATTCACAAAATTATTTGGAAAAACTTGCTTTTTTATGACGTCCCCGAGATGTTCAACTCTTCGCCGTAAATAATTTGAAACATAGCATTTATTTCAGTTCAAAAAACATTTAAAATCATTCATAAAAAGGATTCGTTTCTGGTTGTTAACTGATATAAAATTGTATCTTTAGATATTGTAACCTACTTATTTATGTATCCTATAGATCATTTTTTTTTTTTTTTTGAATTCAATTTCAATTTATTCGTAAACCATAATAACAAGATATTTGTATACATACAATTTATGACGGTTATCCTTTATAACTCCAAGGGTTCACCTAAGCACTCAAGGTGCTTGTTTTGTGCAGCTCCTTGGAATAATTCAGGATATATATTAGGTAGATAAAATGAATGGTATACATATTAATATATTATTTACAATGAAAATATTAATAATTGGAATTCCTGCTGAAATCGATACTAATTCTAGTTTATTCTCTTTTTCCTTTCTTGAGAATGGTTGATGTGGTAAGGATCCATATCTTTATATAAAAATGTATATTACACGTTAAGGTTCGTTCATATATCCTCATACTTACACACACGTGTAGACACATATATACACATATACATATATATATACATATATATATACACATATATACACACATACACACACATACATACATACATACATACATATACGTAAGTTTTTTTTTTATAGTAACTTCAGTAGTGTTAGATGGTTAAGATTGATGAATTGTTTTATTTCAGTTTTATATTTGTTAAATGAGCGGTTTTCTTTCAAACTGCGATCGAGTGTATTGTAAAATTTAGGACCGAAATAGAAAATTGTTCGTTGTGTATGAGTTTTTTTGAAAATGGGTATTATTACGTTCAGATTTTCGGTAGATCTAGTATTCTTTATATTTTCGCTATGGTAAAGATATTTATTAGTATACATCCAAATAAGACAATGGTAGATATATATACATCTTATGTTATATAATTTAGTTTCTTTATAGAGCTTTCTTATATTTTCGCTATGGTATAGATATTTTGTGCAGGTTGCAGTCAAATATACCACCCCATACGGAGATACATTACCTAATAACTGATTCTGCTAAGGATCTGTATACCGTCATCAGATTTTTTATGTTTAGGATTTCTCTCAAATTGTACATTTTGTTAGTAAGCTGGCGGAGTCGCTTTGTAACATATAGGGCATGTTCGTCCTATCTCATATGCTGATCGAGAACTACACCAAGATATTTTATCTTTGATTCTTTTTTTATCGAAGGGCAATCACATTGTTTCTTCTGTGGACATTCAGAGGTATGTATTTTTAGAATGTTTTCGATTGGTTGATCGTTTTTTAGAAGTGTGAAGCAAACAAATTTGGTTTTATTCAGATTCAAACTGAGGAGATTATAGTTAAGCCATATCTGGATATCCTTCAGCCATTTGATGTTTTGATATACTTGTTGCCATGTTTTGCCAGAAAAATAATCGCCGTGTCGTCTGCATATGAGATAAGGTTATCAATAGATTTTATACAGCCGATACTGTTTATATACACTAAAATAATATCGGCCCCAAAACTGTGCCTTGTGGGACACCAACTGTGATTTCTTTTGGAGAACTGAGTTCACTGTCGATTTTGACGCTTTGTTTTCTGTGAGATAGATAATTTTGCAAAATGTTTAATGTTGGCCCACGAATACCGTACCATAAAGTTTGTCTATTAGGTCGTCATGTGACACCGTATCGAAGGCCTTAGCCAAGTCTAAGAAAACTGCCAAGCACTTATCGGAATTTTCCAAGGAGTCAGTGATGGTTTCGTAAAATGAATGACAGCTTTTTCTGTGTTCGAGTTACTAATAAAACCAAATTGCTTTTTGTTATCACATGATGAAATTCGAAAAATTTAACAATCGATTTTTTAACGTGTGTTCAAAATTTTGGCAAAATTACTTATTACAGAGATGGGTCGGTAATTCTGAAAGTTATTTTTACTGCCTGCTTTATGGACTGGAGTCACTACTGATTCCTTCCATTGCACTGGAATATTACCGTTTTGAAAATTTTATTTATAATGTTTACTAAGGTACTTACAATGTACTGATAAATAGTTTTTATTAGGTTCGCTGGTATCTCGTCCGGCCCTGGTGCACAATTAGTTTTCATGTGGGAGACAATGTTGAATATTTCGTTTTCCGTAACTGGTTCCAACAGTAACGTAGGACCTATAGATTTGTCATTCAAAAAGTCTTCGGGTAGGTTATCAGGCTTAGTAATAGTTTTTGCCATCTCTTTTCCGACATTAATAAAGATCTTAAATGTTGGTTTCGCCTTGTTATTGATAAAACTTCCCCATTGTAATCATTAAATGTATTGGCTTTCGCCTTGTTTTTGATAAAACTTCCCCATTGATTATTTCCACGTCTTTTTATAGTTACTTGAGTTTTCATTCAACCTCTGTTTATAATATTAATTTTTCGTTGTTTTGATTAATTTATTTAATTTATTTCTATATTTGTAAATTGTTTTAAGCACATCTGAGTAGTTTTCCTTCAATCTTTTTTTCATGATGTCTCTCTTTTTTATCGAATTTATCAATCCCGGAGTTATCCATGGTTTAAGTTTGTAATTTCTGTTTTTAGATATTAATTGATGTTTAGTTGCTTGATTCATATGTTGCATCAATTTGTTGATAAACTTATCATATGAACTTTGGGAATCTTCGCATTGTAAAACTTCAGACCAAGTTTCATTGGTAAGAATGTCTTCCAATTTTTTATGGTCAATTTTTTTAATAGTGATGTTTTCATGCTTGGTTCGGGAAACTGTATTATTTTGACTAACCTTGTGTATACATAAGGAAGTTGTGTAATGATCAGATAGACTAGTTTCAATAATTGAGGAGTTGAGAGAATACTTTTGTGGATTAGTGCAGTTTCTAACAAAAATGTGATCCAGATTACTCTTTGAATTGTTGGTTATTCTAGTCGATTCATTTATGTAAGAAAGATAACCATTTTCTGTTAAAATGTTTATATAATTATTGACTTCGTTTGAGAGCTATGCCTTCAAATCCTCTTGATACACCTGAGAATTTGTTGATGGTAGTCGATATGACGCAGTTATCCCAATTGTTGTATTGAGAACTGGTAATGTTACTCTTAATAGATTTGTTTCACTTATTGGGGTTAGGAATGCATTTGTAGAGATTGTATTTTTAACATATATGATTAGGCCATCGTTCTGATTTCTTTTTGATTCGTTGTAGTAGATTGTGTAATTTGGAATTGAAAAATCACTTACCACATCAACATTCCATGTTTCAGAAAGTATAATAACATCTATATTATCCGATACTTCTTCGATGTACACAAGTAGTTCATCCAAATGTTTATTGATACTTCTTATATTCAGATGAAAGATACCGATATTGATTCTCAACCTGGAGTGCGCGAACCCCTGGGGGTTCGCGGAAAGAAAATATGTAAAAGCGGATACGAATAACTTGTAACTAAACAAAAAACCCACAGTGCTTGTAATTGCAAGGTATCTCTATAAGAGTGAGGTTGAAGAAGATCTGTGTTACCCATTTCCAGAAAATTTTAATTAAACTAATCCTTGATATTCTTATTTTTATAAATTTAATAATTATAATAATATCTATTTATTATTTTTTTATTCTTAAATCACCCATTATCATTTGGATTAATTTTATTACTTCAATCAATCTTAATTTCATGTATTACTGGATTTATAAATTAACGAAAGGGGCTGACCCATCGATGCTATTGATAGGTACTTTATTGAAAATAATATAACCTGGAGAACCTGTTGTGGCCTATCTACCGATAAGAGGTGGCGCCCTATGTAAGCTGGGCAGACTGCTGTATTCACAAGCAAAGTCTTGCCTGCAAAGACATACCTAGTGAACTGAAAATTGTTCTTGATTGAGCTGTGGAAATCGTGAACATTATAAAATCACACACCTTAATTCAAGGCTTCTTAAGTCTCTTTGTGAAGAAATGGATGGCCCATATCGGCTTACTTTACCACACAGAGGTTAGGTGGCTTTCCCGTAGAAAAGTCCTCCAAAGATTGTTTGAAGTGCAGTTATTTTTTCGAAATAAACCATTCCGCCTGTCATCCAGGTTACGTGACATAAGGCAAATCTGAGTTTACAGGCAAGTTCATCACGATCTTCGGAGTATCAGAGAAGATAGTATCTATGATGAGAATGATTGAATCGTATTCTTAGGGCCAGACAGGAGTGTTCGAGATTTTGAGTGCAATATCTGAACACTTGAAGGGATTAAAATCATCATTTGTGGAATCTTTCCAAAGCCTGATGAAGATATTCCCTGGATTCAAAATCCTTTTTCTGAAGAGAATTTTCAATCAGCACAGTTGGATGTCGCACAAAAAGATTGAAATTTCTACTGACAGCACACTGAAATCAGCTTTCAAGAAAAAACATCTCATTAACATTTGGTTGGACCTCAACAGTGGATATTAACGTCAGTCTGACCTTGCCATGGTGGTTTTGTTGCCTTTTTCATCCCCTGATTTGGTAGAAACACTGAACTCCGGCGGCGAGGTTCCATGTGATACAATTTTGAGGTGTAAGAGAATATCAGCGTCAAACATTATACCGTCCCATCGCTTCGTGCGATGTTTTCAAGACAGATGGACATAACAGCTGCAGGCTATATATTTATGCGGAGAAAAAAATTGAGCAAAGACGTTGCTGGCAGACATAATTATATAGACATAGATGTGTTACTACTCAGAAATTTATTTCCCGGATCTCTTTATAGATTTGATTATGATTTCTGGGATGCATGGTGACCCTCAAATTGTCTTTTTCTCGATAAATTCCTATAAAAGTTCGTCCATTATATACTCTCCCGATAATCATTTAAATTGAAGCGACGATGCGGAGGTCAGTCTTAATACAATACGGTGTTTTCTTCATGTCTGTAAACGGTTTCAGGATTAAAAGCGTTATTATGTGGCTCGAATAATTGCATTCTACACGCTCACTTTTACTCCTAATAACTCCCACCCCACAGTTTATTTTTCATCCGAATATATGTAATATAATAAAAAATTCCTCGTCTGAAACTCCCATTTCGATGCCACCCACCCATGTTTTTTTGGCCTCTCTCTGTATGGCGATTTAAACGGTTCAATTTCAATACATCATAACGCATGACAAGGACAAATTGTAATGAATGAAAATGATAGTGGAATATTTGTAATAGAATAAATGTTTCCTTCGACTGAGTCGCTTCCTCTTCTTTTGAACTGGATCACATCAACTGGATCTTTGTGATCAATGAAAAGACTCGTCCCTACATGGTGAAAAGAGAATGGTTCATACGGAAAACATGTTACTGGTGTTAAATTAATTGTTTGGGTATCAATAATTTCGATTCACTTCAACATCCACATCATAAATTTAAAATGTGTTCAAGAAAGCATTTTTGCCTTACTGAGTGCGGATTGAGGTTTTCTTATCTGATTAAACCACCATAGCATATAATAATGATTAGGTCCCAAATTTGCACGAATTAAATTTCCTATGCCAATCGCTCGAGCGATTGTATGGCATCAAATCAACTAGCACGAATTATATTTGATGAGAATGCTTCTCGTATCGCAATAAAAACTGATGAAAATTCCAAAAATAACGGTCATTTGAATTCTTAACATGACAAATGACAAATAATTCAGCCCGTTCAGAAATTGTTTCTGAATACCCACTGCGTCATGTTTTGTGATTTTCGTATCAACACAGAAAAAAATATTTTCTTAAATCAAATATTCTTGAACTAAATAATATTCTGATAAGGACTTCATTTCAGATTCAGCAATATACTCCTTTTTCAAACTTATTGCGAGTTACATTCACCTTTTCCACGAACACTATGGGAATAGCCAAGTCACCATTTTCGCAACTCAGCATTTCCATGGGAAGCTTGCAGAGTCGACATTTTTCCAAGAACTTCATATCATCATTTTACTTGTTAGACATGATCTTCTCTCATTATTGTAGTTAGTCTAGATTTGATTCTTGAATTGTTCACATCTAAATATTTTTGTAAATGTATTTGAATAAAAGTTTTTTTTAAGTTAATTCCGGCTCGAATTATATAATTGGCGCAGTCGGTAGGATTGTTACGAGAATCCAACGCGGATAACTTTTCTATTTTAATAGTTAAGTAACAATCGTGAAAAGTTCCTACGGTTCGATTGAAGAAAACGTATGTTCCCTGGAGACGAAGCCGGAATACCAACAATTCATCAGAAACCAGGCCAGTACCAGATGCCGAAAAGGATCGTACTGTAAGTCATTTTTGATTTTCATGTCAGACTCCTCTAGTTTCTCTCCATCCTTTAGTGAACGTGAAGTAAACTCAGAGCTAGATATAAATTCATTGACGAATATTTTAAGCAATTTTTCACTGAACGAAAGTACAATTTCAAATCCAATTGGAATAAATAATATCGAAAAAATCATGCCAGCAGTTCCGAATTTCACAAAGGTCCATGCTGAGACCATTCCAGAGTTTGACGGCAATGTTAATGAACTTAATTTTTTCCTCGAAAGCGTGAACAGCATTGTTACGCACTTTTTTTAAAAATGAAAATTCAGGAGATTATCAAAATGTAATAATATTCAGAACAATCATTAGCAAACTGAAAGGTCCAGCACGAGAAGTTGTGAATATAAGTTGTGTTAATAATATCGATGAAATTAAAATGAACTTATTCGTAACTTCAGTGATCCGAGAAATGAAAACTGTCTGTCTTTGGATTTAAACAATTCGAGACAATTACCGAACGAAACTCCATACCAATTCCATGATAAAGTGAGGAAATTGCTAAATACAATTTCAAATTATCTTGCTATTCACGAACCTGATATAAATATTAGAAATTCAAACAGGGCATGTATAACCAACAGGCCCTTGAAGTATTTTAGCGGGCTAAGAAACCCCATAGGTGTAATGGTTAGAACTAAAGAACCTAAAACTATGCTAGAAGCAATCAATTTCTATAAGGAAAGAAGACAATATAAAATATTTACAAGATTCTTTTCTTCGAATCAATCCAATTCACATTCCAATGTACAAGTGAGGAAACAATCTCACCCAATACATCAAAATCAAAGCTTTCCTAGGCCATTTCAAACCAATCAACAAAGAACATTTCAAAATTTCAACCAGAATTTCAGGTATCAAAACCCTCGATTTTCCAATACCCCTCAGCAAAATTCTCATCTCAATATAAACCTTCTTTCCCGACGGGACCAATCAATGTCCAGCGAGGCCAAATTTCATTCAAAGATTCCAAGTAACCAACAAGTTTTGGCCCACCAAAAAATGTTTGGAAACCCAATCCAAACTCAAATCCGAATCAATACAAATCTACCCCGATGAGTACTACCACTAGACAATTCAGTGCAAATCAACCCATAACCCAAAATCGAAAATGGGTTTCGAAGAACCCATACAATACCGAATATCTTGATGTTTCCAACCCTGACGAAGAATGTCCCTCAGAATCCCCATATGATTATTCAGAGCAGCCCTCTGATGAAATTTGGGAAATTCGTTGAATATGTATCTAATGAAAATCGCGAGCATTTTCGAGTGGCCTCCCACAGGACACAAAATAACATGATCGAATTCCACAACTTGTTTGACAAAGGACAACTACCTGTACATCAATATCAAAAATCCACCCTAAAATTGCTCATCGATACGGGAGCTACTGAATCATTTTTAGATCCCGAAATAATTGAAAAATATTTTGCAAAATATAAAATTGTGATCCTTTTTTCGTTTCAACCTCATTCGCTTCTTCAAAGCATGAATTTTCAGTAACCATACCTAGTTTTGAGGAATTTAACGAAGATAAAATTATGAAATTCTACGCATATAATTTCACAAGGTTTTGATGGACTTATAGGAATCGATCTCATCCAATCACTAAACGTACAATTAGACTTCTCAAATTCAAGATTTATCACGCCTAATTCAGAATTGATTTTCAAATATTTGCAAAATTTCAATGAAACATTTTCATCACAAAACCCCTTCATCAGATAATCAAACCAACAATGACCAAGAATTCGACACAGAATCAATAGATCTAAAATTGACGAAAATCCAGATCTCAATGACGCTGATTTACGAATTGACGATAATAACCCTGAAAATAGAGACGAAGATGAAAACGAGACTGTACATACCAGTTACGAAAATCCGACTCTCGTAATTCCAATATCAGAAACTCGTATCAATTATTTTCAAAATCAGTTGTTTCTGAAAATAGTTTTCATTCCCCAGAGTTACCAAAATAAAACGGCTAGTTGAAAACAAAATAAGAACTTCAATTCAAATATCCGAAGACAACTTTGAACACGATAATATACAGACATTCAAAGAATTTACCACCACAAACAAAACATTTGCAATAAATTTGGATAAACAAGCTTCCATTCCAAAATTGTGTAAAATACTGATTGACACATTCAAAACTCATGCCTTCAAACTCATTATTTGTAATAATGTAGCTTGAAGGTTTCAAATCCACAGAACAAGTCGAATTGGTAAAATTGTGCCACGAAGGTAAAATTAATCATCGTGGTATCAACGAAACTAGACAGGAACCACTGACCTACGAACCGAAAAACAAATTTATCACAAGACTAGGGCGCGAATTAAAATAAGCCCCGATTTAGAACTCATCTTGTACATAAAAATGAAGAAATAACAGTGAAATTAATAAACCCTCAAATGAAACTCTACGAACCTATCATAAAATAATCTCAGAAGACCCTTCTTAATCAGGATAAAATCACTTTACAGACTTCTTCTCGCCCTGGCGGCAGTCAACGAAGCTCAAGAAATTAAAGTCACCAGCTCTCCTCAAATCCTGGCATCTTACCCTACAAATTGGGAAATGCAAAATTACGAAATTTCTTTCATACGTTTATTCATTTCTATGATCTAGAACCCATAGAGAAAGAATTTCGTAAAATTAGTGAACAATGGAACAATGTCAAATCTTTAATTCAAGTAGAAATAGCTTTTATATGGAAGAATTGAAAAATTTCAATAATGATATTTCTTTCCAGTTGACTCTTGCAGAACAAAAACTTAGTTTTGAACCCAAACAGAAGATCAAAAGGGTATATTCAATGGAATTGGTACAGTTTTCAAAACAATTTCTGGTAATTTAGATGCCGAAGACGGCAAAAGATATGATGACGTAATCAATACTTTAAAATCAAATCAAAACAATATTGCAACCACCCTCAACAGGCAGATTTCATTGACAACAAAAATCATTGATGATTACAATACCTCTCTCTCGCTAATTAAGCAAAATGAAGAAATGATAACATCCAAAATAATCGAACTCGATGCTGAACTTGAAAAACTTAAATTTGACTTTAACGGTTATATTACAGCAAAAACCTCTTTGGATCAAATAAATGCAATTTTGAACATTCTATTAGGGATACTATCAAACTTAGAAAATGCTATAACCTTCCGAGAATCAATACTGTTCATAATAGCATATTAAAATCGAAGATCTTCAATTCATCATTCAAATACTTCTAAACATCATTCACCTGAAGAACTATTATTTGGAAACGATAACTCTAGCATCCATGAATACTATGAAATTTTGGAAGTAGAATCATATCATTCTAACAGTCGAATAGTCTTTATCGTTCATTTCCCAGTAATGTTCCCAGAAACCTATTCATACTACCACCTATACTCTGTACCAACCGAGAACAAAACCATCCTTATTCCCTCCAAACCTTATCTGGCAATGGAAAGCAATTTTTATCAGTACGAAGACACCCCTACAAAATAACACCCAGTGTATTATTGTACCAATGGAAGGCCAATCGAACAATCGAGGCAAATCGATTGTACATACCACTTCTCCATCTGAAGAACGAAGAGCCGAACACCTGCGAGGCCCGTCCCGTAACAATCGAACATGAAATCGTCGAACAGATCAATGCTGCCCATTACATCGTGATATTTCCTGAACCCACCAAAGTGAAATTCAACTGCCAAAAGAGCGACCTTGCACCCTCAGGGTCCTCATTTCATCGAAGTACCCATTGGTTGCAGCTTCAGACCCCAAGGGATATTTATTCCAACAACGAAGAAACAATAACCGGACAACCCTTACTTTGCCAGCAGTAAAACTTCCAAAGTCATCCAAAACATCAACACGAACTGGCCATCCACAACATACCTCTAGATCAAGTGCATCGACTCCAGAGGGACCAACAAGAAATCCACCGAATCACCCTGAAAACTTCCACAGGGACTCCAGCTTACCTTTGGACGGCCCCAATGTACATCCTATTAGTCGCATTATCAATTATCCTACTGGGTCACTTCCTGAAGACCAAATATTGGAGAGGGAGCCAAACAAGCCAACCCACCATGAAAAAGTCGTCCACGAGGAATTCCCAAAACTTACATCCATTTCCAAGGGCCACCGATGAAGACGAATGAACCGATCCACCCATATATGGATCTTTCTGAGAAGGGAGGAGTTACATTCACCTTTTCCACGAACACTATGGGAATAGCCAAGTCACCATTTTCGCAACTCAGCATTTCCATGGGAAGCTTGCAGAGTCGACATTTTTCCAAGAACTTCATATCATCATTTTACTTGTTAGACATGATCTTCTCTCATTATTGTAGTTAGTCTAGATTTGATTCTTGAATTGTTCACATCTAAATATTTTTGTAAATGTATTTGAATAAAAGTTTTTTTTAAGTTAATTCCGGCTCGAATTATATAATTTGCGTTGTTTGCCTCTTTACATGAATTTTCTTGAGACGAATTTGGTTGAACATATTACTCTTCACGTAATACATATTCCATGAATCAACTAATAAGAAAAGTTGAAGGGAAATCACACTGAGAAAACTCTAAGATGGAGTTTCAGTTTTCAGTTTATTCAAATTCAAATATAAATACAGTAGGAGTACAAAATTATCTATGGTTTTGGCCCCTGTGGAGAAGAGAGATAACACCCTAAGCATATGGGATGCTTGTATTGTGATATATCACTGTTCTTCCTGGAGACTTGGTAATATTAACTTTTTTATTTTATCAATGCTAGGGCTAATGAGTAATGAGTACATTGAAACGAAAATATTGTATCTGTAGAATGGAAAAAAAACAATAATTTTTTTTGTTGATATCTAGTTATAATTTATGGTATTTCAAAATATATTCATAATAGAGTTTTGGTTTTGACTGATGAAAAGTTTTATATTTGATTTGTAATGGTTTTTGTTTAAACCAGTTCTGAGGCGAGCTGGCACTATATTGAACAGCTTAGGACCGAAAAAGAATAAACATCTTTGTGTATGATGTTTCTTAAAACTTGGTAAGTTTAGACAAAGGTTTTCTGCAAATCTAGTATGTGTAGTTTTATCTGTTTCGTATAAATGTTTCTTATGGAATATCCATATAAGGCAGTGAAATGCATATAGACTTCTGTAAGTAAGTTTGTTTCTTTATATAATTGTTCACTCGAGAATAATCTTTGTTTTTTTAAATATAATTTTTATCATCGTGTTTTGTATAGCAGAAGTAGCAGTAATGCCTAGAGAAACTAAATGAACTAGGCAAGAACAACACTATCACCCTCCTATGGGATTCGGGACACACTGGAGTGGAAGGTAATGAAATGGCATACGTACTTGCAAAAAAAGGTTCTGAAACACCATTTCTGAGACCCGAACCCTTCTGCGGAATAAGCACCAGCACAATACTAGACGAACTTGAAAAAGAAGTACATAAAAGATCCCAATACTGGATAGAATCACAAGGATAGAGGCAGGTCAAGATACTACTGTGAAACTACAACCAGAAGAGATCAAATGACTGCTCAGAATACTAACGGGAATTCTAACAGGGCATTGCCAGTTGAGAGGGCACTTTAAGAAACTCGGATTAGTAGAGGGAGAAGATTGCAGGTTTTTGCGAGGAAGAGGACGAAACCTTTACACATTCTCTCAGAATGCATTATCCTGCAAAACCCGAGGGCAAGATACCTTGGAGAACATCAAATAGAAGAGGGAGATTTACTCAATCTGAAACCATCCGACATCCTGATCTTTTTAAAAGCCATAGGACTGGAGGAATTGCTCTAGTCTGGAAAGCAGAAGGGGACACAATAGACCTTATAGGTCGCAGTGTATTGATAACCCCATCAAATAGAATAGAATAGAATCCCCACAGGCATGCTTTGAACCTTGATACTAAATTGCTACTTGTTTGATACGGTATTGAGTAATAATTTGTACGTTGAATGTTTCACTGTTTCAGTCGTTACATTCATTCAAACAGTTTGAATAATTAAAGTTATCTTTTCTGTAATGGGTTTATGATCATTAATTTTTCATTGTTACCATTCTGAAGTAAAGTTTGAAAGAATGAATAGATGTCATGTTATATTTTCCCAATATCAATTGCAGAAGCATAAAAAAGTCTTGCGGCGAAATCCTGTGAGCAGCAGTGGCGGAATAACTAATTTTATTTAGATATTTTAAGATTTTAAAAATACTTCATAAATAATGAAAAATAAAAAAAATTAAAGACAAGCTTTTATTTATACAAATACATTAAGAAAATAAAACTAGAATATCCTACAAAACTAGAATATCCTAAAACGTATTTCGATCGGCACACACCAAGACCACAGACGCTAGTGGTTTTTAATCTTTCAGAGCTATTAAAACACAAATATAACGCGTGATTTATGACCTCCCATCATATAGCCACACCTGCGAGAAATGATGTCGGATTCGATTGGCCCAGACGAATCGGTTTGTGAATAGACAGCAGTCACTCAGGTCCACGTTGACTATCGGCTCTTTTGATCTACAGTTTGCCGACATCGGATGTTTACGAGTAGTACAGATTATTTTTCGTTCCGTTTCTTCGCATATACGCTCGTGTTAGCGAAGTGAGTTTTTATTTGCTCCCTATAGAAACAGCTTCTGCAATTGATATTGGATGGACCTACCAATTTTTTCAGATTGATTTCATTTTGTTAGATGGCTCTCTACGTTTTGAACATAATGTAGGTATATCGTTGAATTGGTAATTAAATTCTCTATCGAATGGCAAGATGGCCCTCGGCAGGTACCATTTAAAACATACGATTTTCTCGTTAAAACTGCGTTCAGAAAATTTCAATTCCTGCTGTAGGATTTATTATTGATTTTATCGATGAAATTACTATGAGTTACTGATGTAAATTAGTATAGATTTCAACCTGATCAAGGCCTCCTGGGCTAAAAAAAAATTGAGAAATTATTTATTTTCAATTGTAAAATAAAAAATTGGCAACAATGTCGTATGTAATTTGAGCCGTAGAAACCGAAAAACACCAAACATACAGGGTGTTCCATTCGAAAAATCGAAGTTGGTGGCTATGCTGGCGAAACCAGAAGTCGACCATTTTGTTTTCATATGTCTGTCAATCCGAAATTATTATTATAGTAACAGTAGTTATTCGACGTTTAATAACTCAAAAAACGGTATAAGATAGATTAAGATAATCTGTTACAGAGTACTGAATATAGAAAGGCAAAAGTAGCAAGATGAAAAATTGACTTCAGCAAAAACGTAATTTTATTATCAACATCATTTGTTTTTCCATAACAAAAATATAAGTTCATCAAAATAAAATCACTTGATGAAATAATCCAACAGATAGGGGTAACATATTTCATATTTTTGAAATCAGGAAAAAAATATAATTCCTAAAATTTAATAATATACAGGGTTTCCCATTAAAAAAATGTATCCTCTGAAATCTGCACGCTACTGTGTTTTGATAGCATTTTATCGAAACTTAGTCATAAGCACACAACTTTTACATTGAACTTTTTTCTATAGGCAATAATAACGATGATAAGGGGTGGGTAATTTATAGTGAATAACCCGATATCAATTTGGGCAAAATTGGCTGATTTTTTTTCAGGATAATTCTAGACGTTTCCTCATTTTTTCCAACCTCATAATCCAGGACACCTCTCTCGACAAATAGTTGTATAATCTTTGTAGGTAAATAAATTGTTGTTCCGTAAAAACAGCTTTGGGCAACGCCCATTAAAATCTACAATAAATTGATTTCCGCAAAATGGTTTCCAACAAATTTCTCCAAACTTTCTATAATATTGGTTTTCTGTATGCTCAATAATATGATGTATATTGTTTCACCAGAAAAAACTTATTATCTTTATTGAAAATGCTATGAAATGATTACCACCGACTTTGTGCCTCATAGCGTATAATAATATATGATAAAATTTTACGGAATTTAAAAGGAAATTGAAGAATTGTGTTTCATAAAAAATAATGCAGAAAATAACACGATATCTACATTCTAATTATATCTGACCACTAATGAATTCAATGAAATCAGAGATAACCTTTTCCCGTATTCGACTTCCTCTGACGTTATTATCAGACCGCTTGAAAATTTTCACATTGTAAATAATTCGGTGATTATTGAGAAATAATGTTCGGCTCATTATCCAGAGCCAGTTTGCTGTTTGTACAAATTTGCACAAATAGTACAGTTATAGGACATTACCGTATATTATTGTGACAAATAAGACACTTTCAAATTAAAAATAAACTCTATGCCTCTTATAAGACAGAAATAGTAGCTCAAGATCATGCACACCTGCTGTATCGTATTTCTAGATAACTCCCTCTTAAGGACGTGGTGATAGTTTTCCCAAAATATCGCGTATGAAGTATAGGATGATACCTGACATTGGTTGAATTTAAAATGGAAAAAATCCAGTTGCGGGATATTAGTTCAGTCAATCCATAGCTATTCAAGGAACTTTAATGAAAAATTTCGATATTTTTTATTCCTGGGCGTAGGAGACTGCCGCAGGCAGCGCCATCTATTCTTGATTTTAAAATAAATTCATTGTTACAATAAAGCACGAAGAGGTTCCGGTTCACCCAATATTTTCCAAGATACGATCTTGGTTCGGTTTTTCTCTATCTATCTCTATCTACTAAACTGGGAGTTTAAATAAAAATAGGTTGCCACGAACTAGCTAAAGTAGCAACATTGCCATACACAACGGTGGACGTAACTACGAAGGCTTAACTAAGCCCTTCCTTCAAAAGGATAAAGGTGCGATGAGAATTTTTGCGAGATTGCCTCGAAATGGAGACTTATCCACCAGTTACCACCAAATACAGATGTGGTTGGAAGTAAATAACTATCTCCGGGAAGGGGGCTAAAGCGCACAACCACCTGCTTCACTTATCAACCGATTTGAATGAAATTTTGTACATAGATAAATTCGGAATGACAGACATATGAAAACAAAATGGCCGACTTCCGGTTTCGCCAGAATAGCCACCAACTTCGATTTTGCAAACGGAACACCCTGTATGTTTGATGTTTTTCGCATTCTACGGCTCAAATTACATACGACAGTGTTGCCAAATTTCTATTTTACAATTGAAAAAAAATAATTTCTCAATTTTTTTTTAGCCCAGGAGGCCAAATTCCATATAATTACATAGTACTCATAGTAATAGTCATTTCTTCGATAAGATCAAGAACAAATCCTACAGCAGGAATTGAAATTTTCTGAACGCTTTTTAACGAAAAAATCGTTTTTTTCAAATAGTACCTACGAGGGCCATCTTGCCATTCGATAGAGAATTCAATTACCAATTCAACGATATACATTATGTACCACTTTCTTTTTGTTCAAAACGTAGAGAGCCATCAAACAAAATGAAATCAATCTAAAAAAATTGTAGGTAACATGACATCTATTCATTCTTTCAAACTTTACTTCAGAATGGTAACAATGAATTCAAAAATAATCGACTTGACAATATGTAATGACATAAACCCATTACAGAAAAGATAACTTCAATATAATCAAACTGTTTGAATAAATCTAACGACTGAAACAGTGAAACATTCAACATACAAATTATTACTCACAATACCATTATCCTGTTTTCAATAGAAGAATTGTTCACCTCATCACATTTATCAGTTCGTGAGCAGGAATTTCCTGAAATGCGCGCTCAACTGTATCTCTCAAGTCCTCCAAAGAAGTTGGTCTCCTCGAGTATACTTTGGATTTTATGTGACCCCCTAAATAAAAATCAATGGGGGTTAAATCGGGCGATCTGGCTGGCCATCTGATTGGACCATTTGTTCCAATCCATCTCTGCCCATAGGTATCACTAAGATATGGCCGAACAATATTAGCATTATGTGGTCCTGCACCATCCTGCTGAAAATAATATTTTCCCTGATGTTCTCAGTAAATCGTTGATATTATTTGGAATATCGTTCTCTAAGAATTGTAGATATCTATGGCCCGTCAAAGGCCCGTCGAAAAGAATTGGTCCAATGATTATTGTCCCTATGATTCCCACAGAGGCGTTGAATCCAAATCTTTCTTGAAAATTACCTTCTTCAGCAACCTACGATTTTCTTGAGCCCAATACCTTGTATTATTCCTATTGAACATACCATTATTCGTAAACCTAGACTCATCTGTAAACAGTATCTTCGAGACAAAATCATTATTCAAATCATAATGACGCAAAAGCCAATTACGATAAGTTAGTCTCCGTTCTGGGTCATTTTTATATAGATGCTGATGCAAACTGTATTTATAGGAGCGATATTGATGTTTTTTCAATACTTTTCTGGCACTTTCCCTGCTGATCCCACATTCAATTTCCAATTCTCGCACATATGCTAAAACATTAGTTTCCGCTTCTTCACTGACGATGAAGTGGATGTGGATTTGATAAGCTGATTATTTCCTTAGCAACATTTCCAATTTCCTGAAATAGGTCCTCGATGGGCGCCCTCTTAACGAATAACGAACAGCGTATAGCATACTAGCATTGACAGCGTTCTTCTGACATTCTCCGTATATCAATATCATATCGATTTGTTCGTTTCGAGAATAACGATTATTATTTTCCACTTAAAAAAAAATTTTTACAAACGAAACGAGATGACACGTAAAATTGGTATTTTACTTTTGACATGACATTAATCACCTACTCTTTTCCATGATTCCACGGCTACTTTTCATTTCATCAAACCTAAACGGATAACTCATTGGAATTTGTAGGCATCGTATAAAATATTGTACAAATTCAATAATTGATCGTTTTTAATTTTGTACAAAAAGAAAGTGGTACATAATGTATATCGTTGAATTAAATTCTCTATCGAATGGCAAGATGGCTCTCGGTAGGTACTATTTGAAAAAAACTTTTTTTCGTTAAAAATGCGTTTAGAAAATTTCAATTCCTGCTGTAGGATTTGTTATTGCTCTTATCGATGAAATGACAATTACTATGAGTTACTGATGTAAATTAGTATAGATTTTAACCTGATCAAGGCCTCCTGGGCTAAAAAAAAATGAGAAATTATTTTTTTCCAATTGTAAAATAAAAATTTGGCAACACTGCCGTAGAATCCGAAAAACATCAAAAGTCGAAGTTGGTGGCGAAACCGGAAGTCGGCCATTTTGTTTTCATATGTCTGTCAATCCAAAATTGGGTCTCGTATCTATGTACAACATTTCATTCAAATCGGTTGATAAGTGAAGGAGATATAGGCATGGCCGTAGCCCCATTGTCACCCGGTATATAGAAAGCAGAAAATTATCCAACCACAGAGTTCCTGCATAAAAGGATGCAGCAGCTTGTGGATTTGAAAAAGCTGGTCTTGATTGTTCTTTCACATTAACATTTGGCTTCCTGCTAACCTGCAAACATTTTCCGAAGACTCATTGTGACCTTGAACTGATTGTGGAAGAACCTGGGGAGGATGAAACACTCGAAGAAGTACGACCCCACCCCTCAATAGAACAAAAATTCTAACTTCTTCGCTTTTGGTAGCTCTACTTCAATTATTTCTCTTAAATGTACATCTAGTCCATTACTGTAGCTCATACTGTATATTCGTATAATTGTAACTGATGAGAATATTACGATATTAAAAAGTAACTATTGTGTTATTTTCCGAGCCCATCTAATTTTCAAGACTAAATTCAATTTTAATTGATTGGGATCTTTTTGAACTGGAATTCGCCAATCAAAAGATATTTCGCGAAAGAAGTAAAAAGTTGGTATTTTTAAAAGTACCCAATTTAAGGCCCGTATTTCGGAAAGTGTTGAGTGTATAGAAACCGTTCTATGCTCAAATCAGCTGGAAAATTAAAGTTCCTCTGGAATGATTATAGTAATCATGCAAAAAACGTTTTTGTTTCAACTAGTCATTCAAGTCTCCACCGCTCTGACTCATTCCTTAGAAGTGAAAAAGCGATCCTTTAAGATTGTCCTGTAGAGGCGAGGCTTCACTTACTTCCGCCTGACCTTTTGAACTAGACAGACAGCCATACTTTTTCCTAGTTATCGATTCAAATTCGCAATGGCGGTTTTTCGAAAATGTCCGCGACAACTCCCCATACCCTAGCGAAACAAATCTAGCTAAAATCCGATTGTCCCCAAAGGTTTGGCTTTTTCTGGGAGGCACCGATGGCCCGGAGAACAGAGGGATCGATGGAGGCCAGCGGTGCCAGACACCCGGTCTCCGCCATGGCCATCGAAAAATTTCCGGAAACTACCAACTACGATTCGCAACATACCTCCCCCATGTCGAGCGAGTTGTAGATAATCCGGGGAGTTGGATGTTAAATGCAGATCTTCATGGGACGGGACACAAACACTCGGCAGCAAACAAACGGTAGCACGGGCGCGGACCCACTGGAGAATTTCGGGCCAGATCTGCCGCTGCGCTGCCGCGATACGTATTGAGCTTCTACGTCACACTGCGGACAGACGAAGACGGCCCGACGCGGCCCACGGGGGCGAGGGGGATGAAAGGGGAAGCTTTTCCAGAGCACAAACACGTACCGTCGTCAGCACAAAACCTGCCCCAAGTTCCCCTGTTTCGTATAGAGAACATGGCCGCACTCACCTACATAGCGACTTGCGAACAGTACTCGAATCCAAAATTATTGCAGTTTTGATGAGGTCGCAATACATCCTTTATGAAACTTCTAGTTTGGAATCGATATTTTTTGAGATACGACAATGAGCTCCACCCCAAAAATACTTTTACCAACCATCCATACAGTGTGGTCATTTAAGTGTGCAAAGTATGGGAATTTTTTAAATTAATTGCACAATCAAAATACAAATATTGCCGAAAGTTGGTGCATGTGCAAAAATACAGCATATAGGGTAAGTCAAAAATATATAAATTGTACAAGAGTAAATTACCCTTATTTATGAAATTTCAGAAAATTCAGCAAAATGTTATTGAGAAAAGTTGTTCAGAATTGAAAGTTATGCCTATGTCGAAATACCAACTATGGCCTCCCAAAACTTTTTCAGAGAGGTTTTTCAACTATTTTTCAAATCATAATTTTCAACATAAAACAAACATCATTGAGAATTTGAAAACAAGAGCGCTCAAAATTCCAAACCCAAAATATCATAAAAAAAATCTTAAACAAAAAACAATTACCCTTTTATCACTAATAAAAAAAAATCTCCAGGATAACAAACCTTCTAACAAAACCAATATCTACTGCTTCACGCACTGGTTTATAGTTATCTCCACATATTAAAACTAATTCTGCCTCTCGGCTAACGTTCAAATAAATTCAATAATCGAACAATAATTATTCAAGAATGAGATATTAATGTTAACTTTTAACCCTCATTTGTTTTTTCCATGGGTACCCACGATTATTTTAGTAGGATTTCATGTTTGTCGATTATATTAATAAATTTAATACTTTGAATTACAGTTTTCTAATGTGCATATTATCATTAGCTTGTTAAAAAGAATTCTTGCGAAAATTTGTAAGTTGTGTTTAATATCGTTGCAACAAACATGAAGTTTGTGATTCCGTAAAAATAAAAAATCAAGTTAATTTTACAAATATGCCTGAATTTGAATGAAGTTATGAGAAATTGATTTGATTTTATTAATTTATGAAAGTGTTTAGAGTGAATATAAAAAAACAATTTTGGAAAATTATTAATGATTTTAAAAATATAAAACAAAATCTTGGGACGCCATGTTTCGGCATAACTTTTAATTCTAAACAACTTTTCTCAATAACATTTTGCTAAATTGTCTGTAATAAAAGTACTTTACTCTTGTACAATTTTTATATTTTTTGACCAACCCTGTATGCTGTTTGACTTGCAACGATTCTAATATATATATATATATATATATATATATATATATATATATATATATAATATATATATATAAATATATATATATATATATATATATATACCGGGTGTCCCAGATTTTTTCATACAGCCAATATCTCAGTTATGCTGCTTAGAAATTTTAAAAAAATGCACTTATATCAAACCCGTATTACTTTGAAGCTGTTGTGCCAAAGTCAACTTATGTCAAACTACCCCTGAGAAACCACCCCCAACCTCAACTTTTGAAGTAGCACCCTATAATTTTATTTTTTTGAATTGTGAACTGCAGTCAATTCTAACTTCAACGATGTATCACACTTGATATTTTGACAGATGTCAAAGTGTCAGAATAAGCAATTTTGAACAATAATGTACAAAATTCCATAACAGAGAATTTATATATATATATATATATATATATATATATATATATATATATATATATATATATATATATATATATATATATATATATAAATATACCGGGTGTCCCAGATTTTTTCATATAGCCAATATCTCAGTTATGCTGCTTAGAAATTAAAAAAAAAATGCACTTATATCAAACCCGTATGACTTTGAAGCTGTTGTGCCAAAGTCAACTTATGTCAAACTACCCCTGAGAAACCACCCCCAACCTCAACTTTGAAGTAGCACTTTTTAATTTTATTTTTTTGAATTGTGAACTGCAGTCAATTCTAACTTCAACGATGTATCACACTTGATATTTTGACAGATGTCAAAGTGTCAGAATAAGCAATTTTGAACAATAATGTACAAAATTCCATAACAGAGAATTTATTGATAACAAAAATTATTAAAGCTGCTCAAAATGTCTACCATCATTATTATTCATGCATGCTTGAAATCATTTCCTCCGTTACTGTGGTGCAGTCGTGTACAATCCTCTCTTGTAAGTCGTTCAAGCCGATTGGTATAGTTTATTATACGATTTTCTCAAATACCTCAAGATCACTTCATACAGTCATATCTCAGTTATACTTTGAGGAATATTCTTTAAAAACTACACTTATGTCAAACCCATATGATTTTGGAGGAGTTATGCCAAAGTCAACTTTTGTCAAAGTACCCCTGAGAAACCACCCCCAACCTCAATTATTCAAGTGGCACCCTATACATTGTTTTTATGACTTGTGAAGTGTCATCAATTCTAACTTCAATAACAATGAATGCCGAACAACTGGAAATTTTTAAGTTGAAAAACTTTGATCTGTGTGCCTCCTATTCTAGGAGTACAAAGATACATGGTGGGGTTTCTATATATAAAAATGACACTCTTGTCGAACACATTTGTGAGCTGAACCTATCTAATTTTTGTAAAGAGGGTATTTTAGAAGTTTGTGGAATGAAGCTAATCACTGGGAAAAATAATTTGTATTGTATTATATAGAGCACCTAACGGTGATTTTTATGAATTTGATACTATTTAACGGAATTCTGTCTATCATAGATAATAAAGCAACAACGTTAGTTATTGGTGGAGACTTCAATATCAATTTTATGGTTGATAGTGCCAACCCCTTTACACTATTGGAAGACTTGCTTTCCTCTTATAAGATTGAAATTAGTTTAAGAATACCAACAAGGTAAAGGCAAATTCCATGACATGTATTGATAATTTTTTAATTAAGACAAATTACCCCTACAATGTAGCAGTAGTAGACCTTAATTTATCTGATCATTACTCACAAATCCTGAGAATTGCTACTAATCCACAAAACAAAACCAGCAATGGTAGAGACAACAAATTTTTCTATCGTCGGGATTTTTGTGATGACAATATAAGGAGATTCCGTGATTACCTGCAGCACGAAGACTGGATAGAGATATTTGCGCAACAGTGTCCTAACTTGGCATATGAGGCTTTCACAGAGCTTCATTATATTATTTTGAAATATCTTTTCCATCAAGAAAGGTATCTACCGGACCACGGAGGAAGAAATCTGATCCGAAAAAACGATGTCCCCGAGCTTGAACACCTAAAGAATAGAGTTTCACTGTACAATATGCTAGCAAAGAATGCACAACTATAGTGAAATTTGTAGGCAGCTAATAAAGAATATAGGGAAGAACTAAAGGCTATAAATATAAAATATCATGATGAACTGATTATTAATTCGACAACAAATCTAAAACAACATGGAAAATTATCAACGATTTACAAAAAACAAACTAATAAACATGACTCATTTTATTAGAAAACAGTATACAATATTCGGGGAAATATTAGCTGAAAATTCAATGCTCACTTTACAAAGCCTCTGTCTGAAAATTTCTCATTAGATACTCGATTTCTTGAAAGTAACATCCCACTCAATGCCTCCACTTTTTTTTATCTCCCATCACTGAAAGGGAGTTGGTACAGTTAATAAATAAACTGAAAAACACTAACTCATGCGGAACGGACCAAATATCAAACAAGTTAATCAAATGTTGCTCCTCTGAATTATGCACTGTACTCACCTTCCTAATCAATCTGTCAACAGAAAGGGCATTTTCCCAAATAATTTAAAATTAGCCAGTGTATCTCGTAGGTATATAAAAAAGGAGATAAAATGATCTAAATAACTACAGAGCAATCAGTATTCCTCTAGCATTTCTAAACTATATGAAATGAATTTAAAAGAGCAGTTAAATGCTTATTTTACTGCGATGGAATTATTATCACCATCACAACATGGTTTCACAACTAATAAGGCACTAATACAGCTCTTTGCGATTTTCACAGATCGAATAATAACGGCCTTGGCCCAAAAAAAAAGTGTGTGCTTGATTGTTTATTGATTTTTCACGTGCGTTTGATTGCGTGAATCAGTCTTTGCTGGAAAAACTCTCGAGGGTTAGAGGATTGCCGCTCAATTTATTGACCTCCTACCTAAAAATAGGAGACAAATAGTAAAATTGGGGAGAATACAAGCTCCGAAACATATTGCCGACGGTGTGCCTCAGGGATCCATTTTGGGGCCTCTATTATATTTAGTTTTGCTAATGATTTATTGGTGTATCTGAATGGAAATTCTTCCACTCACTGTATATTATGCTGATGACACTAATATACTAGTTATGAGGATGACCTAAACTCCCTTGAAAATACAGCTGAAAGCACTTTCAGTAAAGTTATCACTTGGTCTGAGAAAATAATTTTTGAAATGAATAAAACAAAACCAAAATGCTTCAATTCATGATAGCGACAACACCATGAGGTGAGTCTGTTTCAAATACTGAATTCATTGGATTCCACAACAACAACCAACATGTTAGGAGTTGTCTTCGACAACAATTTACAATGGAAGCCACAAGTAGATAATTTGTGCAAAAACTCAGAAATTCCTGCTACTCTCTTAGGTTTCTCTCCAATCACTGCAGTCAAGAGATTCTGCTTACGCTTTACTATGCAATTTCAATTCTCATCTGAGGTATAGCATACTGAACTGGGGCACAAGTTCCTCTGTGGGTCGAGTGTTCATAATACAGAAATATGCAATAAGGATCATTGCTAAGTTGGGTTTTAGGGATTCCTGTAGGGAGCATTCCAGAACTTAAAATATTAACAGTTGCAGGACTATATATATTGAGGGGTGCACATATGTATACCGCAACAAAAATATATTGGCTACCAACAGACAACCACATACCCATTTGACACGAAATGCACACTTACTCCTACCCAGTCAACATCGCACTGCACTCTACCAAAGAAGCTTTGAATATCAGGGATGCAAACTGTACAACAAACTTCCCGATGACATTAAAGCTTCAGGAAATGTACATATTTTCAAGGCAAAAGTTAAGAAGCTCTTATTGTCAAAACTGCTACACTATTGAGGAATTTCTGTCGTAACTTGTTTGTGACGTGTAACTTTTCTTTATAGTTAATTATTGTCATATTTTTATATTTATATTTAATATTATTTCTTATTATTGTTTGTGACGTGTATGTGATGTTCCTATATACATCCAGAGATTTTAGATTGTCTCTTTTCGACTATGGCTTGACTTTATTGACGTGTTTCTATTTTTTATTTTTATTTTCACACTGTTGAGGAATTTCTGTCGTAACTTGTTTTGTAACGTGAACGTTTTCTTTATATATTTTTTTTTTGTGTATGTGATTTCCTTTTACGCCGGAGGTTTTAGATTGTCTCTTTTCGACCATTTCTTGATTTTATTGACGTTTTTCTATTTTTTATTTGTATTTTCACACTGTTGATGTACAAATTAATTTGTGAAAATAAAGAAATTATTATTATTATTATTATTATTATTATTATTATTATTAATGTATCACACTTGATATTTTGACAGACGTCAAACCCGCAATCTTAGCAACTTCGATGTCAACAGCATTTGATAATAAATAATTTAGGTATACATTTTTGGCTCACAGAGTACTTCTTCGAATCGAGTAAAAAAAACTGTCAATGTTGTAGATTATTTCTTTTGTTATTTTCGTTTTTTGACAGATGTTCTTGCACGCGTCTTTTAGTCAGTTTGATATCCCAATCAAAAAAATGCCTTTCACATTCACTCCAAGTGAGTATGTTGATATGTTATTAATTTTTGGTGAATGCCGGAAACATTCCCGTGCTGCCGCTGAATTATACTAACAGCGTTTTCCCGATCGACGACTACCAAATCATACCACATTTTCTCATGTTGAGAACAAAATGAGAACAGGAGAATTTCCAGGAAAAGGTAAACATGTTCAACATGCTGCACCAGTGCGAACTGAGGAAATGTTTATTAATGTATTGGCCTATATGGAGGCTCACCCTCATATTTCTCTTCGAGCACTAGCTGAGGAAGTTGGAATAAGTAAGTCGTCTGTGCATAGAATTATAAAAACGCATAGTTATCATCCTTTCAAAATACACATGCACCAGGGGCTTCGACCTGATGATTTTGAAAGGAGACAAAATTTTATTGCCACTATTCAAGTTTTGATTGAAAATAATGACAGTTTATTGGATCAGATCATGTGGAGTGACGAATCAAGATTTCACAATAATGGACAGTGAACCGGCATAACATGCATTATTGGTCACGTGAAAATCCTCATTGGGTGCGAGAAAAAAAATTCCAAACCATGTGGGGTGTGAATGTATGGTGTGCGTTGTTCAATGGACATTTGATAGGCCCTTATTTTTATCAACTGGGCGTAAATATCTGGAATTCTTACAAAATTAACTTCAGGGATTGCTACATGTTATTACTCAACAAGAAAGACAACTTATGTGGTGGCAACAAGATGATACTCCACCACATAATCACCACATTGTAACCGAATACCTCGATCAATATTTTCCAGATAGATGGATAGGAAACAGAGGTCCTATCAGGTGGCCTGCACGTTCGCCAGATCTGACACCGTTATTTTTTTTCTTGTGAGGGTATTTGAAGACAATCGTATACGAAACTAGACCAATAGACTTAAACGACTTACAAGAGAAGATTGTACACGCCTGCACCACAGTAACGGAGGAAATGATTAGGAAATCTTGTACGAGAGAACTGATAAGGCGATTTGAAGCATGCATGAATAATGATGGTAGACATTTTGAGCAGCTTTTATAATTTTTGTTATCAATAAATTCTCTGTTATGGAATTTTGTACATTATTGTTCAAAATCGCTTATTCTGACACTTTGACATCCGTCAAAATATCAAGTGTGATACATCGTTGAAGTTAGAATTGACTGCAGTTCACAATTCAAAAAAAAGTATAGGGTGCTACTTGAAAAAATGAGGTTGGGGGGTGGTGTCTCAGGGGTAGTTTGACAAAAGTTGACTTTGACACAACAGCTTCAAAGTCATACGGGTGCATTTAAAAACAAAATTCTAAGCAGCATAACTGAGATATTGGCTGTATGAAAAAATCTGGGACACCCGGTATATATATATATATATATATTTATATATAAAATAATCGCTTTTATTGATAGTAAGTGAGACATAATTAGTACATGAAATGTGTTTACATATGTTAGGCTGCCAAAGGGCAGAGATAGCGTTAACCATGTGTGAGATGGGTAGTACTTTCTTTATCTCAACCCATATTCAAATTTGCTTAAAGAGAACAAAATTTACAATATCCAGCAATACACCTATATAACAATAATTGTGTTTGACCCAAAAATCACTTTCCTGTCTAAGTAATGATATGTTAGTGTGTCAGATCACATAGAATGGAGATAGGCTGTACATGGATAATTGTTTTGATTAAAATCGTAGATATACAACGGGAAGACATAAAAATGTATATCATCCATGAACAGAAGTTTTTTCATTTTTTTCTTGTATATTATAATTTCTTTATTGAATAGCCGTGATATCATATATTGGCAAGCACCTAATTCGGACGTCATTGTTTCTGCTAAGCAGTATGGCATTTGATTTTGAAGGATTGCTAGAAAGACACAGTTTGCTCAACATGTCGACTATAGCAGTCAGATCATCGTACATATGTTGAACCGAAAGGGCTAAGTTACTTTGGTTGAGGGAAGATATAGTTGAACATAATCTGCATACAAATGAATACTGGAATAATGTGAAGTTCTGTGTAAATCAATAGTGCACAAAATGAAGAGTAACGGGCCTGAAATTGATCCTTGTGGTACCCCATTTTTTGTGTGTACGAAATCAGACTATTGGTTATCGAGATTGACTGTTTGGAAACAATAGTATAGGTAATTTTTGAAAAACATAACAGAAGAATGACTGAAGCCAATATAGTGTAATATGGCGAGTAATAGGTCATGTTTGATTCTATCGAATGCTTCAGTATAGTCTAGAAATACAAGTACCAACTTTTTATCGTCTAAATTTTTGAGAAAGTCATCTGTCACCTTCAGAAGTGCTGTATTACTATTGTGATGAGTCCTGAACCCTGATTGGTGCGGAGGTAGAAGGCTATAATCTCCTAAGTAGATTTTCATCTGTGCAGGATCATCTTCTCAAAGACATTGGACAAAACACATAGAATACCAATAGGTCTAAGAAAATTGTGTTTTGTGGGATTGCGGATTTTTTGTAAGGGGGGACATCAGCATGTTTCTAAATATATGGATTGGTATTTTTTCTATACAGTAGTTGAAAATGTGACAAAGATGCTCTAAGACAGATGGACAAGCGTGAAGTAACATATTCATACTTATAGAGTCCGCACCAATCAATTGCTATTTCATAGAAAGAAGTGCATAGACTTGTCAAAGTTGACATTTTTTCAAAAACATTACAAAAAGTTAGGTTACTTTTCAATATTTCGAAAACTATATGATTTTTTTTCGGTTTCCCACCCACCTACCAAAATTGAACCAATTTGGGCATTTTTTATTTTCGTTTTCTTAACCCTACAATTTTTAATTAAAATTTCGTAAAATCTGAAAATACCAGTTGAGATGCAATACACTCATTTGCTGAAAGATTTTTCTGATTTAACATTGTTTCTAATTGGATATTTTTAAAAAAAACAAAAATTATGTCTACTGATCAAAGTGTTAGTTTCAACATTATACAAGTTCGCTTAATTTCAAAGAAAGGGATTTCAGTTAAGTGCCATAGCTCTGAAAATTTTAAATCAATTTTCCTAGCAAATTCTTGCTAGTTCAATTTTAAACACTTATTCTCCGAAATTAATCATCAATCAAGGTTCTCGTGAGCTGAGAAACAAAAGAATTGAATGTCATGGAAATTGAAATAACAAAGTGTTTGATAGTTTCTCTAAAATTATAAACGAGTAATTTTTTTCAAGTAGTAGAATAAAAATGCTGACTTTGCAGGAAAAAATATAAATATACTGATATGCGAGAAAATCAACTCAACGACATCCTGAAAGAAATATCCAACAGTTTACTGTGAGCAGTTCAATTAAATCTTTCAAAATTTTAAAAGAAAATTGTTTCCGTTGGCTTACAAATAATGAGAGAAATATTCGATGATTCTGATTTATCAGTTTTATCTCCAATAGATTCCTTAATTGTTGAGAACCATATCCACCAATTCATTAGTGAAATGGGAAGAAACAGAAAATCACATTGACACACGAAACTTTTTCCCCTATGTGTAAATCGATATGACCCACCCTAACAAGTATAACTGGTTCTGGAGCAATTTGTACCCCATATACATAAAACACAATCGATGCGTCAGTCCTTAAGTCTTTCATGGCCAAGTAGGGACCAACCATTTGAATCCTCTAAGGAATGCTTGAAAGTGACCTAAGGTTTTTCAAGCAGAAAAGGTCAGATAATGGTGATCCAACAGGATCCTGTTTAACAGTCAGAAAACAAATCGTTAAAAAATGTGTTTACTGGAAGCTTTTGAAAACTAAAATGGGAATGAACACACCATGAAGAAAAACCGATTGCGAATTTGTATTTTTGTATAAACGTTAAACTTTTCAATAAGAAGTTGGAGAAGGAATCAAATTTCCCTAAATGCATCTTGAAATTTCTATGTAATCTGACTCAAATTAATAGAAAGAAGTATAGACAGTACTTACTTGGGATTCCAACTAATAATAACTAATATTTATTTATACAGTGCGGTCCATAGGTATGAAATAAATTCATGTTTAGCGTTATTATGTATTTGTTTAAAAAACCTGAAACACGTCGATTTATATTGTCAATTTGACAATTTATAATATGAAAATATTACCCCCTCCTTGCACCCCCTCTGAATTATGAGCAATTAATAAGCAAGTCGATCTTGGAATTCTCGTAGAACATTTTGTAGGATCTCAGGGATTATGTTGTTAATTTCTTCCGTTATCCTAACTTTTAAATCTGCAATATTGTCTGGTCTATTGAAATATACTTTTGATTTTAATTAATCCCATAATGAATAATCAGGTATTTTCTTATCTGTTTTGCTAAACGTCAGGAAAAAGTCGTTCAAGACACCAAAAAATTATTCACAAAACCCACATAAATAATGTAATGTCAATCTAGTAGACTAATGTTATTTTGATATTTATAAGTTGCTGACACACGTCAGTGTATTGAAAAATATTTGTATGTGTTTTTGATTTAACTATGGCTCATTTATCCGAAACTCAGTGAATAGACATTTTATTATGATTGGATGCGGTAATAAAACAAGAACTCAAAAGGAAGTTTGTGAAATGTTTAATAATAAATACCCTGGTCAACACGTCTCACACGCTACAGTTAGAAAAATAGAAAAAATAACGTGAAACTGGACATGTAAAAACTATTCAAAAACCAGGTCGAAATGTTAAATTGGATGAGGAAAAAAAGTTAGATGTACAGTTAGCGATTGAGGAAAATCCGCATATGACAAGTAGACAACTTGATGTAAGTAAATCATCGATATGGAGAGCTTACATAAAGAAAAATACTATCCTTATAAAGTTCAGTTGGTTCAGGAGTTAAATGGGGATGATCCTGATATATAAGTCAACAATTCTTTTTTCTGATGAAGCTACTTTTCATTTAAATGGAACAGTTGATAGACAAAACTGTAAATATTGGAGCAGAGAAAATCATCATTGGATGTGTGAGACTCACACACAATATCCTAAAAAAGTGAACGTGAAATGGGCTGGTAACATTAACAACAAAATTATTGGCCCTTATTTTTTTGAAGGCACAGTTAATGGTGAGATTCATCTAGATTTTTTGATGAAATTTTTACAGCCCACATTAAAAAGACTTTCCTGATTTTATATCAGTTTTTCCCAATAGGTTGATTGGAAGACGTGGAACGATTGAATGGGCGCCTAGATCCCCCGATTTTACTCCTCTCGATTACTTCTTACGGGGTTATTTAAAATCAAAAGTATATTTCAATAGACCGGACAATATTGCAGATTTAAAAGTTAGGATAACGGAAGAAATTACCTACATAACTCAGAGGGGTTATGTAGTACGAGAATTCCAAGATCGAGTTGCTTATTGTCAAGAAGTGAATGGTGGTAATTTTGAACATTTAATTTAATTGTAAAATTAATTAAAAAATACTTCCAAAACATTATGTGACACTATTTCCTTCATTCTACGTAAAGAATAAAAATTTTACATTTTCAAAATAAATTTTCTGAGTTATGATTGCATCAAATTTGAAATACTTCATATTGCTGAACAGAGAATGGAAATCCCTTTTGAACAAGGTGCCACACGACCCCCTTTCTCATTTAAATTTTTTGAGTGGGTGCTCATAATTCAGAGGGGATGCAAAGAAGGGGGTAATATTTTCATACAGTAAATTGACAATAGAAATCGACCTGTTTCAGGTTTTTTTAAACAAATACATAATAACGCTAAAAATTAATTTATTCCATACCTATGGACCGCACTGTATAAATAAATCTACCTAATTGGAGCCCTAAAAAGTGTTAATGATACGAGTACGAATATTTGTAGAAGTCCAGGAATTGCCACTAAAGTGAGTATATATAGAACTTAATTAGATTTAGGACCTAATCCCCAAAAAATTATGTCTGTCCAAACTAATATTACAGGAAAATGCACGTAGTTACTTCAACTTATCATTCTACTAGTGACAAGTTTTTCCGACAATGTTGATTTTACTCGTTCACATACTAGTAAGCCACTGAAATACTGAATTTGTGGAAAAAATATTTGTTGAATTTCCGTTTACTCTATACGGACTTTTCCCATGAATCAATACAACATACAATTTTGAAGTTGAAGTAACATTTACCAATTTTTAAAGAAGTATCCATTGAGTGTGACTTGGCGGTAGAGGCGCCCGTCTAATGTGAGGAAATAATTAATTTTTCAACCCAACAAATATGGAGCCTGATGATGGGACTATAAGCCGAAGAAATGTCTACAGAACTCAATCTACTGTATAGATATACACATATTCGACCCGCTTATTTCCTGACAATATGAATCTATTTGAGGTTATGGTTAGGTAAATATCAAGTTAATAATGTTCATTGATATTGTATAGCTGTAAGTAAAATTCACCCAATGGATATTGGGAGTTAGTGATGAGTATTTTTTCAGCATGCGTTTTGTCATTTCAGAAAATTGTACTAGGTCAATAAGAAATAGTCAATATCATTCGAATATATTATAGTGATAATGAATATTCCCCAGTAGGTAATTCGTACTGAGATACAATAACATAAATCTGACAAGGAATCCAAAAATTGAAAATTTTATGAAACCAATATAGATATACTTCAACTCCAAAAAAGCAACGAATTTTATACGAGAACTGGCATTATGGAATCGCCACTGACCTGACCACATGTTTCCTATTTGCCATAATATACATATTCTTGAAAACATTCATATGAGTCAGAGTAAGACAAATTCCGGTGGTCTGTACAACTGGTTTCTATCAGTGAGACATCAAAAAATAATTTTTATGTTGAACATTTTGACCATGACCAATTATTATTGTTATCAATGTGTCAGAACACTTTCTTAAAGCAGCGTTTTCACATTTTTCAACGGTTTTTGTTTAAAAAAAGGCATCTGAAATGGACTTGTTCAAAAAAAAATTACCAAAAGCCGCTGTTAAAGTAAATTTGGAACTATTTCTTACCAAACACAAAGAAAGGTATTAGGACCAATAAGCCATTTTTTAAACTGTTGCAAAGGCAAGAGAGTTAAACATTTCAAGGAAGTATGAGGGCCTATTTTACTGATCTCAGTATAGTACTTGAGTCAAATGCACGCTGGTAACATTCCATAAATTATATTGCCCGAAAATCTTTCCCAAACAAAAAAAACATTATTTGAAATTTGAAAACCTGATGATAAGTTTTGCGAAAACAAGAATGATTCAGGCTTAATTCAGGAATGTCTTTATTACTCATCTGAGAAACTGCTTCATATCTCTCTGAAACGATCAATTGTCTCATACCCCAATTTTGGCAAAATTAAATTTTGCATAAAAAATATGCTTGTTCCGGTGTCCTTCCAATGTTCCCACGCTGAGGAAATGCCAAATTGGACTTTCAATTGGATGATAACTCAGACTATGAATCATAGAATCAAGTGTAAGACGACAGTCGGCTTAAGCCAGACACTCTATTATGATTACCATCGGACAGAAAAAGTGGAAAATTAGAGAGTGCGTCCATGAATACAAATAATTCCGTCGATTTTCATTCCAAGAGAAAAATATCTTTCGACGATTGGATAAAGCAACGATTAAACAATAGGTAAGATAACCTTCGTTACCTGGTACACCACCAAAATTGGCATGAATATAGACAAACGTATCGCCACTAGGTTTTCTATTCAACCCTAGCGACCCGCCAAACAAAATAGGTACATACACTTTATCAATGAATGACTGAACGAAATCCCGCGAATTTTTATATAAAAAAAGCAAACTATCTCAATCCCCACCAAATATCTTCAGTGAGAAATAAACTCTCCTTCCGTCACTAACACATACAAAGTTCCATTTATACAAGAAAGAAGACTCCAGAGTATATGTAAATGACCCTATCAATATATATTTTATTTCAAATGACTTTTGTTTTGTGAGTATCCTGTTGTTTTGTACACATTTTTGTTTTCTACATTATTTTTGTTCTAATATTTTATGCATGTCATTTCATGTTAATAATTTCTTAAAAATTGACCCATTTACAGTCAAATGTGTATGTATTTTATAGACTCTTATTGTGCTTTCTAACATGATTATTCACTGTGTTACTCTATTAATTATGTTAAGTAATAATAACAATCCCTATTGTAGGGCACTGAAGATGACTTCATAAACGTCGAAACGTCGGCAACAGATCGATAGTGGTTCTAGTTATTTTAACCTTCCCCCAACCAAATCTGAATTACAATAACCAGTGAGGTCACAAAACATCATATCTACAGAAAAATAGGGACTTTTTTACAAAAATGCAGTATTTCTCCTGGAGGTGTTGATATTCTCTAAAATTAAAGAATAAGTATATGGAAATGGATCATATAAGTGGAGGTTTATTCCTAGGACTTTCCCATATGGAGTTAAATCGCCTTTTTGTTTTAATTCTCCTTTAATCTTTGAATAGACGCATTTTCCAAGAAAATAAAAAAATGCTTTCTTTTTTGTAGAATGTTTGCTGCGTCCCTTTCGAAAAATTACAATGTTACTAATATCAATTTCGTTAAAGATAATGAATACAACATGTAGTGACCACAACTTTCTTTACTCTCAAATTGAACTTATGAGGAAGTTAAATACCTTTGAGATATAATCGACCAAAGACTAACATGGGACAGTTATATCAATAACATCTTTCTAAGGCTACAGCGGCAGAATTTTTGGCAAGACATGGGGTTTGAAGCCGAAAATGATATACTGGTTATATCGAATGATTATCAAATCCATGGTCATCTATGCCTCATCAGTATGGTGGCCAAAAACCTAACAGTACTCGGCACAAATCACGTTGCAGAAAGTGCAGCGGTTAGTCTGTCTGGGAATCACAGGGGCAATATTCACGTGCCCCATTGCAGCATTAGAGGTAATGCTGAACCTACCGCCACTACACTTGTGTGTAATAAAGGAAGGCGACAAAGAGGGCCTTCAGACTGCACTAGGCATCAAACTTGAAAGCTGAAAATGTGATTGGACATCTGAGAATCTGGAAAATATTCCCCTAGAATCAGGTACAAGCCATCATATATGCCAGCTGGGCATGACTTTGAAGTGAATTATAAAGTGGTTATGAACTACCACCATGTATTCACAACGAACGGGCCAACTAGAAATGAATGCATGCATTATGGTATGCTGATGGTTCCAAGATGAACAAAAGGGCTGGAGCGGGAGTACCGGGTCGTAGTTTTAGTCTCTCAAAACCCCTATTTTATAATTTTTCAAGCTCCAGGGGAGCAAAGATCTATATCCTACCAGACAGCCAAACAGCACTAAAAGCTCTTGCGAGTTTAGACTGACTTGGGATTGCAAACTCTTCCTAAGGAACTCTGATATAGGTGCCAGGTCCTGAATCTATATAGGGTAATGTACGAAAGGTCGAGGTATGGAGAGGCTGAAGAGCCATATCAATCCCCCTACAATCTACAAACAATTTAATTGACGCGTATTCAATCGACAGATTCAAAAATAAATAGTATTGGAATATTCAGGGAGTAGTAAGTTATTACCCCACAGTGAGTACATATGGGAAGTACAAATTATATAAGGAAATAAAGTAACCACTAAATATAATTCAAAAGTTAAAAAACAAACCGATATTGCTACGTGTCAATGCTGGTTTCTTTGGGGAATCGGCTGGTGCTTTTGTGCTGGTTTTTTAGGTGTAACGGGGTATTATACCCCGTGCCACCCCCTTTTCCAGTATTTTAAGGCTTAGTTAAACATACACAGAAAAAATTACACACAGGAACTATCAAATCTTGAGTCACAGGACAATACTCCCATAAACGAAAGTAGGAGGGGAGACAGAACAGTATCAAAATGACTAAAAACCAAATATGCAGACGCAGCCTTCGCCCTTTTCTGAAGGTCAAGCCTGGCGTCTTTACAACATTGGGAAACATAATGTACATAGTATCTTGTAAGTGTAAATAATAGGTTAAGTCAAAAACTATGTGTAAATATTACTTAATAAATCTTTTTGGATTGGATTGACTGGTCAGGTTGACGAGAGTCTTATCGATATCTGAAGTCAAGTAAGGCTGGGCGCGGTCAGTACTCGGATGGGTGACCACCTGCCAGAAAAAGCTCGCGTTTAAAAAGCCCCGAATAACTGCGGTGTAGTCGCAGATTTGCAGCTGCAGGCGTCATATCAGTGAGCACGAGATATGGTGATAGATATGCCGTCCTTCGGGAGGGACGTTAAGGTGGCGATCCCTAGTTCATGGATGTTGAGCTCGTTGAAGATCTCTACCTCTGGTGGAAAACACCAGAGGATTCGGCAAAGTTTCCGGTTGGGGAGGGATGTACTCATCTGTGACAGTGTTTAGCCCTCGTCGCAGAAATAGACCGACGGTAAATAAAGAATAAAAAACATTACTCAAAAAGATGCTCATTGGGGAATTATTTCAAGCCAAAATTGGAGCCAGAGGTGTGAAAATTGTTCATAAATCTGTATCAATATTCCCTTTATTTATCTCTGTCCCCTCGCTCGCCATAGTTTTTTTTGCTAATACAATTCGTTGATAATTACATAATTTCCCCCAACCCTAAAACCATTAATTTTCTAAAAGTCCACTGCATTTATGTAATTTGAATGGCTCGAACATAAAACTGCAGTTCTCTAAGGGAAGAAACTCCTAAGTAATCCAAGAATAATACTTCTTTATATTTTCCGAGAGAATTTGAACGCATGACATACCTCTCTTGAGAGAAATTTCCTGCAATTTCAAGAATTGTGAGCCTGAGAGCATTGAGAGATATGCATTTTTTATAAAAATTTCAAAATTTAAATATCGCTAGTACTACCTCAGCAACACCTCTTTCTTAAGGTATGAGAACATTGATCTCGTTATCCTCAAAAGAGGATAACGCTATCATCAAAACAATTTATTTCGAAATTAATCTCGAAAAGGAAAGGTCAAGAGTAAAATATTTATCATATATATTTATATATTTTATTTATACATTCATGCAATACACTCAACTAGATTTACCAAGGTTTATAAGCGCACGTTAAATAGAAATAGGGTATTTTTTTCTTTTTACCCAAGTTAGTACTTGTGTTACACACATTTTTCAAATTTATATTCCCAATACAATTGTTGAAGTATGAGACAGAAAACCTAAAGAGTTTCAAATTGAAATATATTTTTTAAAATTTTATACCGTCACTCTTTTAACCGACACTCTATGTTATCCGTCGACTTACTGGTTTGGAAGATTCAACAAGTATGTAAATTCTTCATACCTACAAGTAACAGTTCTGTACTACTCTAGTCTTACATATAAGTATGTATGTAAAATATAAATCTGTATCATTCACTTGTACACAGTTTAATTTATTTCCCAAACCATGTGAAATCCAATTACTGTACACGTTCATAACGGAACTTCTGTTGTCCGTCAAATTAGTTAACCGTCATAGTCCCGGTCCCGAGGATGACGTTTAATAGCGGTTCCACTGTATTTCCCTGATGTTGACAGGTAGGAGATTGAATGGTATTTATTTACCAATACAGGGGTTACAAACAGATTGAACAATCCAAAAACAGAACCGTCTAATGGGTGAATGTAACTCGATGGGTTTCATTTTTAGTTATTCCATAAGGAAACAATGATTCAACAAGAGCCTTGTAAAGCATGTGTAATATCGAAATAGCGATCTGGACGTTATAACTCATAGTTGGTGAAATTTGTGAATTCGTTTACCAATTTTTGTCATTGGGTATATACATGTTACTCCAGATACTGATCTATATGGAGTATTTAACTCATTCAATTTACGTTACTTCAATGTGATGTAAAATGTTAGCTAATATGTTTTTAACCAACGAAAAAAAAGGTTCTCTAGTCGACACGTATATTTTATTTTATGTCTGACCACGCATAACTTTTTCACAGAGTAGTTCAATTTCGATTAATCTTTTCATTGACCTCGATGGTCCCATTTGAATTTGAAAAAAGTTTTACCCTCAAGGGTAGAAAAATAGGGCATGTTTATCGTTCAAACACTGAATTTTTACCCGTTAACCGATTCTGTCACTCATAACTGTGTACTGTGTTATCTGATTTATATGATACTTTTTCTATTGGATAGGGTATACTTCAGAGTTGGTCTCATTTGAATTTGGTCAGGAATAATCCACCCCTAAGGGTAGAAAAATAGGGGATGGTTGATTTTTCATCTGTAAACCGATTCTGTTGAAACTTGGCACAGATATGTAGTTCTGATGACATTACAACAAAAAGGATACCTGGAGTCAATTGAGTAGGTAGTTATCAGTGGATTTTAGCCACGAAGAAATACAAACTTTTTAACAAAAAATAAAACCGACGAAAGAAGAAACTGAAAAGCAAAAAATAAAATAAACCTTCTTAGTATTAATAACAACTGAGGTCCTAAACTAATGTGAGTAACTAATTTTGAGTCGTTGAACAATCAACGAAGATCATTAAATTTCTTTAAAAAAATTATCAAAACGCCGCCGAGCATCCCACTGCCATCATTTTACGCTTTACCTAATTCCATTGCTAGTTTGGCGCAGCGCCGACTGAAAATGAGTTACTTATATTACTTTAGAATCTCACTTATTATTAAGACTAAGGTTTATTTTTTGCTTTTTAGTTTCTTTTTTCGTCCTTTTCATTTTTGTTAAAACGTTTTTTTCAGTATTGAGATAATTGGTAAGCACTGAGCCAATTCTTTATTGTTTCCATCAAGGTGCTTCCATTAAAACAACAAAGGTATCATGATATCCTTTTTGCTTTAGTAATGATCGATAGCATAGAGTTTATATACAGGGTGACCCAGGGATAAACCGCCAAACGTTTCCTATGAGTCCTAACTTGCTTCGTTTTCCCCAATCTATGAGTAACTATAGGCCTGTAACAGTGTCTTGCAGTTTATCGAGAGTATTTGAATATCCATTTCTGGACAGACTGCTGGCGTTCGTGAACAGAAATAGTATATTGTCAGCATCACAACACGGATTTCGGGAGCAGAAATCGACATTCACTGCAATCAACTCTTTCCTCAATACAGTGATGGAAGACATAGAAGCAGGAGAATGTTCTTTTGGGGTCTTCTGTGATCTCAGCAGGGCATTCGACTGTATAAACCATGATAATCTCATAGCAAAACTGACGCAATATGGTATAGAGGGTGCGGCAAAAGAATGGATAGCTTCCTTTATCACTGAACGCGAGCAATCTGTTAGCATTCAGTACAAGGAACATTATATGAGCTCCGTAACAAGTTCTCAACCTATTACTATGAATATTGGTGTTCCGCAAGGCTCTGTTATAGGTCCAATTTTATTTATTCTTTATATCAACGACATACATCATGCATCAAATAAAGGATATTTTGTTACATTCGCAGATGACACTACTGTATTGATATCTGACGTTAAGGTAGATATTCTCGAACCGAAGTGTGCTGAAGTGATTAACGCTGTCAACTCTTGGTTCAAACAAAATTCGTTGTTCTTTAACTCGGATAAAACAAATCTCGTACGATTTTATAATTACCGAAAAGCTTCTAAAAAACCAGTCATTGCCCTCGAAAATAAATTGCAGCCATCGTCGGACTGGTCGCCGCAGCAATATTGCAAAGGTCAAGGGCGCCCTGGTGCAAGAGCTAGAAATGGCGCCCTATACAGTCTATGATTTCCCAATTTTTTTTTTTAATTTTCTCAAAAGACCAAAATGTCTCTATTATTTTTCTTGTGATTACGATTTTTTGCAAACGATTGAATCGTCCTTAATAAAATTTGGTACGAAAATAGTATGGTACCATGCGAAGGGCTGATCAGCTTTTATTCGTTAGCAACTGCTTACGATTAGGAGAAAGTTATAATAGTAAGTGAATTTTATTCAGAACATATGTACAACTTACAACTTATAACTAAGAAACCATAAACATGATAAACTGAAAAAAATTAAACATCAAAAGATACCTAGATTGTTTCCCTGTTCAAAAGATACCTACTTTTTAGAAAACGCACGTTTTATTTTTGCAGGTTTTTTTCTGAAGAGCAGAGCGTGGCGGCGGCGGCTAGGTCCAGCGGTCATGTTTTGGTATAATTTATCGATGAAGAAAATAAGCAGCAGGATTTTCTATGCAAAAATATTTAGGTACATCTCTTGTTACCTATATTTTATAATAATTAATAAAGTACCTTTTTCTTAGAGTTTTTAAACGAAAAAATTAAAATATATTTTTCACGCAAAAAGCAATAATGTGAGGGGCTCTCAGGGGCGCTCTTTTCATTAAGAAAGGAACATTTTATTTTTGTTTATAAGCAGGAAAGCAAGACTGAAATTTTAAACATCCATGTTTCCTTTGAAACGTATGTAGTAAGTTTAGTTAGTAGGTAAAAAACGGGTGCATTCACCCTTAAAAAAATATGGCCGCAGAAAGCAGCACCTATTTTATTTATATTACTGTTGTTGAGGAAGTAAGTAGAAGATAAAATGCATTTTTTATGAGTGCCGCCCTGGTGCGGCGCACCACTTTGCCCATAGGTCACGGCGCCCCTAAGGGCAATTAGCAGAACATCCGTCTTACTGGAACCATTTATTGATTATAGGTATGTCATCTAACACTGGTTCAAAATTATGTTTTAAAAAATCATTTAGTAGCAGAGGCAGAAAATATGGACCGATGAGTGAGTCATCGCATAATGCCATTGCAGCAAAATGCAATATCTATTTTGAATGAAATATTTACTTTTCCAAGATTCGACGAAATTCACAGTTTACACTGAAACAAATGTTATTCCTTCAAATAAGTCCCGAAAGGGACCCTGCCCAAATAATTTTATTTTTATCACCGGCAGATATGGGAAAAAGTTAAATTATCGTCTTGAAATGCCATTTCATATATGCACATGATGAGTTGAGAAATATTTTTTTGAAAGAACAATTAGGTTAGCGAAAATATTGTTAATAATAAGAATTAGAGAGCGTAGGAAAAACGTTTTTCCCACTGGGGTTTTAATCTCCTAAGCTCGTAAGTAATTAAATATTATATTTAATGGATTTATCTGTGGTCAGGAAAAATTATTGTTAAAAGTATATCGTAGATAGGAATATGCCACGCCAATACAATTCTTTCGAAGGGAATTTGGTATCGCAATCCGCTCGGCGATAAAAAGGTTGTAAAAAATTATATGAACTATATTTCCTTTTCTAAGCAATTAATTGATTGAAAAGACCAGTGGTACAGTAGCATATCGTTTGTCACACCATCCAAACGTTGTATGTTGAAAATTGCTGACTTTTATAGCGCGAGGATTTTCGTGCGCCCAAATGTGAGCATTATACTGATTAAAGATACCAGCCCGGGTGAAAGTTCCTTCGTCAGTCCAAACCACCCTCCGAGAGTAAGAAGCATAATTTATTATTTGCTCCAGCATCCTTTCGGAAAATTTCTCTTCGTGGCAAGTCATCAGGTAGCAAATCCTGAACTTTCCGCAGTTGATATGCGTGACGACCATCTGCTATCAAAGCCCTGTTCACAGTGCTCTGCGTATATCCTAATTGTAAAGATCTCCGTGTGCTACTGAAAGACATTTAGTCGAAGTGTTTTTTTTCATTTTGAAGAGATTTGCTCGAGTTGAACACGGTTGATCGTGTTTCTCTTAGACGTTGAAAAGTAGTGGCAAACACTGATCTGTCAGGCAATCTCTTAGAGGAAATCTACGGGCGTACTCAACTACTGAAGCGCGCGAATTACCATCACAGTACCCGGAAACAAGCACAATATCAGCTGTACTGTAAATACTTGGCATGATGATTCCGCAGACTTCGCATAAATTAATATCAATTAAATGTCAAACTTTGACACAAACAAACCCTCAATTGTTGTTGTCAAGATTGTACCCGGCTAACTTCAATTTGATTTTTGTTGAAACATACAGGAAAGATACAGGAAAACGGTTTTAATTTTGTTTCTCATAAACGAAGCGAGATACGCAAAAAATCGAAGAGACAAAAAAATGGTATTTTTAATTGCTTAACCTGATGAATAATTTAAACATAAATAACAGTGGCGTACAATGATTTGTTCTAATATGAATTGGTATTAATTTCTGGGACGCCACTGGAATTATTTTATTAAAAGAAGTCCTCCATTACCGCCAATAAGCGTGCCAAATTTTATCAAAATCAGCCAGGTTTTTGAGTAATCAAGAAAAAAAATTTTTTTTCCTAAAAACTCTGACACATTGTATCTCGAAAACAAAGCAAGTTAGGACACATGCTTGTAGGAAAAAAATTCTAATTTTTACCAAATAACTGATTCCTGGACGTTTGGTGGTTTGACGCTGGGTCACCATTTATAATAAGAACAAAACTGGTGCCAAGACAGTTACCTGTGGCATTCTAAGCTAAGTCACTCAAGCTGCCATTCATTTTGCGATTTGCATAATAGAGAAAACATCTAACACGGTACCTCGAACTCCATGATAGTTGAGTACATCAGGAAGTTTTTTATTCAGTCGGCAGGCCTTTTTTTCTGAAGGAGATTACAGTAACGATTTTTTTCCACATGATAGGGAGGTCGGTCCTGAGTATAACTCTGAGTTGGCGCGGCTTTCCATAATCGATAATATTTATTTTAATTTCTTTATATAACGTACATTGTAATAGGTTGAAATACATTAGCAATTCACATTATTTATTTTATTCATCTTATTTTTTATGAACCTGGTTCTAATATTCCATCTAATACCAATAGTCCAATTTTACTCAACATTCAATTTCTTGGTATCATCTTCTAAAAACCCTCAGCTTGATATCATCATCAATATTGTCGTAGGACGTTCTGCGTTTGGACAAATCCACATACTACATATTACAGTGGGCTTTTTTAGTGGTCACCATGTTAAATTTTGAACGGTTCATATCAACTTCAAGCAAGTGCTCAAGTGCACATCGTATAAACATAACTCAATTCCATTTTCAACAATCTAGGTTTTTTGAATTTTTCAATTACGTTTTTTCATATATGCATTTGATAATGTCGCGTATAACATAAATTTAAATTCTGATAAAGATAAAATAAAAAAAGAGATGGTTGAAAAGAGAATTGAATTATCTTTTCAACGGTATGCCACTCGACCCCCTATGCTTTTTGAAATTTTTAAGTTGATGTCCCCCCCCCCTCCCTGCCATCTATCGAGCAATCACGATGTCTTCTATTTCAAAGAGTATCGGTGATATCATTCAAAATAGTTTTGGTCCCGTTGTTCTAATCGTTCAAAAGTTAACAGGGAGGGGGTTTGTCACTGTAGTTTTCGTTGCTGATTTTGCGAATTTTGAACGTACGGAAATAACTTGTTTAGACCAAGCGTCACAGCAGAATGATGTCAGCGAATGGCGGCCCACCACAAAGTCAATTTACCTCATGCTATCTACTGTGCGAAAACTATATGGTAGATAGGAAAAAAGTTTGGAACAAAATTTGTAGACAATTTTCCGCTCTACAACTTTGAATATATAACTATATTTCACGTATGATCCATTGTTTTTCAGTTATTCGCAGAAAAAGCATGCGTTCCAACTTTGACTCAAAAACTCGATAAATATTGATTTTGCAGGAAAATTTATTGAAAGAACATTTAATTATCTAAAAAAAAATCTCTTGTATTTTTAGCGTCCGACAAACCGTTTAGGAGATCCTACCTATATGGCAAAACGCGTTTTCCAAGTTGGCCGCTAACGCTCCCCCCCTCTGCCACGCCAACTCAGAGTTATACTCAGGATCAACCCCCCCTCTTATCACCTCATGTGTTACGGCGGCCATTTTTTTTCCTGCCGACTGAACTATATGGTTTACCGTGTTGAATGCCTTTGCTGAATCCAAAAATACTGCAATACATTTTCTGTCGGCGTTGAAATTTTCTGAAATCTCTTTTGAAACAGTATGAGATGTTGCTTTTCGTTTTTGGAATCCAGGATGATATTCATGCAATATTAATTTTTGTGTTGAAACTTATGCTGGGTGCTTTTCCAAATATTTTTTATTTATCTTTCCAAAATTGTTTACCTAACTGATCTGAACATACAGGCAGAGATAAGTAAAGTGGGCAAAATATATGTTTGGTGGAAATGGAAACAAGTGAGAATATGGCAATTTTAAAAAATAAGAAAGTTATAAGATAAGATAAAGCTGAGAAAACATTAAGACAACTCCACCAAACTGTGACACCAAAAGGTAAGTAAGTAAGTAAGAATTGTGCATCATTCTTTGTGTTTGTTCGACCCAGTGTTCGTTAACTCGTCAAGTACCTAGTTCTATTTCCAAAAATCGTAACTGATATTTGTAGTCTTTGAGTTTTTCATCTCAATGTTTGACGTACCTAGCTCGTTCACCACCCGGTATAAATCACTTCAAATCAGTACACAATATGATGTTTTTCTATTTATATCAATAGCGTGGAATTCACAGACTGGAACAAATAAAAACTGGATCATTTGGCAACTGTAACCGGTTAATACAGAATAGACCGTTCATTCATATCGCGCGCAAACCAGTTTTTTTCGAAACAATTTTACTACAGACTGTTACTTGGATACTATACTAATAATACAGGTCGTTTGCGGAATACCCAAACAAAAACAATGAACTTGCATCGAAAGCAGTGGCGTAGATAATGATAGTAAGTTTATTAGTATGTCTATGAATTGAAATCTACATGTATTGTCGGCACCCATGCTGAGATCTCGCATTATGCGAAAACAATTAAATTGCCAATTTCGATTATCTGCACGTGCATTCATAGCAGTGGCATTAGCTGACATTGTCATTTAACATGAATCGAATACCATTAGTTGCGACACGAAATGTACATACAGGGTGTCCCAAAAGTCCACGTCACCCCTTGGAGGGTCGATAGAGCCAAAATATACAGTGCGGCTTTTTATAGTCCCCCCCTGTTAACTTTTGAACGGTTTGACGTAGAACAATGGGAGGAAAACCGTTTGATATCACCGATACTACTATTTAAAAGACATTGTGATTGCTCGATAGGTGACGAGGAGGGGCACATCAACTTGAAAATTTAAAATAGCATGGAGAGGTCAAGTGGTGGCACATCGTTGAAAATATAATTCAATTATCTTTTCAACCATCTTATTTTTTTTCGGATTTCGTGAATACGTTTTTCCACAATATGCATTCGAAATGCAGATCTTACCTCGATAACTTTTGAACGGTTTGATGTGAAACAATGAGAAAAAAATATTTGGAATTGTATTACCTATCCTACCTTTTGAAAGAATATACATTACAATTACTCGACAGAGGGCGCTTGGGGCCCCATCAAAATTTCGAATGGCATAGAGATCGAGTTGTAAATCGTTGAAAAGGTAATTCAATTTCACTTTCAACCATGGTTGTTCTACGGAATCATAATTGCGATGAGTAACACGAATTATGGTAAATAGGGGAATATTCATAACTTGAATAACTTCTCATTTTCGAATTCGTTTCAAAGCTTAATTAGGTAGAGATTTTGAATCCATACAATAATCCAATTTCCGACCCAAATAATACCCAATTCATTTATTTTTAATGATCATAATCATAACTGGTAACATTTATTGGATTTGGTAAAATGATAATAAAGCAGTTACCTAGAAATGTCTAATATGAAGTTGGATTATTTTGTCGATGTTTAAGACCTTCTGATTTATAAATGATTATAACACTACTTACCTGCTCTTCATATTGAAAGCGAATTATCGTATTTGTATTCAATTTGAAGAGTAGCTTTATCAACACTATTTTGAAAGCTGAGGGAAATTCTCCAGTTTCGAAAAATCGGTTTATCAAATAGACAAGAGGTTTTACAATGTGATCTGCCAACATTTTCAAAGTTTCGGGTGGGATGTTATATTGTCAATACCCGGAAGTTGGCCATGGAAAATGTATATATATATATTTGTTCTACCAGAAAGTAGGTGTACAGGAATGTGTACAAAAATGTCAGGAACACTATTATTTGCTATGATCACTCAAAATGAGTCGCGCCAAAAAATGTATCTAATAAGAAAACAACGGAGATAAGACAAAATGAATATTCTTCAGATTGATTCCTTCAAGGAGCATTTCCGGAATATATGTCAATCATTTTGTATATCGCTAAGAAAAAAATTATGTTTGTATTTTTGTACAGCCAACATTTTTCATAACAGTCCTTCAAAACTGCGAATTACAAATTAGATTTCATTTAAAAAAATATGCCACATTAATTGTAATGATTTCTTTCATTTGTTTATCAATTATGATTGTATTATATATGTCAAATCTCGTAATTAACCCGTAATTAATCAAATATAAAATATTTACATAATTCTAAGGATAAGTAATAAACAACGATAAACTAGAAATAAACATGACAAGATTCTTTGTTCATTATGTGGAAACCGTGATGCACTGAAAATAAAAAATAATTGACCTTATTTTATTTGTGCGATTCTTTGGAAGTCTGGGAATGTATACATTTATATATAAACACGAGCAAAAACATCGACCTATCGTAACAGTTCAAGCTCAGTTTAGGATATGTGTTCCCAAAATGAAAAACAGAGTATATCTGTCCGAAATGCATATTCATTTACCTGTGTAATAGTTTATGATCGCAAATAACTAAAGATTAGTAAGCAATATTAATTTCATTAAGAGCAAGTGGGCCGATTTTTGTTAAGATATATATATATATATATATATATATATATATATATATATATATATATATATATATATATATATATATATATATATATATATATATATATATATATATATATATATATATATATATATATATATATATATATATATATATATATATATATATATATATATTCTAGCGGACCCGACAGACGTTCTCCTGTCCAAATTTCTATGTTCCCTAAAATGTTTTTCCCGAAAATTTTCCCGTTATCCCATTTTTCCTTTACTCCTTTGTCTTTATCCCGTTATCCGTTTTCCGTTATCCTTATCCTGTCATCCCGTTATCCCGTTTTTTCGTTATCCCGTTATTCCCGTTATCCCGTTTTCCTGTTCGTTTTTTATTCATCCCGTTATTACATTTTCCCGTTATTCCCTTATCCTGTCATCCCGTTATCCCGTTTTTCCGTTTTTTTTCGTTATCCCGTTTTCCTAAAAAAAACAAAATAGGGGTTCATCGTAGAAGGGTGAATTAAGAGTAATATGAATTTTTTTATTCTAAGTCATGACAAAATAAAAATAAAAATTTTGCCAAAAAAATAGGGGTTGATCGTAGAAGGGTAAAATTCAGGGTTATATGTATTTTTAAATGATGTATCATAAAAAAATAGAAACAAAAAATTTTGTCCACAAAATAAAAATAAAATTAAGGGGTGGACCACCCTTAACATTTAGGGGGATGATTTGTGAATCTAAACCATCCAGGGCGCCACGCATACACAAAAATTCATTCAAATCGGTCCAGCCGTTTAGGAGGAGTGCAGTGACAACACACGTACAGTAGAATTATATATATAAAGATTAGGAAAATAGGAAAATATATATTAGGAAAACAAAACCGAAATTACTAAAAATGGTAACAAAAATTACGAACCTATCTATCTTTGAGCAGCGAAGCAACGCAAAGAATAGAAAAATATTCAAATTATAATTTTAAGGTTAGTTAAAACTCTGATTCATCCTCATACTGATTATTGCTGTTGCTAGTATTTTTTTAACCTCAGTATAACAAGATGAAACTGCAACGTCTGCACTTGCATGCGATTTGTATGTTGTATACCGTTTGGAGAGCATGTAAATCCTTACCTACTAAGAATGGAAAGTTAAATGTCAAATGTCAATACAAAACGTATCTCATTCAAATTATATATTAAATTACATGTCAATTTTAGGAAGGGTAAAATATAGCTTTTGGCTAACCCTTTTCCCTTGGTGTGTAAGATGTATTTTTTATGCACAATAATAGGTTTTTATTTACGAATGAAACAAATGTCAAGATATGTATTTTTTAATTTTTTTTATATTCGACCGTTGAAACAGTATAAAAATGGATTAAATGTTTCTTCTCAATAAAAGTAGAAATCATAATTTTTGGTTACACCTCTTGCACAGACCATTTTCAGAAACTATTTCTAGATTTTTCAAAACGCTGCCTCTGGAAATATGAAAAAAGAAAAATTAGATTAAAAAAAATTATGATATTTCACTAACATTAATTCATTCACCAAAACATTGTTTTTTTTTTATCTCAATATATCGGACAAATGAATTTTGTACTAAACAGAACCAGTCGATAATAAATCAATAAACCTCTTGCAGCCGACTGTCAATAGATCAATTTATGTGGTAACAGGGGCCTTTTGAAAAATTCTATTATCGGAAACATTTCAGGCAATGATTTTAATGTTAGGAGTGTCCAGAAGATGTCCGACGGGTACGAATGTAACATTGATTTTAAGTAGGTATCAGCTTCAATGCCAAATGATTGTTAGGAATAATGGTGTTCTTTTGCCGAATTCCAATATTTTTTACAAAAAAAATGTGCGCCACTGATTTTTTTGCAATGTTTGTATTGTTTTCGCATTAAGCTACTAAAACTACAACTTTTTTATTTTTAGCATTTTTTCGTATCTTGCTTTATTTTTGAGAAAAAAAACACTTTATTGTTATGTGGTAACGCCGGAAATTAAAAAAAACATTAAACAATAAGAACTCTTTATTAAAACCACACTTAAACAAATGTTACGCAATTTTTTTCAGTAAGAAAACATTTAACAATAAGTAACACAAAACTTACAATAGTTGCTCAAAATGTCCTCCTTCTACTTCAATGCAAGCATTACCTCGTCTTAACATCGATTGCCGAACACGTTAAAATATTTCCGGCGTAGGTCTCATCTGATCACATGAATCCCGTATCCGTTGGATTAATTGACTGTAGTTTTATAAACGAGGGACTTCAAATGTCCCCCAAAGGAAGAAATCTAAGGGATTTAAATCCGGTGACCTGGGTGGCCATGACTGTGGACCTGCGCGACCATTCCAGTTTTCTCCATAAGTTGCATCCAGAAATTGACGTGCTACTATGCTAGCGTGAGGTGGGGCCCTATCGTGCATGAACCACATTGCTCCTCTTACTGCCAGTGGGACATTTTCTAATAGTACAAAGAACACAAATTCCAAAAACTGACGATACTCTTGACCATTTAATCTCGGGGGTAAAAAATGAGGTCCAATGAGATAATCATCCACAATACCAACCCAAACATTAACGGAAAACTGTTATTGATAATGATGTTCTTTAACCGCATGGGGAGTTTCTTCAGCCCAGATATGATTGTTATGAAAGTTCATAATTGAATTTCGGGAAAAACACGCTTCATGGTAAACAATATACGGGATAGAAATGTCGGAGATGCTGTGTGTTGTTGCAAAAGCCAAGTAGAATAAACAACTCGTTGGGAAAATCCGCAGGTAATAACACGCTGTATGTGGTAAGGATACAGTTTATAGTCCCTTAAAATCTTCCATGCAGTAAAGTGAGAAATGTTTAATTGTTGTGCATTTTGCGTGTACTTGTATCGGGGCTACGCTCAACTTCACGTAAAACTGCTTCCTCCATCTCCACTGTTCTTACCGTTGCAGGTCTCCCAATAAGAGCAGCTGACCTTTGGAAGGTGCCTGATTCGCACAGACTTTCGTGTATTCTTACAAATGTTTGTCTATTTGGTACAATGCGCTGAGGATATCTTTCTTGATAAATGCGTCTAGCAGCTCTGGAATTGCCTCGGGCCATTCCATAGACAAAATGCATATCGGCCATTTCTGAGTTTGTAAACCGAACCATTTTGTAAGATCAGTAACGAATTGTATAGCCTAAAACTCTTAAAAATACTTCAAATAATTACTATCAAATAATTACGTATGCACTGTTTCAAGTTATGTCAAAGTCAAATTTGTTTGAACAATTGTTTTTCCTTCCATGGCAATCTAACTTTACTTTCAAAACACTGCAGTAATGATTAACGTTCTTTGTTTCATCGAAAATAGTTAATCTAAAAATTCAAAAGATGACTTTCGTGTAATTTTAATGGTTTAATCATAAATAAAAATATCGTTATTGCATATCCATGGACAACAATAAAAAATAAATAAAAAAAAATAAAAAAAATATTGCTTGCATTACTTTTGATAACAATTTCTAAGGCTAGAATAGACTATTGGTATGGAAAAAAGTACACCCCAGTATTTGATGGTTTCGTAGTTCAATTTTTTTATTATGTTGTCCCAGCCAGGGACATGCAATAGAGATTTTTATGTTTTTTCTCAAAAACAAAGAGATAGAAAAAAATTATTGAAATAAAAAAGTTGTAGTTTCTGTTGCTTAAGACGAAAAAAAAAATAAAAAATGCAAAAAATCAGTGGCGCACATTTTTTTGGTCAAAAATATTGGTTAAGGTGCCTTTCGGGACGCCACTCGACATGATGATTTCAATATAGTTAGGGCTAAATTAGCCCCTTACTACCCCAAATAACAGTGCCAAATTTCAACAAAATCGGCTAAAGGATTATTAAGATATTTAGGAAAAAACTATTTCTTTTAAAAATGTTGACACCCTATATCTTGAAAACAAAGCATTACCGGACCTTTGGTTATAAAAACTTTACATCTTAGAATCACCCCTTCGAGTTTGACCACGTACTTACATACATGTTCTCATCTTGATGCCGCAAACGAAGCCTGATAACGTATTTTCTTATAAAATACACTCTGTCCATGAAATCATTTTCCTCTAACTACCGAATCCTTTCATTTGCTAATACATAATCTATTGTGGAGTAAAACACGTGAGTTTCTGTTAACTCGATTTACTGCAAATCATAGAGTGAGTAATATTTTTCCACTCTAAATGTAACTAGGATCATTTGTTTCCTTCCTGAAAGATGAATATCCCAAAACTCCGTTTGCACAATGTAGAAAACAATTAATACATAATAAATGTAGCAAGTAAAATTTGAAATGTAAGCATCAAATTTTTTTAAATTAAAAATCATCTGCAGGGGATTTTTCGTTTGGAAGTGGTATTTCGAGGACCTTTGAGGGATTCAAATCGTTGACACTTCAGAGAAATCCAGTAGTTTTCAGTGAAGAGATAGAGAGGATATTTTATGTCGGTGCCGTTGGCTTGACCTTGATGATATTACACCATGAAAGGTAAGAGACCATTTTTATGAGAAGATAGAGGACAATTACAAAAATAATATTTATTTGGAAAAAAAGACAGTGGCGTATCATTATTTTGATCAAAAATATGACAGCGACGCCACTGATAAAAATTAAGAAATCCTTTATCATGGAAAAAATGTATTTTTATGCGTACTTTGCATGTACCAAAATTGAAAAAAAAAGCCAAAGCCGTTTCAGAGATATTGGGGAAGAACAGATTTTTTTGTTAAATTTCAACATCCTGTACCTCAGAAATATAGCGGTTGCGGACCTATGTTCATATAAAGAATTTTTCTTAAAATCATCCAAGGATTTTCGTCCTTTAGGATCAGCATTTAATTATGAAACACCCTGTATATACAAGCAGTTCGATATGATCATACAAATAAATATTGAAACGCCCATAAAAACCCTGAGGTTGAGCATGGGTCCAAATCATCATTCATTTTGGCGTAGCTATAGTCGTACTTTCGTCCATTTGTTTGCAAATAGTGGCCATATCTATCAGTGATTGTAACATGCGTCAGCGTATAAACTTCCAATAGGAACATCTACACAACAATTCATATATAATATATATCATAACAATCCAGTTAATGAGCAATTACACAGTTTTTTCCCCTTTGAATAAAGAAACAGTTAATTAATCGCCAAGGTAGAACTAGCAAACAATGTGTTCAGTCCCTCTGTTTTTTTTAATTAAATCTTACACGAAAAACTAGTATACGTGGAATTTTCCAGAAAGCAGGCAGAAACATTACTGAAAAAGTATGTGTGTTTCTCTTCTAATTTTTGAGTAAAAAAAATATCGAATGGGGCAGCTATACTCTGTTTCCTAATGTGAGAGAGTGATAAAATGTAAATTTGCAAGGACATAACCCATTAAACAGGGTGGACAACTTAAATATTGTATTGTAAACTTGCAATTGAAGTTTTTAAAAATTCCGTATTTTAGTTATTCAAAACGTACACACTCCGAATCGGTCCTAAATTAGGGTCACCTTAATTTGCATAACAATAGGAAGAGGAGTTTTCGAATGAAATGTATGTGACAGCGGCGTAACAACAGGTAGTTTATTAGAATAAAAAGTCTAATAATAATTATACATTATTGTAATTATAGAGATAGGTAGATAATTGAGATATTAATTATACTAAAATTCTAATAAGTAGATAAAAAGTAATAATAATATTAAAATAGATAAATTGTAATAAATATTAATATTTATAAAAAATCTACTATTTACAATAAAACTTCATTTTAAAATTTTTGCCATCATATTCCGAGTAGTTCGATGAACTATCGTCGTTGGGGTCCAGAGAAATAATAAGGGGCTCTGTTATCAGCTTCCCACATTCTTTCTTCTATTCCAATAACATGTTCGACGCACTCACTCCACTTTACGCAATCCACTGTCTTTATTCCTTCTTGCAAGAGGTTTTCATCGTATCTTAATTTAAAAGTAGTGTTATGCCTTGCTACAAACCCTTTTACTTGCGTTCACACTAATTCTATGGGGTTTAATTCCCAGTGATATGGCGGAAGGCGAAGTACCGTTATATTCCGTTTTGAAACGATTTCGTCGATAACAAATTTCGTACAAAGAGGTTTATTTAACTTTACAATCCCCAGTAGCTCCTTTTTCAGCATATCTTTGTGAAATGGCTTCTTATTTAAAGTAAGCCAATGAAATATGTTTTTTTTGTAAGAAAATGTTGGTATTTTTTCGGATCTTCTTGAGTGGTAGCTGGCCATTATCCATGATCCAGGAGGAATAAGATCTAGCATTTGCTGGAAGCATTCTTCCAAAACATCAGCGTTCATGTTTTCATGATAGTCTCCAGTCCGTTTTGATTGAAATGCTAGTAAGCCACCACCATTTTTGGTACCAGTGTGAGTAATTATTGATCTTTTACCTTTTCCCGAGGGTGCTTTTATTCCAGTGGACCATCCTTCCATGAAAGCTTGCCTCGCACTTTATATTTTTATCCTGCCATATTTTACCAACGGTATATCCTTCATTTAAACAAGTTTCGTCCATATAATAGATATTCCTGTTTTCTGATTTCGTCTTTCTCTATTGGAAGTTATTTTCTGTTTTGAATTTTTTCATAACGAAAATTTATTTCCTTCAAAGTTTTCCACACTTTTTTCCTACTCATGGGTGGAATGAAATCATCCTTTTTCATTTCAGACATTATTTTGTTCAAGTTAGGTATTTCTTTTTTTAAGTAAAACGAGTTAATGAATCTTCTGATGGCAGTCTTTTCATCCTCATTTATTACAGTTTTTTTTTATTCCTGTACTTCTCTTTGGTGACCTGATGGGGCCGCGTTTATCCTCGTGCACAAGTCGATATATTGTTGACTGTCCGACTCCAGTCATATTCGAGCACATTTCAACTATTTTTGTAACTCGGAATGTTGAGTTTTGGTGGCAAACAGCGTTGAACACATTGAGAATAATTTTTCTCATTTTTAGAAAGCGCATTTTACTAATCCTTTTCTCAGCATTAAATTTAGAAACACTAGCCATTTTCAAGCACGATCTTTTTCAACAACTGCCGGAAAGTAAATAAACATTTCAAATTTTTGAAACACTGAGGCACAGATAGGTAAACTACCTGTGCCTCTACCCAAACATATAAATCGTTTTCTTAGAAAAACCCTGCATTTGTGAAACAAATCCGACCATATTGTTATCTCTTATCGCAGGGACGGATTTATATCTACATAATATTATTTGTAAAAAGAATATTTAAAGTAAGGAAAAGATAATCAGATAGGTGATTGTAAATTTATTATTTTATTGTACCTGGAACAGGGAACATGAAATTAGAGATAATACTTTGAGCATACTCAAGCGTTGTCCATTGTTAGGGGCATTATCATATTAACAGTCATTAAGCTGGTACGAAATATCTTTGACCAACTTTACAGGGTTATTGGTTAATTTGGACCAATATCCTCCTTATTAGAAGAGCTAGAAAAATGGATAAATCATTTTTTCTGAACCGCCAGGAAATGTAAATAGAAAAACAATTGAACTTCGTATCAAAAAGTTATGATATAAACTTTTTTTTTCTACCCAGTATATTAATGAATTTTTGGGTTATCCGGAATATTCTAGATATGTTTTATTCATGATGTCCTATATCTGCTTGCACATTCCCATCTTAGTTTTCCATAAGCTATACAATGACATCAACTTTAGATTTAACCTCGTACGCCTATGGAATACCGCGAAGACGACTCGGTTTTACAGTTCAATAATGATGTATTACTCTCTCACATTAGGAAACAGAGTATAAATGTGTGATTCAATTTGTGGTTCCTCTCCTAATGTTGCCGTTAAAAAGTTACGAATGCGAGAATGAGCCAATTTCAACTTATTTTTTTCCAATAATTCTCAAACGCAAGAAGTGAGATATATGAAATTTTCTTTTTAGGATTAATGAATATTATCAGGTGTAATATATTCGCCAGAAAAAGTAGATTCTAAATTTTTGATAAAATTTTGACTCTTTTCTCGTGTAATTTTAAAAATTTTCTTTTTTTTTGAAAAGATTAATTTTAGTCGTGATCTATATTTTTAAATGGGACGTTAATCAGTAAATTTTCGCCGCCCCGTATACTGCGTTTTTTGAGGCACTGTCAGGGATCATAAAAAATGGAAATACACCTGCCACCGAACACTCTCGATAAAAAACAAGGACCCGTGTTCCAATTCGGCTCTTGACGCAGCCGGAAAATATTTCCCTCATACCGAGACATTTTTCATTTCCCGTTCTTTTTTCGGCGTTATTTGATGGAGAGCTTTTTATTGAAGAATGCCTCGCAATCTCTCCGGCCCTTTGAACAGTCCACGAAAGATAATTGACATACCATCGATCGAAAATTTCAAGGGGGAAAAGTTCAAAGGTTGATGTTCATATATCTTGACGTGTTTTCAGAAACGACAGGGGGAAATGAAAGTGAATATCGATGCAATGAAAATACTCATCAACGCTGATTGCTGAGGTATGACATGATTGTCATTAGCAGCGCGGAGGAGTGAACATTGTATTTATTATTCATCGATTGATGAAATGTAAAGAATAATTGATTATATAATACATTGGTTTTGAAAGGTTTTTTGTTTGCATGCAAAACATAGGGAACAATGTTTTTTTTCCTGATAATGGTTGTTGAACAGGAAATCGACATGAAACGAATTACTTATGTTCATATATTGAAATATTTATAGATCTACGGCTCTTATAAAATAACACATTGTCACCAAATTACGTCACAAATATGTATTTCTTTCGTTTTGTTAAACCTTGTTTGAAACTGCAAAAATACATAGCACGAAATATTCAACGGAACTATCACGATTTCTTGTTCATTCCCAACTCGCAATGCTCAAAATATCGGTCAGAGTGGAAGAAAGATCATTACCAGAGTCATGGAACTTGTCAAGATTATTGAAAAACATCCTAGTTCTAACTTTCTCCAAACTCATTTGCTAATCACATAATTAAATCGGCACACAATTTTCAAATCGATGTGGACCTATAACTATTACACGTTTGTGAAAAATGCAATAAACTTTTTAAATCAACTCCTCCATTAATAATAGTCATGTAACTTCCTTGAATGAACAGATCAACTTCGAATGTATTGATTTCTTCAACTCCTTTGTTTTCAGTAAATAAAAGACACTATTTTCTAATGACAAGCTTTAATTTTTAGTTTCACCTGTCCCAGTGTCTGTCTGTAATCAAATCTTGCAAGTTAAATTTCACCCACTTCTAGTTGCTCGATTTATGTGAAATTTGGCAGGTGTTTATAGTTCCCGTGACAATGCATTATAGCATTTTTGTTAAAAAAACAAAAACAAAATGGCGGCTCTAAGATGGCGGACGGGATTTGTGTTGGTCCGATTCGACTCAAAATTGGTATGTGGGTGTTTTCGGGGTCGAACATTATGAATTTTTTGTAAAAATTCATAAAATAAAAATGGCGGCACCAAGATGGCCGCCGATCTCTGTGATTATAGTCCGATTCTATTCAAAATTGGTATGTTTGGGTTTTCGGGGTCGGAGATCATGAATTTATTGTCGAAATTCATGAATTCAAGATGGCGGCTCCAAGATGGTGGAGAAGTTTTGTGATAATGGTCCGATTCTATTCAAAATTGGTATGTCGGGGTTTTTGGGGTCGGAGATTATGAATTTAGTCGAAGATTATTGATTTTTTGTCAGAATTCATAAATTGAAGATGGCAGCTCTAGGGTGGCGGCCGAGTTAATCTTTAGATCTAGAAAGCTCAGAACTTACAGGAAAAATGCCTCATGAAGACGATGCATTAACAAAAATGCATAGATTGAGGCGTACTTACTAAAAAGCAGAAAATAAAATAATAGATTCAAGAGCTTGTCGCGTTTGTATTCGAACTGAAAACTTTACGCGACAAGCTCTTGTATCTATAACTCACAGAAAAAACTACGTCGCACATCCAAAGCTATTATTTTTTACCTTTTAGGGCATTTAAATAAAATATTGTTATTAAAAGTTTTTTTTATTCATTATTTTATATCCAACTTTGGTTCCTTTCCAGTAATTGTATCTTTCTCATCTAGATGTCACCTTTGTTCGAAAAAATATTTTTTTTAAATATCGCTTTCTACGTCTGTTTTATGTCCTTTCTTTTAAAATTCACGTTCAAATGTCAGGTATTCAACAAATCAATATTTATCAAATGTTTCTTTTCGTCATTCATACAGATGCTCGCCGATCGGTCGGATTATGTATTGAGAAAACGAGATCCGGGATATATTTGTGTTTGGCTTTTATTTTTACCCGACTACGGCGAAGCAAAAAGGAGGGTTATGATTTTGACCGGTATGTATGTTCATCTGTTCCCTCAGAACTTCTAAACTACCTATCATAAATTGACAAATGAGGTATCGTTGGAAGCGTCTTGATCGTCCGCTGGTTATAGACGTCACATTAAATTGAATATGACGGCCTTAGAGGACATAAAGTTATGAACTCAAAAAAAAAATTTAATGATGCCGTATTGGGTATCAAATGAAAGGGCTTAATTAACACATTTCAAATATATATATATATATATATATATATATATATATTCAAAATGGAACCACCCCTGTAGAATACGCATTTTTCAGTAAATCTCAAAAAAAATTTTTTTAATATTAAGCATCAAAAACTGTATCTTGACACAAATTTTCATAACTTTAGTTTCATTTCCAAGGCACTCTATGGTTTTTTTTCTTTGTCAAAAACGGCAAAAGTTTATTAGGCATGTTTTTTTCCAAATTTGACTACACCACTGGATTCGTAGTCGTTATAAATGAAAACCATCAAAATTTCTTGAAAAAATATTGGTTAACAACGAAGGCACAACAACTTTAATTTTTGAAACAAAGTATTTGATTATAATTTTTATTTAGATTGCAGACATATTTGAGATCTGGCAACACTGCCGATACAAAGTAGAGCACAAGTGAATTTGTACAGCGAAAATCCGAAGTCAATAACTCATTCCGTTCAACAGTTATAACTACTGAAAGTATGGTAATGTGAGCGATTTGTGGTGTACTAAATCACAGCCTACTATTGATTTAGTACAATACCTATGCCCATTGTATTAGTTCAGATTTCCTCAAATTATTGATACCTTCTCTAAAAGCTTGTTTCAGTTGAGTTTTGCAGAATAAAAAAGGAACATTTTTTTGTCCTGCTTTCTGTTTTATTATTGAATAAATAATTTTGATACTTTAAAACTTGATTCGGTTCATTTCGTTTTTATCGGCTATTGAAAACTGCATAACTTGAAAATGAATTTTTAATTTTCTGTTATTTTCGAATACACTTATAACCTACACTTAAATAAATGATTTTAAGGGAATATAATTCACAAATCCAGTGGCGTAGTTAGATTTTTATTACAAAATCGCTTCCACCAGAAATCGCTCTCATTACCATACTTTCAGGAGTTATAACTGTAGAACGGAATGAGCTATTGACTTCACCGGTGTTCTACTTTGTATCGGCAGTGTTGCCAAATTTTAAATATGTCTATAATCTACATGAAAATTAATATCAAATACTTTGTTTCCAAAATTAAAGTTGTTGTAACTTCGTTGTTAACCAATATTTTTTTATGAAATTTCCATTTCATTTTCATTTATAACGACTACGAATCCAGTGGTGTAGTCAAATTTCAAACAAAAATTGCCTAATAAACTTTTGCCGTTTTTAACAAAGAAAAAAAACCATAGAGTGCCTTGGAAATGAAACTGAAGTTATGAAAATGTGTGTCAAGATACAGTTTTTGATGCTTAATTTTCAAAAAAAAATGTTTTGATAATGACCAAAAAATGCGTATTTTACAGGGGTAGTTCCATTTTAAATGGGTCACACTATATATATATATATATATATATATATATATATATATATATATATACTAGCTGACCCGACAGACGTTGTCCTGTCCAAATTTATATGTTCCCTAAAATGTTTTTCCGAAAACTCTCGTCCGCGTAGAATTTTTTTTCTAGTTCTTTTGTCCTTCCGCTTCCTTTGTCCCTTATCCGTTTCCTTTCCGTTATCCCGTTTCCTGTTACCCGTTTTTTTTTTCCCGTTATCCCATTTTCCTGTTATCCCGTTATCCCTTATCCTGTCATCCCGTTATCCCGTTTTTCGTTATCCCGTTATCCCGTTTTCCTGTTATCCCATTTTTTCATTATCCCGTTATCTCGTTTTCCCCTTATTCCTGTCATCCCGTTTTCCCGTTTTTTCGTTATTCCCGTTTTCCGGTTATCCCGTTTTTTATTTATCCCGTTATTCCGTTTTCCCCTTATTCCCTTATCCTGTCATCCTGTTATGCCGTTTTTTCGTTATCCCGTTATCCCGTTTTCCTGTTATCCCGTTTTTTCTTTATCCCGTTATCCCGTTTTCCCCTTATCCTGTCATCCCGTTTTCCCGTTTTTTCGTTATTCCCGTTTTCCTGTTATCCCGTTTTTTATTTATCCCGTTATCCGTTTTCCCTTATCCGTTATCCCGTTATCCCGTTTTCCTGTTATCCCGTTTTTTCTTTATCCCGTTCTCAATTTATCGTACTACAATTATTATATTCGATTGCCATCTTGCAACCCTATTGCGGATCTGTGGATAAAATAAAATAAAATAAAAATCGCGATGGAAAAATAGGGGTTGATAGTAGAAGGGTGAAAATTTAGGGTGGTATGTATTTTTGAATGCTGTATCATAAAAAAATAAAAACAACAAATTCTATCTAGAAAATAAAAAAAAAATTAAGTGGTGGACCACCCTTAACATTTAGGGGGATTAAAAATAGATGTTGTCCGATTCGCAGACCTAACCGATATGCACACAAAATTTCATGAGAATCGGTCGAGCCATTTCGGAGGAGTTTAATTACAGACACCGTTTCACGAGAATTTTATATATTAGATATATATATATATATATATATATATATATATATATATATATATATATATATATATATATATATATATATATATATTGTTAGCTGTTGCTCGAGGCTTTGCTTACATGCATCCGATAATTGGGAATAATTTATAAAATCATGCATCAGATGTGAACCAAACATATTTTCTCTCCAAACCTACCCAAAATACATATATAGTAAAAAAAAACAAAACGTGTGTAATAATAATGACATAAGCTGTGAGTACGTCCACACGGTATATTACCTAGGTACATGTAAAACAATAAAACTTAAACAAACAAAAATGTAAAGCGGCTCTGCAAATACTTTATCACGAAATTATAACCCCAAAACAATTTAAACAAAAATTAAGTTCAAACACGACTACTGAAAAATCACGCTCTTAAAAGTATGAAATAAAAATAATTTCAAAAACTAAAATCCGACTACTGAAAAATCACGCTCTAAAAATTATGAAACAGGAACATATTCTCATCTGAAATTGTTATGTACAAACTATTCAATATTTAATACATATTCATAGTGATATAGCCGTGGTCATATGCCACCTACCCTAACAAAACAATACATCCTAACTGTAGTAAGTGATTATAAGCTTTAGGGCAAAGTGGCATATGACCACGGCTATCCTCTGACCATCACTATGAATATTCATTAAATACATTAAAATATATTACGTGTAAGTTGTTTATTTAATAGTCGATAAATATTGAATAGTTTGTACATAACAATTTCGGATGAGAATATTTTCTTGTTTCATAATTGTTAGAGCGTGATTTTCAGTAGTCGGGTTTTAGTTTTTAACTTATTTTTTTGTACTTTTTTATTTTAAATTTTTAAAACATGAAAGGCTTTTAACATTAAAAAAATTTTTGAACTTTTTACAATTTTCCAAGTAGGAGACCTATATTTGATTGACTGAATTTATTTTTTTTATATTGATTGATAAAAAAATTATTTTTCCAATTTTAGTCTCCGTTTTTGGTTGATGATTGACCTTTATAGGTCCGAAACATGTACCACAATCACTGTCTAAGAGGGTAATGAACATTGTGGTGTATGACTAAGAGTTTTCTTGGAACATTAAGAATTATTATTGAAAATAAAATAACTTGTCCGCGTTGATAGCCACTACATTTTTATTTCAGCAGTTCCTTGTCAAAGGAAACGCCTATGGTACCGAGACGACTGTTTTGGACTTCAAGATCCGCTGTTTTTCGAGTGGCAGTTACATAGAGGACCTACAGTTCCCAAAACAATTCTACACAGAGAAGCGAATTAGGAAGAATAGTCTCAGTGGTTTTCCTTTGCTTTCAAACTAACTAATAAACTTCCTATAATTACTCGACGTACCATGAAAGAGTCATGAGGCAAAATTCCGAGACCTCATTAGTCTGCGAGTGGGAAGAAATACGAATGAATAAATATACGAAAAACTTCGGAGTTATCACAAATAATTGTTAACACAAGTATTTCCCAGAGTTCCATTAGTGCATCACGAAACATACATTATTATTTACTTAGAAGGCATATCTTGAAAATCAGGTAGTCAATCAACGTTGATCCATTATTAAAAAAAGTTTTATTTTATTTTTCTAATAAAACTATCTTGATTGTTGATATTTTTGGAAAGTTATCAATGTCTATCAACGGAACCGATGTCATTATAGTAAACATTTTAATTACCACATTAATTATCTGTCCTGCCGAAAGATATATGCCATAAGTATGTGTTACGAAAGATCCATTCTGTGCCAAACTTGTAGTTTCGCTACGATAATCGCCTCACACAAAAAACATTTTTCATTCAATAGGATACAATATCTCAATCAATGAATTATGTGTTAATAATCATCAAGTCCAAACTAAATACCGTGAAATGTTATTAATTTATAATGGAATGAAGGAAGTACAATTCCCAAATTAAAATCAATTCCATTTGAGAATCAGATTCGAAGTTGACCATTATTTACATTAGAAATTAATTATTAATTACTTACCTTTACCAAATTATGCTACGCAAGAACAACAAACCAAATTGGCAGATCAGTTCGAATAATTTTTTATCTCAATATTAATTGGGATTACTACATATGCAATAAGCCAGGAAAGTAGACGGCTTTTTAATGTTCTCAATACTCCATATCAAATTCAACATTTACAGAAACAATTGATTTTCTCAATTCACAAAGCTCCTTTTGCCGAAAAAGCAGTTGTTTGCCATCAGAAATTATTTAGAGTAAAAACTTATAGTTTGAAAAAACCCGCTTGTATAGCAATATGGACTAAAAAGTAAAAAATAATAAGAATAATGTCACTGACAAAAAAATGCTCTTATGTAAAATAAGCGTGGGGTGTTCTTTACTTAATTTTCATAACACAGGTCAACAAAGGAGAAAATTTTTTTCGGTCAATAACTTTATTCTTATTAGTTTTAACTGTATAGCAATGTGGACTAATGCTATACAAGCGAGTTTTTTTAGTTTTTTCAAACTATAATTTTATTTTCTACATTTATTAATTAGATGTAATTGAAGGGCACAACGACTAACGTATAGAAGTGAAAATTTACTAATTTGCCCTTCAAGCAATCATGCTATGGGAGAGAAAACTGAAAACATGTAAAGAAATGTATTGGTACCTCGCCAAAATTCCGAAAATATTTGTTTAAGCAAGCTAGTGATATATTTGTGTGAATAAAAATTGTGTTATTTCACAAAATTTCGATAAAACAGGAAAATATAAAAAAATCTACCAAAATAATACCAAAACCAAAATTCAAATGAAAACAGAAAATTGGGAAAAAAATATAACTGGACCCTTCGAATGATTTTTTGCCAGATGGTTCCAAATATATCCTTTGCAAATTATAGCACTTCACTATCAGGAAGCTATTACTGTAACATGACAGACAGCGATGTAACACAAATTTATACTCTCGAGCCAAAGACTCGTATTACGAACGATATTAAACGCATTATGCCATACGAGAATAAGAACTACCTACTGTTGCAATTTCAATTGGATAATTGGAAATATGTCATGCAAATTCAGCAGCCTCAGTTTTGCGACTGCAAAATTTAAGTCACTGGTTCAATGTAGATTTGAACTTGACATAATGAGATATATCCGCATTGAGGCGCTTTTTCTCTTGGGTGTAGGCGAAATGGCCGATACCGCATCAACTATATAGCATTACCTCTAATGCTGCAGTGGGGCACGTGAATATTGCCCCTGTGATTCCCAGACAAGCTAATCGCAGCACTTCTAGCAGCTTGATTTGTGCCGAGTACGGTTGGGTTTTTGGCCACCATACTTATTAGGCATAGGTGACCATGGGTTTGATATGACTAGTATATATTTTTGGCTCCAGAAACTCTGCGGCAGTCCAGATTGCGCTTAGCCTTGGAAAAATGTTTTGATATGACTGTTCCATGTAGTCTTTGGTCGATTATAACCTTAGGTATTCAGGGTCGGGGCTTTCAGTTCATTGTTTTGCTAGGATTTACATTCAGTCCCTCCAATGCGCATCAGCTTCTGATTATACTCTGCATGCATGTTTGCCCCTAATAGTGACAATCAGTCCATCGGGCGTAATTCTAATTCATGTAGCTTCACTATCAGATTATCCACGGTCAATGACCACAGCAGAGGCGATAAGACCCAACCTTGTGGCAATTTTTTTCCCGCTGACATTCTGACCGTTTTCTTTCCGAGAGCAGCTACAATGATTCTGCTTTTCAGCATTGCATGTATTCATCTGATCAGTGAGGTGCTTATATTCCGTTCCTCTAATTGATGAGATGGAGTTATGTGAGGTGTTATCGAAAGCACCCTCTGTATGAATGCACATAGGGCAATTTCTTTGGCCAAGTATGCTTTTAACCGAGCATTGTAGAGCATTAATCGTTGATTTGCCAGCTTGATAGGCGAACTGGTTTTTGTGAAAAGTCCGCTCACGCAGACATAACAAACATAAGGTCAGACACGCACAGAAAACAGGATTCATCTATCAAAATCTAGATCTATATAGAGAAGCGTTGCAATGAAGAGAAAAGGCCCAGACAGGGACAAATAGCTAACAAGCGCAGAATTATCAAAAGCCGGTTTTTGTTTAATTTATTTTATTTTCCGGGACGAGCACAAGTTGAATAATTGAGTAGTAAAAACAAATACATTTTAATTTTCAAAAAATCAACCAAAGGAAATTAGGTGCATAAGCTAACGCAGGAGGCACCACAAACACGAATTATTAAAATAACACAAAAAACTAATATAATACAGGCAACCTGCCAACACCAGCAGGGGCCAATCCCTTCGACCCCTCGGGAGGACAAGCGGAAGGTCAACAATCCCCACACGTATGCCAAATCCTTTCCTCCTCCTCTACCCCCCACAAGAAGAGGAGCACCAAGAAGAGATTGTTTTACTTGTATATATATACATATACTTAGTTAAGTTTTAAAATGTATAATTCATTGTTAGATAATAAATATTATTGGATTGGATTTGTTTTTGTGAAACAGTCTGTCTAACAGGATTTCACTTCTCATATAACAGTCGATAATTTTCTCCATTGATTTCAGGAGAAAAGAGGTGAGACTGATATAGTGATAAAACTTTGGTCAGGACTTCCGTTTCTGACGTGGCAGAGAGCAGACGCAAGATGGGAGCTGCTTTCAAGGAGGGCACGTGGATGTTATGTTGGAGATGGAAGCCAGCTGCATGTTTGTGATAGTCCGCCGTTCAAAATAACGTGCATTGCAAAAAGTGAAGTAAAAATCAATTTTACATTGGAAAACAACCCTCTTTTCTCTACGCCGGTAACCATGAATACGGAATCTTTGGAATAGAGGGAAGTTAATTTTGATAAATAAGATACTCCTTTTTTTTGTACGCCGGTAACCAGGCCGGATGAGGACGGAATCTTCGGAATGAGGGAGTACGACAGAAATTAAACGAAAGATGTTTAAGTGAAAAATAAGCTGTACAAAATAGTATAGTTAAAAAATTAATTTTGGATGTAGGTTGCTACGAGCAAGACCCCTGCATTCAACGGACGAAGCTTCCATTTGTAAAGAATGGAGGGGGTATGGACGAAAGCGCCAGTAAGGAAGCTATGTCCAAGAAATATATAGAGAGAGAGAGAAACTTTGATCTGCTGGTCGTCTCCCAGTCTTTGGTATGAACACCCTAGCCTCCCTCCCGACTTTCGGTATGTGACCGAAAATAAAGCTGGCCTTGAACTGAACATTATTGGTCTCATACGTCGTTATAATATCTATCTTCTTCAAATTTGTCGCTTCGGCATTCCTACGATTCCAGACATGAACGACTAAAAATAAAAGAATCGAGTACCAAACTTTTCACCTCTAGGATTTTCGGGTAAATGTTTAGGCTCAAACTAAAAGAATGTATGCGGATCAGTAAGCTTTATTACCAGGTCTAATTTAAGCTTTCTACGTAAAAAAGCTTCTGAGAAAAATGTATATTACAGACAGATGAACACGCCTTTTATATTCTAATATACAGAATCCTAAAAAAAATTGAACTTAGAACATGTGTAGGATATATAAAGAAGACTTTCGCACTCCTGTCTATAAGAAAATAAGAGACTTCCGTCGATCGATTTTATCAAGATATTACCGCAATTCCATTTCATCTTAACTACGATTTTCAAAATATAGATGAAAAACTGTTTTTAATGAAAATATCTCGCGTGTTATCAACACCCATGCACCTCTACGAAATATGCGAATCACCTAACCGTACTCCCCGTGGATCACAGATAATGTGAAACTTCTCATGTCCTTGCGTGATAAAGCTTCGAGTAAGATGGTGAAAATCTAAGTCAGCTCTGCATTACGAATACTAAAGTCCTTGAAAAATTACATTTCACAAGTATATTTTCAATATATCCTGCAACAGCAAGGGGTCAATAAAATCTGGAGGGAGTTATATCATATGGGAATTCAAAAGAGTAGTGCGTGTTCGCCAGATCACCTGAAAAATGTAGAGCAGATAAATAATTACTTAGTAAATGGGATCTCGGCAATTCCGGCAAATCCAGAGACGAGTTCTATCAGAATTACAAACACGAATCAGCTGGGCACTTTCAGTTCCATCAGGTTTCGCATGAAATAACACAAAATACCTTATACCACCTCAAATGTAATGCAGAAGACTCAGGCGGTATAAATTTAAAGCTTTTACTTATGTGTTGTCCATTTGTTCTGCCATTTATAAACCATATCATTAATTTTTGTCTTATAAATAATGTATTTCCGCAGGCATGGAAAATGTCCATGGTCCAGCCTGTTCCAAAATAATCATGTGTGAACGAGCTCAAAGATCTTCGTCCCATTAATATATTGCCCAGGCTCTCGGAAGTGTTAGAAAAAGAAATTGATAATGAGTTGAGAGAGAACATATATAGTCTCAATATTCTACCAGAAAACCAATCGGAATTACGGAAGTTGTACTTCTCTGTTGCATATAACTGATGACATCTTAAGAGGAATTGATAACAAAAAATTACCCTTCTGGTCCTTTTGGACTTCTCTAAAGCTTTTGACACTCTGGACTTCAATTTGCTCCTAAATAAATTGAAATTCATAGGTACTACTGATTAATTCCAAACCAAATGATAATTGATACTTCAAGACAGCTATTACATGGAGTACTTTATCAGCAACAGTGCCAAATAGTAGAACTATAATTTTTGACAGTGCTCGCCGGCCGTTCTCCGGTTATTGCCTCCACAAAGAGATTGTCTCGTAGTAGAAATTAGATTCCACTATAATTACTCATTTGCACGGTTGGAGACTTGGATAAATATTCACTAAAATGCATGGTGGTTCCTCTATCGGATTAGTTTTACAAGCCATATTGAACGATCACTTTAAAATTCTTCACAGCCCACCAATTTGGTAGAAGTCAGAGTGTCAAAATTGAAAATGGTATATCGTTTCCACTTGAGTTGACATGTGGAGTCCCATAAGGTTCCATTCTCAAGCCATTACTCTTCGCTGTATATACCTATGATTTTAAAAGAGTAATTGAGCATTGTCAGATTAACTTATATGCGAACTTTTCCTTCATCTGAAGTTAACGAAGCGACTGGCAAAATAAATAGTGATATAGCTTCCCCCTTGAATTAATGCAGATAAGACTGTTATGATGTTGTTTCTCTCGGTCACAAATAAATATACACGAAGGAAGTATAAACGTGAATAGTAGGGAAATAACATCTTTTAAAATTGCTAGGAATCTTGGTCTCACTTTTGATGATGATCTGCGATTCAAAGAAAAACTTCGTCGCTCAGATGTCTTGAATTTGAAGCTAATTTATAATAACTGAACATTCCTAAATCAAAAAGTAAAAGCCATCCTTTGTGATACATTAGTTTTTTTTTTTTTTTTTTTATGTTCTGGTTCCCACGAAAAGGGATATCCTGTAATGTTCAGAGAACATCGTGGGAACCTAGGGAAAGAAGGTAGGAGTTGGTGTTCTTCTTAAATTTCTGAAGGTTGTATGCCTCGGGGAACACCTCCCTAGGCAATGAGTTCCAAAGCCTCGCTGTTCGTTGGATGAACGAGTCTTTGGAAAGTGATGTTCTGCAGGTTTCCAAAGTGACCACGAAGGGGTGTGATGACTGAACTTGACGGGTTATTCTCGAAGAGACTGCCAAAGCAGGAACGATTGTTGATATTTCAGAAGAGCATCGCCCATGAAAATATCTATAAAATAGAGACAAATCGCCAACTTTTCTACGGTGTTCCAGACAAGTGAGCGAGTTTGTAAGCGAGGCATCACCGACGAGACGAATTGCCCTTTTTTGGACAGAATCCAATAGCCTCAGGATATGTTTAGGTGCCGCACTCCAAATATGGGAACAGTATTCCAGGACAGGTCGGATCTGTGCCTTATAGATCATAAGCAGCTGACTGGGGGTGAAATAGCTTTTGGCACGAAACAGAAAACCAAGTTTTTGGGATGCACTTTTGGCAATGGACCTCACGTGATTTTCCCAGGAAAGGTTATTGCTGATAGTAATACCAAGCATCGATATGGATGGCTTCAGTGGTATGGTTACTACTGACAAAGTTATGTTAGGCACAGTGAGATCGGCTTTTCTAGAGAAAGACATGCTTGTGTTTTGTTTGCATTGAATTCTACCAAGTTATTAGATCCCCATTCGAGAATTGTTGCCAAGTCCATATTTATATTATTAACATTTCTTCCTCGTTCGTTTCTGGTTTCACGGGCTGATATAGGGGCCCTGGAAGAAAGCGGTATGGAGGGTACTATCATCAGCAAAGCTGTGTACTGGACATGAAGTTGCTTTCAACAGGTCGTTGATGTGAGTAGAAATAGTGTTGGTGCGAGAATGGATCCTTGCGGAACACCAGCATTTATGAGTAGAGTGTCAGATGAAACTCCATCGACCACTACATGGAGACCTGTTTGAGGAAAACTAGCAAGCAGAGAACACAGCTGAGGGGCAAGCCATAAGACGGAAGCTTGGCGAGGTCCTGGTGTCAAACTCGATCGAACGCCTTGGAGATATCTAATGCCACAGCTAAAGTTTCTCCATGCTTTTCAATAGATAGCTGCCATATATGTGAGACGTAAGCGAGCAGGTCACCGAGTTGATCTCTGATGGCGGAAGCCATATTGCCTATCGTTGACAATTCCTGGAGTCTTCCAGATATTTCATGAGCTCGATGTTGATGGCTTTTCCATGACCTTTGAAATAATAGATAGCAGTGCGATAGGTCTGTAGTTGCTAGGTAGGGCCTTTTGCCTTTTTAGGGACTGGCTGTACTCTTGCAATTTTCCAATTGGACGGAAATACCCCAAATTGTAAGAGTGGTTGAACAACTTGCAAAGAACAGGTGTTAGTTCGGGGGCACATTTCTTGAGAACAATCGGCGGGATTCCGTCAGATCCACAGGCTTTGTTGGTGTTGAGACCCAGCAAAATCTTTCTGATAGTACGTTGGCGAAAGGTGATCTCGGGCATGTGACTGTCAATAGGTGTAATGTTCGGGGGTTGTTTTCCCGATGAATCCAGAGTGGAATTTCCAGCAAATAGGTGCGCAAAGATATTGGCTTTTTCCTGGGCAGTCGTTGCTAGTGTTCCATCTTCTTTGGTTAGGGGAGGAAATGAGCTGGAAGTGAAATTTCTTCCCACAGCTTTGGCGAAAGACCAAAATGAACGGGATCCGTTAGGACATTCAGCAAGTTTTGATCTTATTTTGGCTTTGTGGGCATCTTTTGAGCATTCTATTGTCTCTTTACATATTTAATTATTGTAATACTGTTTATGGCCCTTGATTGGATTATGAGGACACTAGGGCAATACGGGTCATGCAAAACTCGTGCCTTTGATTAATTTATGGATTCAGATGTAGGCAACATATATCCCTCAAGCTTAAAGACATAGGTTGGCTAGATATGAAAAATAGAAGGTTCCTTCACTCCGCTTGCCTTTATCATGGAATAATTGGAACAAAAACACTCCCTTTCCTACCAAGAAAAATATCATTTCGAGAATATGTCCATAATATCAACCTTCGATATAAAGGAACTATCACTCCTCCTTCTTACCGAACTGAAATTTTCAAAAGGTCTTTCTCTTCTGAGAGTTTGTATACAACTCATTCCCTCTGGATAGTAAGAAGTTTTCCATAACTGCATTCGAAAAGTACTTGAAGAAATATCTGAGAGAAGAAATTAATGTAGAATGACAGTATAACTGAACTATGGTAACTGACATAGCTGTAAAATTGGAAAATACTTTTTATTTTCTTTATATATATATATATATATATATATATATATATTTATTTTTTGTCTTTTTATTTTTTCTCTGTGTGACTTTTTTCAAATATTTTTTTTTCTTTCTCTTCTTTTTCTTTATAATTGCTGCCTCTGATGTAATATATAACATATATCTAAGATACGATCATTGGTATATACTGTAAAAAAAAAATCCGCGCTTATGAATAATAACAGGGGTTTCATGTAACACCAGTTACACAAAACCATCTGATATCCTCGGCGTTTTCCCATAAAGTTGGTTCTTAGCTTTAAGGTTGTTTCCCTTTTCCTTTGTCTGCCATCAATTGTACACGTCATAAATCTGTCTGTAATATGTACTAACTCATATGGGAAATAAAGACCTATTATTATTATTCTCAAGACTGTTCATTCATACTAAGCCATACAATAGGCGAATATTAGTCAAATATCCATTTCCTGGCTTATACCTCGACGAATATAAGAAATATTAAGGTCACTATTACTAAATGTATGGTGGGTATTACTTGGGTAAGCCGACAACATAGTCATCAAGGCCTGAGGCAAATTTGAAGGAACTCTGTGCGATTTAATGAAGATAAATCATTAGAAGATGTTATAATATTTCAAAAAAAGAAAAAAGCTGCAGAAGAATGGCCAACTGGGAACTTAAGGAAGTGCTTTGAACAAATAATCCCTGTAAAAGAAGAAGAAGAAGGGACAAATTATTAGTTTATCGACCCTTCATCCCAACCTCGAGCATAAATGTTTCAAAGAATCAAATGGCGTTTGAGAGTCCGCCGATGACTTGTTAGTCTCAAGTTTGTCGCACGGGATTGGCCAAAAACGACATTATAAACAAAGCTGTTATTAAATTTTATAAAAGTTCAATTGTCGATTGTCGTTGAAGGTAGAAAAAAATATTATATACCTTGTTCAAGTACGTGTCACTTTACATCTGACATACATATTTTGAATGGCTGAATAGAGTAATTCTATAGGATACCTCAAATCATCCATTCGCTAAAAAGTATTCTCGGGAAAAATCACATTGAAAGATCTTAAAATGATTTCGATTTCCATCCAGTTGTTGAGACATAACTAAGGCGCAATTGCTATCGATCTCGTAGAGCCCTCGTATAAAATTGGGGGTTTATCGATCGACCTAGTTAATGCTCTCCCAACATCTCTCTAGTCGATGCGAACAGGGCCGGCGAAACTGGAAATGAGGTATTTTGAAATAAGGTTATATAGAATAGGCTTTAGATAGTAAAGCCTCAGATGGACCATACCGGGTATTATATTTTCTTGTCCAAAAGTCCCGTTGACGGCTAACGAACTTATCTCCATGTATATTGTTGTTATTAGAGCAAGGTTGTTAAAAATCTCATATATCAGGAAATAAAAGCACCCATAACATTATAAAAATTGTGTATTAACCAAAGTTATAGAAATATTGGTGAAGTTGGTAAACCATATTACAAAAAAGAACTATTACTCTGGGATAAATCCATAATACAAATTCAACAATTATCTCAATAAATTCTAATCAAGTGCCATGTACTATTATCACTCACGGTGAATTTTTAATTAAATTAAAAAAAAATTAACCTATTTCACTTTTCTCAAAATGTAAATCAACTATTCCAAAAAATATCTATAATCTCCAATAATTCCCAGATCAAATACAATAACGTTTGTTACCAATGACTGTCACTTCAATAGAATCTACCTGAACATTCATTTTATCATGAAGAAATTTCAAAGAGTTATTAGAGTCGGTAAAGAATTGTATGAAGGGTTATTACTCAGGATGACTATTTATGGAACTGACTTTTAAGGTTTGACTGATTTCTGAAACCCGCACTTTCCATTTGGTAGATTATTGCTTTTTTGTTGATTATAAATTAAAGTTTTAATCCTGTTGTGGGATTTTTGACATTAAGTTGCTTCTTGTGGTTTCTGAACCCGACTGGTTTTTATGAGATGGTATCGAAGCACTGAATTTTAATGTTAACGGGTAAATGCTTTCCGAACTACTATTATTTATAATTTTCGCCTGAATTTCAACTGAGTTTTGTACATTACTTTAAATTCTGGTGCCAACTTGATTTTAAAACTGGGCGTGAATAACTTTTACAAACGATATGTTTAACTTTACTTTGTGATATTTACTCATTTTGAGTACTCAATATGACCATACTGCTGATTTAGACTGCCCGATAATGAATGAGAATGTTTTCAATCTTGAATGACTCTGTTTCCGATGTACCTTGTCTTTTATAGAAACCGGAGCATCCTATGTGAAAAATTATATCTCACACATGTTTGTTTTTTATGGCACTGCTTGTGCATATGCCAGATGACATTGTTTATTTTTTCTTGATTTACGCTAATGATAAGAATAGGAGTATTCTTATCTAATGGGGTGATATGTTCATGACATAGGATTTTTGCCAAGGTCTACAGATCGGAGACGTGAAACCGGTTTGGTTGCAAGCTTCATGTGAGGAGCAACTGAGCAAAGCGCATTAAGTCCGTTTTTAACATATTTCAACTGGAGTAATATTTCTACTGGAGTAAATTATTTAGGTCAATACACCACACAAAAATGCAGAACCAAGCAAAATTATATAAATCCGCAGTTTGACTGAACGAACCGGCATAAATCCACCGAGTGGTTGGTCACTGCAATAAATCTACAAGAAAGATTTCTGTTATTTATTTCGTGTAGTTGAGCAAATCATCAAGGGATGGCCATCTTGATCTGAACGAAGATTGTGAATTATTATTTCGTAACCAAAATTCAAATAAATTTTGTTCATTTGATCACACTGCAATAAATACAAAAACAGGTTGAGCAAAACGAAATAATTCCTTATGTATTGATTCAACTAGTTTTTCGTCATTTACTCGAAATCACATATTATGGACTTAATGCGTATTGCTCAGTTGCTCCTCATGTGTTGTAGATTTCTTATACAGTGAGATCCATAAGTAACGGTCAAATTCATATTCTGCGTATTTTACAATTTATGAGTGAAATCCTGAAAAATTACAATTTTTTATTTCAAAATGACATTTTTAAGCATAATTTTAACCCCCCAAACACCCCCTCTTGATTTCTGTATATTCGCCATCAAGAAAATTAAATTTGAACATTTCAAAATGTCAGGAGGAGGAACTAACGGTAAACCTTGAAAAAATCACAATAGTTGCTTTTACAAAAAAGAGAGTACTGAAAGGACTCAAGCCACCAGTTCTGAACGGGGTAGAAATTCCAATTGCACAAGAGGCAAAATACTTGGGAGTCATCTTTGACCACAAGCTGATATGGAATCAACACCTACAAAAAATAATTCAAAAACGCACGGTAGCCCTCAACCTATGCAGAAGAATGTGTGGAAAAAACTGGGGGCTACAACCGAAAATGATAATTTGGCTATACAGGGCTTTTCACGATGAGCGTTAATTAGACGTTTCTGGCAAACCAGACAACGGATCAACCTGAAAATTTCATAGTATGCATTAATTAATATGATCTACACGACTCGAAGTGAAGATCCTCATGGTATCACTCCACTCCATTTCGAATTTGATCGTCTTAGTACCAGAGAGTTCAAGATTATCAGCGTTAATAAAAGTACATGTTTGGTAAAAAAAATCGAAATTAATTTATATTTTCTAAACGGTAACAGATAGGTATAGGGAAATAGTACATGAAGTTGTTGACAAAGTGATAAGAAATCATAATATGATGAAGTGAAACTTCTAATGCGACTTCCAACAAGGTTGCGTTAAACGTTTAACGCTACCATGGAGGGGGTATGAAAGCACTGTAGCGAGAGTGAAGGCGTGGCACTCGAACGCATGCGCGTAGTATACCTGTTACAGGCCAGCGCGAGCGTTAGCAACGAGTAGCGTCCAATATTCCAACGCAAGAGGGAGAGAGAAAGAAAGATACACAAAGGTAGAAAGTAGGATAGAGAAAGAGAGTGAGTCGGTAGATCCCAAGCACATTCGCGTGGTATTCTTGCTATGCAGCGAAGTAAACAGTGTGAGCGTCGTGAAATTAGCTGAAATACGTACTTGTTGTTCTATTTTATTGTGCATAGTCAACCACAGTGAAAAAAATCCGAAGAAATTGATTCTAATTGCCATTTATATTTCACCAAATATTTCACATTGTAAATGTTATAGATTTGGATATTTCTCCACTCGAAAATGATAATTAAAAGATGCGATCAATTGTGAATTGTAAGCAATGTTAATAAAGTTTGTCTTAAAGAAACAATATGATTTCACTAAAAATCAATTTCTACCCCTTCCTATTTTCATTTCCACATTACGAAGTTTCACTTCTTCCGCGCGGAGGGACTCCACGCACTATTTTTTATATACAGGTTGTTCCATTTGAAAAATCAAAGTAGCCGCTACTTTATAGTAGAAGCGGCAACGCCGCATCGTCTGAAATATTTTAGGCGTGTAAATCATATTAATTTATACATACTGTGAAATTTTCAGGTTGATCCGTTGTCTGGTTTGCCAGAAACGCCTAATTAACGCTCATCGTGAAAAGCCCTGTATGGCAGGGTCATCAGACCCATGATAGCATACGGTTCGGTGACATGGTGGCCAAAGACTCAGCAGGCTGGGGCGATCCGAAGGCTAAGCGGCATCCAAACGCAAGCCTGTCTGGCTGCCACGGGGCTATGAGGCCACCACAACAGCCGCCTTTGAAGTCTTGCTGAACCTACCACCACTTCATGTTTACATTCAAAGCGAAGCCAGGTCAGTCACCAGTAGACTGGCCAGAGGGCAAGCGCCCATAAGTAGACTGCACGGCAAAGTGTATAACGATATATGCAAAGAGTTGGAAACCGGCCCCATAATGGGAATGCCATGTATAGCTTCGAAAAAAACTTCAAAACAGTTATAGCAGACAGAGAGGCATGGAAGGGGGGATCTCCAATTAATGCACAAATTGCCTGCTACACAGACGGCTCAAAAACTAAAGAAGGTGTAAGAGCAGGAATATATTTAGCCAAGCCAAATTGGCCCAGAACCTTTTTGTGGCACAGCGAAAGCATTGCGAACAACACAAACCAATAATTGGTTGAAAGAGCAATATCAAGAATGGTGGAACAAGGCAGCGGGCATGAGACAGGCCAAAGAGTTCATCAAAGAACCATCGCCAAAATTCACAGAGTACCTGATAAGCCAGAATAGGAGATCAACCAGGATCATGGTCGGGCTCCTGACAGGGCACTGTAAACTCAACAAACACATTAATAACATCGGGCTGGCAGACACAACCACATGCAGGTTCTGCCAGGAGGAGGAGGAACTCTCAGCACACTGTGCTACTGCTACAAAAAAATGCAAAGGTTTTCAACGATAGGGGAGGAACCCCCTCCCCAATAATATGGAGAACTCAAGGTCTGGCCTGTGGAGTCAGGACGGGTCTAGACAGGGAACATAACATGAGGGCATACACAATAGATCTGCAAAGGTATCAGTGAAGTGGCTCCTAGCCCATAAGCCCCGTACAAATCTAATCTAATGCCTATGTGCCAAATATCTGTCAAATCCGACTTTTTTATTGATTATGTGTCATAAATATTTAATTTAAATGTAAATTTTTTCTGATACGCAGGTGGCAAAATACCCTACAGAAAAAAAATTGTTAACAGGTTTTTTTACACATCAGAAAAAAATATACATTTAACTTTATTTAATTTATAATATGGAAACTTATCATTCTAGTTATTTATCGATGATTCTCAAGTTGATCATTATTTTAACAACGAGTCTTTCGTTTACCCAATGAATTGAAATTTTGGTATTATTAGGTATAGTTATAGATAAAACGACCATAACATTCTCATTTTTCGTCTGACAGGAAAAACACCCCACGATTCTATACGAAAAAAACTTTTTCTTTTGTCGGGAGCTGTAAAACTTTATTGGGGAATATATCTCTAACGTTGATAATAAAATATGAACGTAAAGATACCACATCTCCAATGGGATCACCAATAAATAAGTTTTAGTCCAGAAGTCATAAAGGAAATATTCCCAATGTCTGCAGTATACTGTAAAAGTTAATTGAATGAATAGAAATCAGAAATATAAAATTTCTAGGGTAGAAAATATGTTTTACAAGTATCCCAAGAGAGTATGGAATCATTGCAAATATATCCATGTCAGTACTCTATATTTGGCGTGCTGAATTTATAAATGATATATTCATTTTTAGACCAACCAATGGAGGTTTTTTCCCCACTTAATTAAAGACGCAAATAGCACCTTTTAAAGGATAGTTCGTAGATGAAAACCCCGGTATCGGCCCCAGCAAAATCGCTTTGTGAAATTTTGTTAACAACTAATTGTGTCAAAATTGACCACTTTTTTGGTTTTTTCCTTAAAAAGTATTGAAGGAATCGTTTCACATTCAATGGAACTTTTGTAGAGAATTCAAAAACCTCTAAAAAGAGGTAATTTTTGAAAAAACATAATTTTTATAAATTTGAAGCTGGACAAACAATCTTGCGCAAGATGGTTTCTGTTCGATGTGTAGTTTTTGCACAATCGCGTTATAAACAATTTAAGGGCTTATCTTGCAAAATGCGCCGATTCAAGGGAAATCGTCGTATTCAAATTCTGTAAACGGCATCTGGAAGTAGAGATCGAAATCTACAATTTGTATATTTTGGATGTTTACCTTTCAGCTTTTTAGTATTCACTGGAAAACAATGATTATATTTACGAGAAAATACCTATCTTCCTAACTTGTTCCGGCAATTCTCATTCCACCTTTCTCAAGGAGATAAAAATAGTGCTTTGGTCAACCACCACTGCTGAAACACGAGTCGAATGACACCAATGACAGATGACAGTCACGCAACAGCACAGAACCACAGATACAGAACCAACTGCTCAGAACTCTATGTACCACTGAACTCTCAGATCATATATAGGCTACGATATATATGATCTAAGAACTAGTGAACTATAAGTAGTTTTTCAGTCGTTGATAGTGCGCTCGAGGCAAAGTCTTGCATCGGTAGTGAGCGAACGAGCCAGCGGAGGAGAGTGTATCAAGCGTTTGTAGCAACTTTCAGTGACATTTTCCACCTCTCAGGTAAACATCGAAAATATACAAATTGTAGATATTGATCTCTACTTCGAGATGCCGTTTACAGAATTTGAATACGATGATTTCCCTTAAATCGGCGCATTTTGCAAGATAAGCCCTTAAATTGTTTATAACGCGATTGTGCAAAAACTACATTTCGGACAGAAACCATCTTGCGCACAGTTGAATTACATATTATTATTATCATTTCCCGCAAGATTGTTTGTCAGTTAAATTTATAAAAATTATGAATTTTTAAAAATGATCTTTTTTAGAGTTTCCCGGATTTTCTCAGTGGAAAATCACGATCGTCGCCAAGAAACTTTTTTTTAGGTTTTTGAATTATCTACAAAAGTTCCATTGAATGTGAAAAGATTCCTTCAATACTTTTTAAAATATTTGTAAAAAAACAAAATTGGTAATTTTTGACACTATTTGTTGTTAAAAAAATTCCACAAAGCGATTTTGCTGGGGCCGACACCGGTGTTTTCATCTACGAACCATCCTTTAAAATGTGGTATAGGCTATTTGCGTCTTTATTCAAGTGTGAAAATAGCCTCTATTTTCTCTCTATTGGTTAGCCTATTTGTAGGAATAAGCCACCACCTGTATAAGAAGCTGACATGTTTGCAGAAAAAATGGACATCAAGTGCTTCGTCTTCCACTGTATCACTGCAATCATTTCGAATATATTTAGCGATTATCCAAAAAAAATTGATAGGAATCATGTGGGCGATATGGCACTTCATCTAAAAATCACTGGCTATGTGGAAATAGTATATTACGTATCAAGTGTTGTAAAAAGCATATTACGCACGAATGGAAAAATTACGTAATTCCATGAGTGCGTAACTGCTTTACAACACGTATTACGTACTATACTTTTTCTAATTTGGACATTTAAAGTGACACTTTTCAAAACTCGTTGACGTTATCAAATGTTTTACTTTTCATCACCAGTTGCGCAACTGGTGATGAAAAGTAAACTTCACCACCAGTTGCAAAAAATACAGGAATGACATTTGTTATAATTTTGAGGCTATTCAATACATAATATGTATGGTGAAAACTGATTATAAATATTAATAACATAATTTTAACAATTGGTGATATTGACCCCAGCTCACAACGTAGTTTTCTATTTAGTATTTATTTCCGTTTTTTCCATGGAAGTCTCTCCAAGGAAAGACACTTTTAACGCACTGAAAAGTAAAAAATAATTTTAATATTCAATGACTATGCCAAAAAGCGTGGGGTGCATTGTCGAAATCAATTAAAATAGTCCAAGATCCCAGAGCCGGTAAAACTACGTCATTTTAGCAATTCTGAAATTTTGAGTATCATTAGTGTGATATGTAGTTAAGAACATATGCATACTCGCTAGCTTGAAAGAGGAGCCCTTTTACGGGTATCAGGTATAAGAGGAATTAAAAAACTTTCTCACATACGTTGAAGTACCGTAATGCGTTTGACAATTAATATCGTCCAGTTGGCCAAGCGGTCTAAGGCGCAAGATCTAAGCTCTGATATCAAAAACTGGCGTAAGTACGAATCCCCACGCATGACGATTTAAAAAAAAAACATCGAAATTGAGAAATTATTTGTTTTTTTTTATTTGAATATTCATCACAAAACTAAATCTCACATACTTAAAATTTCAGCTTTGAGGAAATGAGGTAGGTTTGCGGGCTCTGGGATCTTACTCTAAAAGTATGTTTCTCATAGTCCTTGAATATTAAAATAATTTTTTAATTTTTAGTGCCTTAAAAGCGTGTTCATCAGTTTTTTTGAATACATATTTTTTATATTTTTAACTTGAATTAAAAAGGATCACATATCAAAATTAGAAAATTGGAATTTTAATAATGAATGATTTTTCTGTGTCCTCAACATTTTCAATTTTCATATCTCTCAGTTCCTGCTTTCGGCATGCACCACTTACGCCAATTATAAGAACAGTCTAAAAATTAAAATTACTGTGAGTGTGGAAAATATTTTACCTTCATAAACAAGTACTGATTGTCGTTGCCATTTTTGCCATTGCTAGGACGTTGGGAGGAGTTAAATTTTCGTTCTCACTATCACTTGACATTTTGAAAATGTAGGTATTCTTTTTTAAACAGTATGTATCTTATAATTATTAACTAGAACTTATTTGTTTTTCAAAAAAGTTTGTTTGTATTATTTTGATTTTGACATTTTTATTTTGATTTTGACATTTGCTGTTGACGGGCGATTGCGCGATCATGAACTACTTGGGGAATTATTAAATGTTCGGCTTACTTTTACGTATAAATTTTAATATATTCAAACTGTGGGTTTTGTTTACGAAAACTGTGCGATTTACTGAGGATGTGTGTCGTGTGTTTTTGCCTATTTTCTACAGTGGTCGTAGGTAAAAAGCTTTAAACAACTTACTGGAATAGGAAAGTTGGTTGGGTTTGATAGGAAAGATATGTAGCCACTATTATCAATTTTGATAATTACTTGTAATTCAAGGAAAACTAAAAATAAATAAAAATAGTAGATTGTTCTATAAAGAAAAGTGATGGTTTTCTATTGAGTGGAAATTTCCACGAGATAGAAAACTCACTTTTCTCACGCACTGAACACGGTGTTTTTCGTATTTTTAATGAAAAAGCATCAATCAATAAAATAAAAATCATCATAGATCATTATAGTCGCCCCTAGTTAAACTAAATCCGTCAGATAGACATATGACAGATAGATACAAATTGTAGAGGATATTTTTTATATATTTGGATTTAACGGGAATTAGGACCAGGGAGTAAAACAAATTTTTTACCGCTGACGTTTCTGAATTAATTTATTCCTTTTTCAAAGCTGAAATGACCTTATTCACGTATAGATTGAAACAAAGAACATATCTATGACCCACCTTTAAAACTAAGTTTTTCCTGCTCATAGATTCAACTAATAAACTGTTGAGTAGTCGATACAAACTCTGGTCGATAAAAACACATTGGCACAAATTACACATTAAAAACTTTGAAATTGTATAAATATAAACAAATACAGACACGTTAAAATGAAACAACCGTGTATGGTCAATATGCAACAGATCATCCCACCTGAAATATTCCAGCGCTACATAGATAAAGAAACGAAAAAAATAAAACAAAACAAATCTTTTGTGTATCATTATTCAGAAATCTGTTTTTCTTTTGAACCTTCCTAGAATATGGGTGTACATTTTTGTCAGGTTTTGTGTATCACTTTTTTGGTTTACGCAATTATCATGGAGATTGATTTGAATCATTTCTCCCAACAATCTCTTTGAATAAGTCATCTCTTTTTCCAAAATTTTTACTGAATCGAAATCAAAATTGCACGACGATTCAAAATAATGTTGTGAAGCAAGTGCTGTTTTTTTTATTTATATTCTTTCCATAGCAGTCACATTTGTGTTGATATATTCTGGTTTTTAGATATTGTTTAGTTTGCCCTATATAACATTTCCCACATTCACAGGGAATACTATATATTACACATGAATCTGATTTAGCTGGTATCTCATCTTTTAACTGCGTGAATAATTTTCCTGTAGTTTTCAAATTGTAAAAAGCAAACCTGTGAGAATCAGTTGATACACATTTTTTTGAATTTATATGAGACTCCATCTAGATATGGAAATTTAAAATAGTAACACATTTCTTTCGTAAACATATCCTTTTAGTTGAATCCATGAGCAGGAAAAACTTAGTTTTAAAGGTGGGTCATAGATATGTTCTTTGTTTCAATCTATACGTGAATATTGTCATTTCAGCTTTGAAAAAGGAATAAATTAATTCCGAAACGTCAGCGATAAAAAATTAGTTTTACTCCCTGGTCCTAATTTCCGTTAAATCCAACTATATTCAATTCTTGGGACGATGAATCATTTATCAACGATATTTTTTATGCTACTCATTCCTAATTTCGTTAACTTAGAGAATAGCAGAAAAATCCAGTAGACCATATTCGAAGGTTTTTTCTCTAGCTTTCACATATCTGAAATTATATTGAAAACACATTTACTTTCACTGGGACTTCTTCCAAATTTTCTCTTAAAGGCGTATTTAATTGTACCTTCTTGCAGGTCATTTTCAATGTATGCAATGAAACGTAGTTTCGTATCTAAAATAATAAAATTGAAACTATAATTCAAACATAACCTCTTTCTTTTATATGAACGAAACCGATAAAAGTGTGAATCAGTGAATCTGTCAAATTGGACTTTTCGTATATAATTAAAATATTTGAGATCAGTTCAGTTGAAAACATTATCCCGTTTTTTGTTTCTTCTTGAATATAAATTCGGAGCATGTAGTAAATTCTGATATATCCAACGATTTATTATTTTCAATATACACTAAAACTTAGGGATGGGATCGTATCGATATATCCCGCTCTCTATATATACGAGTAATGTTCTCGAAGAAACTTTGGGAACTATTATTACTCAAGTTTATTCCTCTATTTTCACGCTCAATAAAAACGAAATCACGACATAGAGTGAAGATAGAAGCTGCTTGGTTCACGACATCCTACTCGGAATTCAAGCTAGTGTAGTTAATAACATGAACAGCTCGTTGGTAGAAAAAGGAAGGGGGAGGGGGCAACATTTTATCTCCTGAATGAGAAATATTCATTCAGTTGAAACAATACGATAACAAAGATAAATGCAAATTTATTTATTACAGAAAAAATATTAGATCACACAAATTTTATTTCTGTCAAAAAAGTTGTACGTAATAAACCTATTAATTCAAAACAATTATTTGCTTGGCATAAAGCAATATGATATGTTCATTTTGTCGAATTCTTCTGATTTATTTGGTGTAAGAATACCATTATTTCTCAAAAATAAATATCCGATATTTATATAATCAAGAATATATGAGAAAAATCTAATTTGTTAAAGATTATTTATTTAATCAAAAAAAAATCCGATATTTATATAATTCAAGAATATATGATACTCGAACCAAAAATCTGACATATTTGAACTCAATCAATGTGAGTAGTAATATTCATTTCAATTCACTGAACACTGATACTGAATACAGTTATGTGGATCTTTGAAATATTTTATTACGAAAATAAATAGAGTACGCCTTTGCGTGATTATTGTATGCCAGACGACGTAACGTGAATTTTCTCGTATATGTACGTTCAGAGGTCTCATAGTTCTTTCAATATATGTAGTTGGGCAATCTATAATTTATAGATGCCACTTTTCATCAATTTATCGTTAGGCTCTTTGGTATTGGAAAATTAAAAAAATATTGTTTTGACACATTTAAATTTAAGATTGTCGACTTCGTTCGTGATAATTTTAGCAATATTATCAGAGATGGGGCCAAAGTATGACCTGTAATAGAGAGAAGATTGGTTAGAGGTCAGAGGGTAAGCTGTATTTAGTCTGTTTTTGTATTTGATTTTGTTTATCGTTTGAGGGATGATATCCGGGGAAAAACAATTACCTATTTGAAGTAAATTTTTTAAGAATTCAACTTCCTCCTCGAAGTTTGTATTGGACATAGGGATGTTGAATTAACTGTGTGTTAGTTTTGTTCACCAGGTCACCAGACTTAATAACTGTGAATTTGTGTAACTTATCCATTGTTTCAGTAATTCAGCTGATTTGGATAGATGTGTATTGTAGAAACTAACTTCCGGTGTGTTTAGTTTGTGGTTTTCAGGAAGACCGTATAATTTTTTTTTTTCATCAACATGTAATTGTTCATAAACAATTAGTTATGAACAAACTTAGACATTATATATTTTTTTAATCATAATAAACTCTTAACAACCTAATAATGCAAAAAAAATATTTTTGAAAAGTATTCATTTTATGAATATTTTATAAATAAGTAGTGTATTTTTTTTAAACGTTGTAAAATGCCTTCATCAGACATAAAACTGATACTAATGTGAAATATCAATTTAAATTTCTTTTACAATATTTACTCGACTTCTCATAGTTCGTTAACTTTAGAAATTTATAATTATCAACTTATCAACTTTTAAACAATTTTATAGCGTGATATTATCGAGTACACATGTGAAATGTGCTCCAGGAAGCAAAACAGTTATGGAGTCATTCTGTGAACAATTCGATTTTTAATACAATCGGCGGTTCCAAAAAAACTTCTTAATTAACAATATCAAAAATCATTGAAAAAAATTATTTCGAACGAAATTACATTCTTTCAGGTGTTCAAATGATATTGTTTTTTTTTAAATTCATATTTAATAGTAGAAAAAAAATTATGTGTGCTCTCTCGAGAGGTGCTGTACTCCTGTTAACGCCTTATTTACAACGTTGAATTAAAATTATAAATAATTGAGATAGAAAAATTTCCTCTTCTTCAAGAACCTGTTTGGTATTTTCTCTATCATCAATAGTTTTTGAGCTATTACCAAAAAACTAAGGACGTTTCAATTTTTTTGTTTATGGTAAAAAAAATTGCAAATTCTCGTCGGCAGAAAAAATCTAAAAATACATCTTTCTCAGAATGACATTCTGAATCGAATGAGCCATCGATCATTTTAACGATTTTTCGCAGGAAACTCACTTTTCGACTAGACTAATGAGAACATACCTATCGACAATAGCGGCCACGACGTTTTAGATTTGAGTAGAGATGTGGTGGCCATTCCAACAATGTAAACATTTTGCAGTGTCTTGGTGGGGGGGGGGGGGTAATTACCCCCTTTACCCCTCCCTTAAATACGCGCTTGCCTCCGTGAACAGTACGCGTTTTACTATACTTATTTGTATTCAACTAATGCTCCGTTAGCATGACTATGTACGCATAGTTATCATTTGCGCATAAGATATGCAACTCGTCAATTGATCGATCTCAGGTTTGTAATTGTAGTAAACATCTACTTATTGCACTTTTTAATCCCGGAATGTGAGGTATCAAATGAAAGCTACTGAATTGTAGAGCTCATGTATAATGACAAAAACCCAAACAAATGATCAAAAATACCCCTATTTCCACAAAATCAAATTACTCAAACCTGAAGAGAAGTTATAGGCATTGTTATGGAGTTTAGGAATTAGGGTTGAATATGTTTTTCAATTCTGTCTTATGAAGTATCAAATGAATGATGTAAAGTAGAACCAGAAATCTAAGAAGGTCGTAAATCAATATTAGCTGACGACCCTCATTATTACCTATTATTCGAAATATAGATAAGAAATAAAAGTGTGTCCCTTCAAAGATTCCCAGGTCCGGATTAAAATATCTCATGAAATAGTTTGGCATTTTAATAATAGTGGGCTCTCCATTATTTTTGGCTTTTGTTGACAGTTTTGTATTTGAATTTATTTGGTAATAAAAAATCTCGTAAGGTTGATTTAGAACCCTTGGTAAGGACATGTTTAAATGTGTGTAAATAATAAAATTTACATACCTGGTCACCAGACTTTCAGTACTAATGGGCTATTAACGAAATTATAGCGATAATGGTCTATTTACGGTTACAAAATAAATTACCTACCAGATTTGGAAAACAAGACTGTTTTGAGAACTGACCGCTTTCCAATTTCAGAAATAAAAGGGGGAAAGTTAAACAACATTTAGTCATTACCTACCTAATATTCCGTTGTGTGAGTTGTGTCTATTTTAAAGTGTCTATTCGATTTTTGTGTGGTGAAAAATGTGGCGTCCATGGGCTCATCCTGAAGCTAGTACTTCAACTGGTGGTCGTAGTACCACTAGTCGACAAATGTTACACCCTCATGAGAAACAAATTATATTAAATGTTTATAATTCCCTTCTGAAACGTGGAATGTCCAAGGATCAAGCTGTACAAAAAAGTGCTTCTTTAACGAAAACAGGGTATTCCACAGTGTTTGAAATAGTTAGTAACCCTATTTTAAAAAGAAAAAACGAAAAGACTCTGGCGGTTCAAGGAAACTAGATGGCTGTGATGTAGATATAATTCGAAGAACAATATATGCCTTGTATAAAGAGCAAATTGTGCCTACATTGGGCTAAAAAAGAATGAAACTGGTATCCAGTGTTGCAAAAGAGACTTTAAGGAAGTCTCTTTTACAAAACGGATTTAAATTTAAAAAACTCACTAGTAGCAGAAAAATCATAATGGAATCTGTGCGCCTTAAGAAATGGAGATTTGAATATTTATTGGCAATACACGAATTTAGAGAATATGGTATAACAGTAGGGTATTTGGATGAAACTTGGTTCGATACACACGATATTCCAAACAAAAGTTGGGTAGACTCATCTGACTTGTGCCAAACTAATGCGCTGTCTAATAAAGGAAAACGCATTACGATAATTCACGCAGGAACCGAAAATGGTTTTATACCAAATGCGTTGTCTTTATCGGCGAAGAATATTAAGGACTCTTCAGTCGATTATCATGATGATACTACAGCTGAATTATTTGAAGACTGGTTCCAAAATAAACTCATACCGAATAATCCACCTAACAGTATTATCGTCGTATGGACCATGTTCAAATGACACCAAAGCCACTATACAAGAATATATGTTAAATAATGATATGTACTATGAGGAAAAGTACACAAAAAACAGTTACTAGAAGTTTTACGCAGTTATTCGATAAAAAAGATATATTTTTGTGATTCATTGGCTGAAAGCTTGGGACATACGGTGCTCAGACTTCCTCCTCATCACTGTATGTTGAACCCAATTGAACATATCATATATGGCATCAGCTTAAGTCAACAGTTCGAATAAATAATACTTCCCTAACCTTAAGTTCAACTGTGGTAGCTCTTATTCAAACAGAAACTGCAAACATTCCTGATAGCAGCTGGGCCAAGTGTGTTTCCCATATTAAAAAGGTGGAAAAGTCATATGGATATAGAAAAAATTCCCAAAGAAAAGTTTATTATCAATTTGGATGACGACAGTGAAACTGATCTTCGTGAGTAATTTTGTTTATATACCTTTTATCGAGAAACTGAACTTTTTATAAAGTATGAAGTTTGACATTTTACATTAAGTAGGTATGTCATATATTATTAAATAAATAATATAATATATAAAACAATTTTACAAAAAACAATTTTACAATTATATATAAATAAACAATTCTCAATTATATTCAAGCGATTTTTCTTAATAATTTAACCCAACATCATTTTACCTACCTATAAAACAAAATTTAATGGCTAGGGCAGGTACAACTCTGCGTAGAATCCACCGCCTGCTGATAAGTCAAGTGGTTGGTGATTTACGACCTTCTTAGATTTCTGGTTCTACCATATCTATCAAGTTGAATGGAATTTCGAGTAAAACTAAATTTAGTAAAAAAACACATAATAAAAGTATTTTGCAAGACTCGACGCGTACTTTACCTATTCATAATCCACAGAGAGATTATCGATAAATTATCAAGACATTCCTCGATATGAATGTGGGCCCAAATGGCAAGATTCTCCCAGAATAAACCAAGTAGGTATAGTTCGATAAATTATCAAGACATTCCTCGATATGAATGTGGGCCCAAATGGCAAGATTCTCCCAGAATAAACCAAGTAGGTATAGTTTTCCCAATATCAATTGCAGAAGCATAAAAAAGTCTTGCGGCGAAATCCTGTGAGCAGCAGTGGCGGAGATAACTAATTTTATTTAGATATTCTAAGATTTCAAAAATACTTCATAAATAATGAAAAATGAAAAAAAAATAAAAACAAGCTTTTATTTATACAAATACATTAAGAAAGAAAAATAATTTCTTCATTTTTGATGTAGTTACAAGAATATCCTAAAACGTATTTCGATCGGCAACACATAGACCACAGACGCTACTGGTTTTAATCTTCAGACTATTAAAACACAAATATAACGCGTGATTTATGACCTTCCATCGTATAGACACGCCTACAAGCATCGATGTCCGACGATTAGGCCCAGACGAATCGTTTAGAACAGCGACACCATCACTCAGTCCACGTTGACTATCGGCTCTTTTGATCTACCGCTATGCCGACGGAAAATGTTTACGAGTAGTACAGATTATTTCTCGTTCAGTTTCTTGGCATATACGCTCGTGTTAGCGGAGTGAGTTTTTATTTGCTCCCTATAGAAACAGCTTCTGCAATTGATATTGGATGGACTATATGCAGACCTAAACTGAAATCGAAGAATAGTTTGGATAACTAATCCCAAAAACCGTATGCTAGACCACCCACTGTGAAATCAGTCCTTGCCAAAAACACATTGGTTGCACCCCTTCGCGCAACCACCCATTCCCGCTCCACCCCACATCCCCGAGCCCCGTAACCGCCCATGGATTTGCGAGGTCGCAGCACAGAAAATTCGGCGAGAGAAAGAGATGATGTATCCCGGAGTGGTCCGGAGCCGGCATGGATCTAGAAAGGCGGGCGAGTCTATCCGAGGGCGAAACCTGGGGGGTGAACGGTACTATTGATCGTTCTCTCCGGCACCGAACGAGGTCACCGGAATATCGCTTCCCCTCGCAACAGCGAGACGATGCGTCGCGGTCGAATGCACAGGGTGTGTGCGATGTACCGGACCACCATGAGGCCATGGTACCTACGCTTCCGAAATTTTCTGTGCTTTCGGGAATAGAGGTTTCAAATTTGAGATATTTTGATGGTGTTTGCATAAGCCTATTTTGCCACAATAACCGAAAATTCATTACTTCCGGTGAAACCGTAAGTTACCACAAGAATTTATAATAATAATACATATACTTTATTGTCCAAAGATGAAAATCTTGTTCACATGTACCAGATTATTCACAATAAATTACCCACTCGTTATTATTGCCTATAGAAAAAAAAGTTCAACGTAACAGTTTTGTGGTTATGACTAAATTTTAATAAAATGCTATCAGTAGCTTGCAGATTCCAGAGGATATTATTTTTTAAATGGGTTATTCAGTATATTATTGAATTTTTGGATGGATATTTTTTTCCTGATTTCAAAATTACTCCTATCTATACCATTTTTGAGTAAACGTCGAATAACTTAGACTAGTTGTTACTGTAGATACCTATCCTATGAAAGTCAAAATTTTTAAAGTAAGTTATGAAAATTACAACTATATTATGTTTAGAAAAATCGAATTAAACGGTTTTCTTCACATAAAAGATTCAATATAAATTGAACCAGAAAATGGTAGATCTCAGGTGAAAAACAACTACTTTCCTGGCAAATACCACGCAGAACGTTGAATGATATTCACCTGAAAATCCATGCATACCTCCATATAAATGGACATTAAATGCAAATGTTTCTTTCTGATAAGCTCGATTATGTTTAATTTATGTCGTGTTCACCTAACAATCCGTATACCGGTTTCAGGCTTTTTTGGCCTTCATCAGTACGGAGTAGTCAACCAGCCAAAGGTCCGAAGAGCTCTGGCTGAAGCGAGACACAACATAACCAAAACCATCATCGAGTCTATAACACCTATAGGTACGCCGGAAAAGAAAACTTTTAACTGGCGGTACCTAGTGACAGTGGTTCAATTTATATTGAATCTTTTATGTGAAGAAAACCGTTTAATTCGATTTTTCTATTTATTCCACTTCACATGGCGTTTATCTTTCACTATATTATGTTTGCTTAGTGATATTTCTTTATTGGAATAATCAAAATGGTTTATACAAAAATAGATAACAAAGATTTATTTAGGAAATGTAAATAACATGAATCGTGTCTTTAATGAATTGAATATTATTATTATTAACAATGTCTTTTAGAAGTCTCCAGAAAAATTAATCAATAGGGGTCAAGTCCGTACTGTTAGGTGGCCATTTAATACTTCCATTATTTCTTATCCATATTGGGAATACATTATTCAAATGTTCTTGAACGGGTAGGACACTATAGGGGGTTGTCCCATCTTGCATCCAATTCATACTGACAAGCTCGGCTTCCGAAAAATTATGTAAAAGAATATTTTCTACTGCTGGGATGAGTATTTCTTGACAGGTAACTTCTGTTAATATATAATCATAAAATATAGGCCAACAATTTTATTTCTAAAAATTCCGCTTCAAATACTAACCGTTCTTCTTCCTGTTTACTTTAATTGTTTTACCAATATTTTTCTGTTGTCCTTTTTTTCCCACGAACTTAGATTTTTCCTATTGAAAACCCCTGCCGTAGAAAAGGATGACTCATCAGTCCATAATATTTTAGTTAAATAATCGGGATCTTCATTCAAATTTTGAATCATCCAGTCTCTGTTAAAACTTTTACGGGTAAAACTTTATATGGTACATTAGATTTTGGAAAAACTTTTACCAAATTGATCGGCTACATTTTTTAAACTACATTCAGAATTTTCTAAAAAATAATACTATGTTTCAAAAAAGTCTATTCGCGAATTAATATGGATAGGCTTACGTTCGAAATGAAGCAGAATATCTATCTATCTAAAACTAACCCAGCAAATCTATACATGCTTGGATGAATCTAAACCATCTATTGCTGTATTCATAGACCTTAGGAAAGCCTTCGACACCATTGACCATTCTATCTTACTGAATCTTCTGGAGGATGTAGGAATAAGAGACATAGCAAATAATCTCTTCAAAAGTTATCTTTACAATAGAAAACAAAAGGTCATGCAAAGTGGGAAGTCATATTAGCGGAGAAGAAAGTATTACATGTGGTGTGCCCCAGGGGACGGTGTTAGGACCAATCCTATTCAATATACATTTAAACAACCTTTTTTTACAAGACATCAACTCCAACATCAACTCCAACATGAGTTTTGCTGATGATACCGTGTTATTTTGCGAAGACAAAAACTGGTTTAATTTGAAACAGAAGTTAGAACATGACCTAAAACAAATTAAGTTGTGGTTCGACTACAGGCTTTTATCTATCAACTTTGAGAAAACCTATTATCTACCATTTAGTAGTTATGACAACTCTTTACCAAAATATGACATCACAATCTTCGACACGGCAGTTATCAAACCCATAAAGAAAGTAAAATAGCTTGGAATAACTCTTGACAGCCATCTCAGATGGGACCAGCACATAGACCACACAGTTAAAAAACTACGTTGCATACTCTACAAATTTAAACGGATAGCAAACATACTAAATCAAAAACAGAAAATTATGCTGTATAAGAGTCTAGTAGAGCACCATCTGAGATATGGTATAATTGGTTGGGGTGTAGTATCGAAAACTCATCTATATTCTCTTGAAGTTATGCAGAAAAGATTCCTCAGATGTATCCTACGGAAAGGTTACGACTACCCTAGCGATTTACTTTACTCGGAATCTGGAATATTTGATCTCAGGCAGTTATTTTTTATAAACATTACTGTTGTGCAACACAAAAACAAAAAAGAATTAACTACTTATAACCACAAAATGCTACACGTCGGAATCATAGAATCGTCACACCATTAATGCACAAACAATGGGCAGAAATCCTACCATATTTAGGACCAAAACTTTACAGTTTTCTTCCTGAAAACCTAAATGCGAATCACAAAAATTATGACACAGATCAAATTGTTTGTTAAGGATATACCCCGAGCAGAAATAAGTAGACAAATATAATACCATATACTCTCTCGACTGAAGGCATATATTGTGTATTACGTTGTTTTCGCTCTGGAATCATTACCACTATACATTCACTTTCACACTTTAACTCTATTATTTTCAATAGTCTACTTCTGTCATCGATCTATCTATCGATCTATATCTATTGATTGCTTTAATTTAATTATTATATTATAATAATTTTGATTGTTTTAATGTATCTATATTTTAACTTTTTAAACTTTAAATTTTATCTATACCAAGTACTTAATTTAATGCATGATTCCCATTCAATACAGTATTTTCATTCCTTATAGATAGGCAGATTATTCTGCCTCGTAAGATGTATTTTATTTGTTCACTGTTCATTTTATATCTTCATATAGTTTTACTGTAAATAATGTATAAGTGAATAAATATATTATTATATATTATTATTATATCTAGTGTTTTTCCTGGTTTTCTTGAACTACACCCTTTTTCTACTGAACAGAAGGTATGATTCACCTTTTGGTAAATATTTTTGAATGTATTTTCTGACGGTGTTGGACGATTTGGATACAAATATGCACTTTTTACCGCGCGTCTATTTTCGTTGTTTTCTATATAACAAGTATATATTTGAACTTTTTCTTCCTCGCTGTAAATCATTTTGATCATTTCTTTAAAGAAATGTCACTGAATAAACATAATATTTTTGTCATTTTCATAGCTTAGTTTAAAAATGTCGACTCTCATAGGATAGGTATTTACAGTAACAAGTTATTCGACGTTTGTTAACTCAAAAATGTTATAAGATAGGGGTAACATATGGTATATTTTTGAAATCAGGAAAAAAAGATCAGTGCAAAAATTCAATAATACACAGGGTATCCCATTTATTTTTTTTTTTATTCCCTGAAATCTGCACGGTACTGTATTTTTGATAGCATTTTATCAAAATTCAGCATAACCACACAACTTTTACGTTTAACTTTTTTATAGTATTAACCAGGTATAAATAACATAAAATATTGGACAGAAAAAACAGATTTTCTGGTCATTCACACAAAAATACAAAAAAAACCGTTTCTAAAATTATAAAACAATCATAATGTGAGATTATTCTCATAGAATTCCTGTTACTCAGTAGGTATTCTATGTTTCTTCTAAAACCCTAAATATATACATTAGAGTCTTTGATTTCGATTGGCAAATGATTATACATTTTAATTCCGTTATAAATAAACGAATCCTTGATTAGAGAGGACGAAGGTAGGGGTAATTTCAAATTATTTCTAGCACTTTTTCGTGTGTATTAATTGGAAGAAGTGATTTCAAATTTTGGAATATGTTTTCCTATAAGACAAATATTTTTCAAAATAAAAAGGGCTACGACAGTTAGTATCTTCTTATCAATGAATAGCTGCCTGCATGAATCACTCTGTATTTTGAGGATCGAGTCCAGCAAATTTAAACTACATACTCTCCAAAAGGGTAAGCAATACCTCAAATGTGATTCAATCAAAGCATAATATGCAGTTTCAGCAGAAGATACTCCAAGTCCCTAGCAATTACTCTATTGCAGATCCGGCAGAATTTTTCTTTTAATTGTTTTATGTGCATATCAAACTTATTTTTTTCATAATCAAACCCAGAAATCTGGTACAATCTTTATTCTCGATTATATTACTTTTTCAGAGTACATTTAAATGAGAATATATTTGTGTTTATGACATTAAATAATAAGAGGTTTGAATTGTTAATTTTTTTATCTCGAAATATTGTTTCAATAAGATCTTCAACGTTCTTACTCATCTACAAAATTGTGGTATCGACTGCAAATAACGTTAGAAATATTGAGATTTGATAAATCATTAACGTGCAATAAAAACAGAATTGGACCTAGAACCGATCCTTGCGGTACTCCCGAATCTTTATTTGTCTTTGAAATTATGTCAGTCTTCACTATTTGACTACGCCCTGTGAGATATGACTCAAACAAATCCAGAGTTAGTCCCATGCACCCATAATGTAGAAGCTTCCGTAAGAGTATTCTGTAATCCATGCAATCGAAAGCATTCGTAAGGTCTCAGAACACTGCCGCAGCAATATTTCGTGATTCATATCAGAGAAAAGCTCATGCAGAAAGGAAAAAATTGCATCATGTGTCTTTTTTAAAGTGTTTTTCAATAATTTTCCTTCGGTTGAGAGATGTTAGTCTAAAATTTCATATTAATTTTCTGAATGGGAAAAGACCTTATTAAAACTTCTATAGTTGATTGTAGTTGTGCTGCTAAAAAGTCTGCAATATTTATACTTTTTGTCTGTAAGGTTATTAAGATACAATGTGCATTCATCGGCACTGTGATCAGAAAGAAAGTCCAGATGAAATCACTGAGCACAAAACTTTCTTTGCATCAAATCACTGAGCACAAAACTTTCTTTGCATCAAAATTGCTACAGACGTAATTAATACAGGTTGAATATTGACCAACTCGAGTGCTTGAATCAACGTGCATAATTAAATTGTACAAGTTGAATATACTTAAAAGAGATTTTGTATCATTAGAATCACTGATCATATAGCCAATATTGAAATCATCACCCAATAGAATATTCGATTTGGTCGGAAGGTCGTTTGGTATCAACTCAACATTCTCTAGAAATAGATTAACATCCGAGGAGGGAGATCTATATAAACACAATACAAACAGGTTAAAAAATTAAATAACATATCGAGCATTCAAACTATTTTCAACTGATAAATGATTATATTTTGTTATTTTCTCGGGGTTTATTTGTTTTATAAGAGGCTGTCCATAAGATACCTGACGCTATTTTTCGCCAATTTCGACCCCGTCCCCTCTTGCCACGCTTTTGGAAACCCCTATAACACAGGATATCGGTTTTTTTCAAATGGAACGCCCTGAATATTTTTACATATTTAAGTTCACCTGGTCAAAACAAGTCCAAACCTTATGTCAAATGTCATTTTTTTGAAACAATTAAAATTAAAATTGTTTTTTTATTCTACCTCGTGGATAAATGAGATTTGGTCAAGGCTATTCATAATGAGTCGGGCATAACAGAGAAACATATTTTCTGATGAAAAAATTATTTTTGTGTCATTATTGATGAATCAATTCAGTACATCACATTTTGATCAAAAATGTTTTTTTTCAAATGAACCTTTATGTGCCACCTACATGTCTCTCTAGAACATACATTCAGGAAAAAATTACATATCTTTTTGTATTTCGGTGCAGTAACAAATTGTATACATTAAAAAATCAACAACTAGTTCATGAGTTTCCTTGCATGGTCCAAAATAAGAGGGAAAAACCTAAAAAAATAGGTAACGGATTCAGAAATACCAATGAGTGCAAATGAAAGGAATTATTTCTACTGTTATTGCAAAAAAGGTTATATTAAAAATACTACAGTATTTTCTGACCCGTTAATACATCTTGAAGAGTATGGAAATCATAATTATTTAATATTATATGATAAAAATATTGACGAATTGTTGGAAGTAATGAAAGAAATATAAAAAGGAACGGCCCTTGATGACATTCCCATGAATATTTACGATAACCTCCCTTAACAGTTTAGTCCCATTAATAAATCTGTCGTTTCGTGATGGTATATTTCCAACTTGTCTAAAAACGACCATAGTAATTCCATTGCGCAAGAGAGAGGGGGGGGCTAGATGATCCCTCAAATTTTAGACCAATATCTCGAAAACCTATTTAAAAAAGACTCAATGACTTCCTTAGTTCCCACAACATGATTTTGGTTTTCAAATGTTAAAAAAATTCATGACACATTTGTTTCCTTTCTGTATGAGCTTTACTCTGAGATAAATCACGGAGATATTGCTGCGGCAGTGTTCTGTGACCTTACGGAAGCTTTCGATTGCATGGATCACAGAATACACTTGCGGAAGCTTCATCATGGGTGCAGCGGACCAACTCTGGATTTGTTTGAGTCATACCTCACAGGGTGTAGTCAGATAGTGAAGACTAACGTAATTTCAAGGATCAATAAGAGTACCGCAAGAATCGGTTCTAGGTCCAATTCCGTTTTTATTGTACGTTACTGATATATCACATCTTAATATTTCTAGCAAACTTGCGTTATTTGCAGACGATACCACAAGTAAGACCGTTGAAGATGTTAACGACAAAGTTTATATCTCGAGATATAAACTCTTATTTAATATCAGAAAAACGAATATAGTATAATTTAAATATACTCTTCACGATGTAACTTCGAGAGGTGATATCAAAGAGGATAAATATTATAGCAGATTTCTGGGTTTGATTATAGACAAGAAATTGAAGTTTGATATATCTTTATATATATAATTCTACTGTACGTGTGTTGTCACTGCACTCCTCCTAAACGGCAGAATGAATTTTTGTGTATGCATTTGGGTGGCGCCCTGGATGGTTTAGATTCACAAATCATCCCTCTAAATGTTAAGGGTGGTCCACCCCTTAATTTTATTTTTTAGACAAAATTTTTTGTTTTTATTTTTTTATGATACAGCATTCAAAAATATATACAACCCTGAATTTTCACCCTTCTACGATCAACCCCTATTTTTTTGGCAAGATTTTCATTTTTATTTTGTCCTGACTTAGAATAAAAAAATTAATATTACTCTTAATTCACCCTTCTACGATCAACCCCTATTTATTTTTATTTTTTTGGAAAACGGGATAACGGGAATAACGGGATAACGAAAAACGGGATAACGGGATTACAGGATAAGGGAATAACGGAAACGGAATAACGGGATAAATAAAAAACGGGATAACAGGAAAACGGATAACGGGAATAACGGGATAACGAAAAAACGGGATGACAGGATAAGGGGATAAGGGGAAAACGGGATACGGGATAAAGAAAAAATGGGATAACAGGAAAACGGGAATAACGGTTAACGAAAAAACGGGATAACAGGAAAATGGGATAACGGGAAAATTTTCGAGAAAAACATTTTAGGAAATATAGAAATTTGGACAGGACAACGTCTGTCGGGTCCGCTAGTCTACATATAAAATTTAACAAAAAATCAGCCGGATGTTTGCAATCAGAGTAATTGCTAGGGAGCTAAGGATATTTTCTGCAGAACTGCAAATTACGTTTTGATTGAATCACATTTGAGGTATGGCTTACTCTTTTGGAATGTTTGTAGTTTAAATTTGCTGGACTCGATCCTCAAAATCCTTTTTTTTATATTTGTAAAATGGAATCACGTGATTTATGCATCAGCTATTCCTTGATAAGAAGAAACTAACTGTCGACGCCCTTTTGTTTTGTCTTATAAAATAGTAGTTTATGTAAGTACGCAAAATGATCTTCATATTACGATTCGTCCGCAAAAGCCATTTACGTACGTGTTGCATACAAATTTTTTTTGTATAAGCTTTCCAAAGTATGTTTCATGTAGAAACTATGATTTATTTCTGCTATCAATACGCAAATATAATTGTAGGCAGCACCGGCAGAAGGCCGTGTGAATTATCGAATCAGATTTTTTATTACCGACGTGTCAAATGTCGAATATGTCCATTTGCATTTGTTGTTATGTTCTCTAATAGGTGTTGGGAAGGATCATAGACATAATGTCTATTGGAAGGAAATATAAAAATATATGGGAGGTACTCATTTTTTACGAAAACCAAATTAAGGAATATTGTTGGTCGTTGTTCTACAATAAAAAAATTGATTAACAAAATGCAGCTGATATCCATTTGGATGGCATATTCTTCTGATCACAAGCAAACTGGAGAAATTGTATTTTCAGTAATTTTTTCCAGGATCCAACTATACTAACGTATTATGGGAATATAGATAGTTGAATATAATGGACTTGTAAGTGAATATGACAACCATTCAGAAAGATACTCCAAATTTGAAAGAAAATTGCAAATGTATTCAGTAAATAGCAAAATGCTGTCTTCCCCTAGTTTGACATTCGAATCATGAATGCTAGATGTCGCCCACTTCGTGGTAATCCTGAACAGGGTTCTTATTATTAGGACGGGGTTATGAAATGTCACCGATTTTGTCCGGCATCTTGTTTCGTCATTGGAGGGGAGGCGCCAAGTTTGAATTTACAATGAAAAATGTGCGTGGGATTGAAAGTTACTTATACATATTTGTTATTAATATATTCTATAGGTTCTGAATGTTAGCCTCTTTATAATAGATGCAGCATATGAAAGTGGCTGTAGTGATGAAAAAGTGAACTCCATATGAAGGGAGATGTTTCAAAAAACAAAAAAGGTGCCGAAACGGTGCCGATGATTTTTACAAGCCACCAAAAAAGTTGGAAGAATCATATAATCTGAGATTGAAAAGCTTAGTGTGGAAACGTATTTCAAATACGAAGCTTCAATATTTGTAACTTGTTCGATTCTTTGTTTGTTGGAAATTCATGTTGAATTATTGAAGAGAGAAAACTACAACTTTTGTCTAATTTCCACTGTGTCACAATATTTAACAGAGCACCTGAAGTGTCCCGGCATTTTTAACTAATAATTAAAATTATTGAGAAAACTGATATTCTAGTAAACAATAACCTACTATACACTAATAATAACAAACAAAAACTTAATGAACTAAGAATATACATTAAACATACGAGACGCAATCAATAATCACTCGGAATCAGAAATTTCCCAAAGATAAACAATGAATAATCTCCGTGACACTGCCGTGTTATTATCATTGATGCAAATATAACCAAAATTACCAAATTCAGTATAGCCAACTTAATTTCCCTCCAATAACGTAGCCTCTCCCTTTCTTCAGTCAACCCCTTGTCCAAATGCTCACTTATTTCGTAACCTCGTCCTAATAATAAGAACCCTGATCCTGAATAGTAAGTGACATTTGGCATAAATGAAATATAAATTATGATCCAATAAATATATGTAGATTTAGTTGTGAAAATCGAAACTTGATTTGAACCCAAACTAAACTATTGTCATCATTCAATCAATTCAATCATTTTGTTTGCGATTGTTCGAAGAAAGGAAGTGTAAAAGTCATCATGTTTGTAAGTACCTACCGCAACAATAGGTAACCATTGATAATTGTTATCGGTTCATAGTTTTTATAGTATTTACAAACGCCCGTTAATGTTCAGTTTATGAATGAATGAAATTCAGTTCGTAAAGTGTTGCCATGACGACACTTACGGTAGCATTTTACGGATATTTTGTATTCCTAAAGTTATCTTTTTGGGGAGCATATATAAAAAACATATTCTACAATTTGGAATCACTTCTTCCAACTACTAAACACGACAAAGTTCTAGAAATAATTTGAAATTACCCCTAGCTTCGTCCTCTCGAATCAAGGTTTCGTTTATTTATAACGCAGTTGAGATGCTAATCGAAATCAAAGACTCTTTCTACTGTAGATATTGAGGGATTTAGAAAAAAACATGAAAAACCCACTGAGTAACTGACCGTATTATATTTAACAAGAATATGTTGAGGAAAATCTTACGTTATGATTATTTTACTATTTTAGAATTGACGTTTTTTTGTATTTGTTTGTGAATTACCAGAAAATATGTTTGCTTTGTCCAATATTTTATTTTATTTATACATGTACATACCTGAAACTTCGTCAACAAGATTTTCGTCTTTGGACCATAAAGTATATTTATTATTATTATTATACCGGCGAATAGTCGGGTTGTACACATTTTTTCAACTTGCATTATGACATTATTTTCAACTAGTTGACCTGTCCAAATTTCTACATTCCCTAATTTTTTTTTCTGAAAACTCTCGTCCGCTAGAATTTTTTTTTCCTGTTTTTTTGTGTTGTTCCATCTAGGTTATGCCTTCGACTCTGCCCCTTCCCATTATCCCTTTTCCCTTTATCCCGCTTTTCCGTTATCCTGTTACCAAGTTTTCCCTTATCCCGTTTCCTTTCCTTTTCCAAGTTTTTCGTTATCCCTTTCCTTATCCCTTTTCCTGTTATTCCCGTTTTTTCGTTATCCCGTTATCCCGTTAATCCGATGTTCGTCATTCCGTTTTACCGTTTCTCCGTTCGTTAACCCGTTTTCCCGAAAAACAATTACCAAATCGGTCCAGCCGTTCTCAAGTTACGAGCTTACCAACACAGACATCCATTTTTATTATATATTCCTGAAAACTTTTCCAGAACAAAGAAATTCCCAATAACTTTTCTAATAATAATTTATTTTCCTTGAAACCTTATTCGGAGTATTACGAACATTCAGAAAAACAATTAGCCAAATATTTTTATGAAATAAAAAATGTTACCTTGATTCGTTCCTATGACCTTCTGCTTGGTAGGCGACAGTGTAACCACTGAGCTAATTCCTCTTCAGTAATAAATGACTCGATAGTCTTTTTCTTCGCAAAATTTCTTATATAACCGAATTTTCCAATTTCCGGGCAACTTTTCTTTCCGTATGAGCCATCCTCGGGCTATTACGAACGTTTACAAAAAAAAATCCAAATCGGTCCAGCCATGCTCACGTTTTGCGCTCACAAAGAATCAAGAAGCATTTTTATTATATTGATTATTCATCGAATTCTTATTTATTTTTCATTTATAGGACATCCGGTATATTATCACTGTCACCTGGTGTACAGAGTGGCCACTTTTTTAATGGAATTGTATTGGTAACTTTTAAACCATAAGAGTTAGAAGGTCGGTCGAATGGAGAAAAAGTTGCATTCATAGAAGCATTGTCAAGCAGTTCAAACAAATCGAGATTATCAGGGCCGGTTATTGAGATATCATAAGAAAAGTAAATTCTGTCATTTTGATTTTTCTTTTTTTCCCTCTTTATTTCGAATATTATCAAAAAATGTCACAGGAGTTTTTTATTCGACACTAAATTATCCTCAATTCGACTTAATCAGATTTCGTATCCAACGTTTCGTACGCTCTGGGCCACCATCAACCTCATTTTTTTCAATACGGACCTGCATATTTTATGACACTTTTCGAAATAACTTTTAACGCTGAATTCAACGATATATCATACAATGTCATTCAAAGTTGATTTTCAGGTGATTTTGACCCTTATCCAAATTTCTTTGGGTCGGATCTGTATTACATTTAGGTACCTTTAGTTTAATTAACAACATGCAATACATTTCGATAAGAAAATCAACTCACTCATCTTCAACTGAATGGAACGTAACAGAATCAAAGCAAGAAACAAGTAATAATTATTTACAAATTTCAAGAGGTGAAAAACCTAATTCATAATAATTAAACAAAACTATCATTTAATGAGAGAAAAATCAAATGATTATTCGAAAGTAAATGATGAACATTAATGAAGTAAGTGTTCGAAATGTCCACCATTTTGTAAAATGCACTTTGCGGTTCTGGAACCCATACTTCTTATACATTTGCTTATTTCGTCTCCTTGAATACCTTCCAATACATTCTCAATCTTCTCGCGATGAATCTCTATTGTCGGGTTCGTAGTATCATAAATTTTATTTTTGAGATATCCCCACGAATACAAATCCAGCGGATTCAAATCCGGAGATCTGGCAGGCCATGCTACTGGACCTCTTGTTCCAATCCATGAATCGGGAGAAGTTCGATTTAGATAGTCTGTGACTATTCTTGAGTTGTGTGGACCACATCCGTCTTGTTGGAACCATGGACTATTACGCCGATACCGTATAGGAAGATCATCCAACATTTCTTCTATAATTTCTACATATTTTGCTCCGGTTAGGTTGCCGTCAATAAAATAGGGTCCCAGTAATTTATTATTCAACAAACCGCACCATATGTTCAGAGAAAAACGATATTGATGTCTAAATTCATGAATAAAGTGAGGCATAAAAATGTTTGTTCCTTCGATTGAACATGACAGAATTTGTGAATGTCGTTTCGTCTCCCCAAATGATATTGTGCGCAAAATTGTTGTTATTCCGCACCTTCCGTTGAAACCAATTACAGAATTGCAACCTTCTCTCAGGATCATTGCGATATAGTTTTTGCACGGCTTGGTATTTATAGTCATGGTATCCGTGTCTCTTGAGTATTTTATTAACAGCACTTTTTGATAAATTGCATTCACTGGCCATAGTTCTCGATCCTATTCCTGGATTCATTCGAATTTGAGCTAGAACATTGATGTCATTGATAGGCTCGTTTCGTCGTACATAAGGACCTCTAGGTTTGATGAATGAATTATGTGCAAGTAACGTTGTAGATGAACCATACCTTTGTTGTGCATTGAACGAATTTCTATCTAGTTTTATGTACACTTCGTACATATCTCTCTTCTCTTCATTTGTGTATCTTACCATATCGAATAAGTTAAATTGAAATTACTCAGAAAAGTATTTAATGACAAGTTCTTGTGACACAATAATAAACGAAGTGACAAATAATATGACATTTCTTGTTATGTTCTTTTTTATCCACGGCCTACTACTTGAAAATAATACATTTAATAAACCTAGAGTTGTGTGTATGTAAGAAAAAACAAGTCTATTAACGATATCAATGTTCTGACCCAAATTCAATTGAACCCAGAAAAAAAATCGAGAACTGTGGCCAGTGAATGCAATTTATCAAAAACTGCTGTTAATAAAATAGTCAAGAGACGCGAATACAATGATTTTAAATATGAATACCAAGCCTTGCAAAAATTATATCGTAATGATCTCAAAATAAAGTTGGATTCTGTAATTTGTTTCAACGGAACAAATGACAAATCCAACAATAATGATTCCTCGCGAGAAGATTGAGAATGTATTGGAAGGTATTCAAGGAGACGAAATAAGCAAATGTATAAGAAGTATGGGTTTCAGAACCGCAAAGTGCATTCTACAAAATGGTGGACATTTCGAACACTTACCTCATTAATGTTCATCATTTACTTTCGAATAATCATTTGATTTTTCTTTCATTAAATGATAGTTTCGTTTAATTATTATGAATTAGGTTTTTCACCTCTTGAAATTTGTAAATAATTATTACTTGTTTCTTGCTTTGATTCTGTTACGTTCCTTTCAGTTGAAGATGAGTAAGTTGATTTTCTTATCGAAATGTATTGCATGTTGTTAATTAAACTAAAGGTACCTAAATGTAATACAGATCCGACCCAAAGAAATTTGGATAAGGGAAAATTTTTTTTAAAAGTGTATAAAATTGCAGGTCCGTATTGAAAAAAATGAGGTTGGGGTGGCCCAGAGCGTACAAAACGTTGGATACGAAATCTGATTATGTCAAATTGAGGATAATTTACTGTCGAATAAAAAACTCACGTGACATTTTTTGATAATATTCGAAATAAAGTGGGAAAAAAAGAAAAATTAAAATGACAGAATTTACTTTTCTTATGATATCTCAATAACCGGCCCTGATAATCTCGATTTGTTTGAACTGCTTGACAATGCTTCTATGAATGCAACTTTTTCTCCATTTGACCGACCTTCTAACTCTTATGGTTTAAAAGTTACCAATACAATCCCATTAAAAAAGTGGCCACTCTGTATAACGTCAAGCCTCCAATATAATAAGGTGCCTGTTAATAACAATTCCTAACCTCTCCAATCAAATGATTTGAAAACCTCGTACACCCTCAACACGATTTCTTGCCACCTCCTTGCCATCGCCCATTCTCTCGGGCTTTTCATCTCACTAATGAATATTCACTCGATTCATGAGGTCTAGAGCTCAAACTATTTCCAATCTCCGGTGTTTCAAATTGGAAGAAGTGAAGCGTTCCCAAATACATAATTCCACAGTTTCTGGCAAGCACAGCCCTTCTGGTTTCTGAATTATCGATTAAAGTTTTCCCACTTTGGTCGGGTTCGCAAGTTTTTGGTCGTTTTCCATTCTACGTTATGCAACTTTGTGAAGTCGCGTTAAACGATCAGTTCGTGAGGGTTTTTGATGATTTATTGTAGAGTGAATACCAATTCATTCATTTTAGGTTCGCTGAAGAAAACTTTTTTCGAATATTGCATAATGTACAGTTATGTGCATAAAAAAGTCGTACAACAGTTATAGGCTATTGTGAGTCAGGCTTGTCAATCTTAGTTGAACTTCTTATCGACTTTGACAAGTAGTGTCAAAATTGAAACTATTTTTGTCAATTGTGTACGCGTACTACTTTTTTATGAAATCTGGAACATCATAGGCAGGTTTACCCCATACAAACCTTGTACGACTTTTTTATGCACACAACTGTACATTCCTGCTGACAAATTTCAAAAAGTGTTACAATTCAGTGTACAGAGAATATTCCTATGCCACAGTTTTAATTATTTCTAGTGTTAGAATATATTATCGAAGGTAGAACAAGATCTTATAAGTAGTCGTCTGATTATACCTTGTGTTTATTTCTTACCATAGCTTTATACAGTGCGCGTCAACATTATGGAACAAATTCGATAGTCCGCAAGCCATGTACTTTTGACAAAAATCCTAAAATAGGTCGATTTTTATTTTAAAATGCCGATTTTTTTATGTATATTCTAAAGAGGTTATGTCACTAGCTTTGACATGGTGACGTAATCGGTAATTTTTTTAAATTGGAATAGATGTCTTGTGATACCTCATCTGAAAGGCCTTTCAATACTGCATTCAATGATAATAATTAATTAGATATTTTTTTACAGGGTGAACAAAATTTAATATTTTATTTCAATAAGAGAATAACTTTATATCCAACAAAATAGAACAGTTAAATAAGATATTCGAAATGCCATCCATCAGTCTCTTGACAATAAGCAAATCTACGGACATATTGCACATTGCGAATAACTTCCGGAGTAATTCTGTTAATTTAGATCCTAATTCGATTTTTCAACTCTTGTAGATTTTGCGGCCTATCTACATAGACCTTCGATTTCAAATAACTCCACAAGATAAAATCCAGGGGCGTAAGATCTGGAGATCTTAGGGGCCACTCTATCGGTCTGCATCTACCAATCCACCTCCTAGGAAAACAGTTATTCAAAAACTCGCGAACATCACGTGCATAGTGCGGGGTTGCACCATCTTGTTGCAACCAAATACTTTCATTTGGTGAGTTAGGATTGTTGGCGTTTGGAAAAATATATTTTTATTATTATTACATTATGATTATGAAATGCTTGTATTGTCATCGGTCCTTGATATGTGTGACAAATTTCAGATTATTCGGAAGATTGGAAGTGGGTGAATATTTACTTCCAAGATTTTATTACATTGTGAGTTATTTAGTTACAAGTAAAGATAATAAAAGCATGTTAAAAAATGCAAAATTTAACTTTTTTGAGCTAAGGCTCTAATCCCTTAGATTGCCCTGGCAGACTAGTGAGTCAGTGCTCTACTACACCAATGGATCCTTTCCAAATATTAATAGTTAGCTGTTTCGTAGTCTAAAATGGAAACAAAAGACAATACAAATTAATGCCATAATAGGCAAGTAGTGTCAAATAAATGTCAGTTGAAATATCAACAAATATTCTTCACAAATTCCAAGTGAAAAGGTTCTAAGAGTAAACTATGGCTACTTTAAGTGAAACCCAACGCATAGAAATTTTAATTTTTATTGGATGCGGAGATAGAACCAGAACTCAGCAAGAGGTATGCGACTTGTTCAATGCGAAGTATCCAGATAGATCAGTCGTTCAACAGTCAGTAAGATTGAGAAAAAATTTAGAGAAACTGGTCATGTCAAACATATTCCGAATGCTGGACGTCCTAAAATAGAAGAAAACGTGAAACTTGATGTTCTACTGGGTGTAGAGAATAATCCTCACAATACTTCACGACAAATTGCAGCAGACCTTGACATATCCCAAAGTTCTGTATTACGTATTCTAAAAGCAGAAAAGTACCATCCATACAAAGTACAGCTACATCAACAACTCAATGATGATGATCCCGATCGCCGTGTGGAGTTCTGTGAAATAATGCAGGATTTGTGTAACCGCAATCCACGTTTTATAAAACAAATTCTGTTTTCCGATGAGGCTACGTTTTGCCTAAATGGTTCAGTAAATCGTCAGAATTGCAGATATTGGAGTAGGGATAATCCTCACTGGATGATGGACGGGCATACTCAATACCCTCAGAAAGTCAATGTTAGGGCAGGGATAATAAACGACAGGATTATTCCGTATTTTTTCGAAGGAAATCTCACAGGGGAGCGTTACTTGGAATTTTTAAGAAATGAACTCATACCTAGCCTTGCCGATATTTTTCCAAACGCCAACAATCCTAACTCACCAAATGAAAGTATTTGGTTGCAACAAGATGGTGCACCCCGCACTATGCACATGATGTTGCGAGTTTTGAATAACTGTTTTCCTAGGAGGTGGATTGGTAGACGCGGACCGATAGAGTGGCCCCCAAGATCTCCAGATCTTACGCCCCTGGATTTTTTCTTGTGGGGTTATTTGAAATCGAAGGTCTATGTAGATAGGCCGCAAAATCTACAAGAGTTGAAAAATCGAATTAGGATCGAAATTAACAGAATTACTCCGGAAGTTATTCGCAATGTGCAAGAGGAATGTGTCCGTGGATTTGCTTATTGTCAAGAGACTGGTGGATGGCATTTCGAACATCTTATTTAACTGTTCTATTTTGTTGGATATAAAGTTATTCTCTTATTGAAATAAAATATTAATTTTTGTTCACCCTGTAAAAAAATATCTAATTAATTATCATCATTGAATGCAGTATTGAAAGGCCTTTCAGATGAGGTATCACAAGACATCTATTCCAATTTAAAAAAATTACCGATTACGTCACCATGTCAAAATCAGTGACATAACCTATTTAGAATATACATAAAAAAATCGACATTTTAAAATAAAAATCGACCTATTCCAGGATTTTTGTCAAAAGTACATGGCTTGCGAAATATCAAATTTGTTCCATAATTTTGACGCGCACTGTATACTTGCAATGTATAATTGAAGACACCTACATCATCAAATTTACCCTTATATAATATTACTATTCTGTGTAAATTTCTTCCTAAGTTTATTCGAAAGAACCTTTCGAAAAAATGTAAATCGCTTAGTTGGCAAGACGCAACTTTGAGTAAAATATTTGACGAAATTTCTGGCGAGTTGATTGTGATCTTCACAATTTTAAATAAAAATTCAATTCGAATAAGATTGCTCAATAAAATAATGTTTTTCGCATTTTTAATTAAAAAAAAGGAAACTTAATTGAGAGAGAATTGCAAATAAAAGTAGCAACATTTTTCTACTTAGCAACACTTTTTATAGATCATTAAAATCGCCCCTCATAACTTATAAGTACTTTGCATGTACAAAAATTGAAAAAAAAATACAAAATATTGAGGAAAAACCGTTTTTTTTAATTTGAACACCTTATCTCAGAAATAAAGAGGTTGCGGACATATGTTCACATAAAGAATTTTTCATAAAATCATCCAAGGATTATCGCCATTTAGGATCTGCATTCAGTTATGGAGCACCCTGTATACAGCATCGAACCTATTTTCTAGAGCTATGATACTCAGTGAGGTAAAAAAATCACTATCCCATGACATTTCTAGACATCATCGTCAATAAACGACGACGAAGCTTTATTAGAAAATAATTTACAATTTGATAATAAAACGAAAAATGTCTTATTCCTCAAGACAGATGCCAACAAAAACCTATACAATAAGTGTATGTTGGTCGCATATCCATAAAAAAGCAACTACTTTCCTGGCTAATGCCTCGACGGACGTTGAATGACATCAATTGGATAAACGTTCAAAGTCCTACAAGGTACTTTAAACAAAGTAGTTGTTTTTTATGGATATGCGACCATACACCTATTGTATAGGTTTTTGTAGTCAGCTGTCTTGAGAAATAAGACATTAAGGCTGGCTATCAAGAATTTTACAGATTTCTGTCTCTTATTGCAGATATTTCTATCCTGGTATTCAGGAAGTCATTCGAAGTTGGTAATATTTTAGTTGCAGTAGTGTTCTTGTCAGGATGTGCAAAAATCCTATGACATATTTATTGGAAAAGTATCGACTTAAATGTACGAAATGTCAAATAAAAAAAAAAAATCAAACCCTGGATAACAAATGGCCTTATTACATCTATACGTGGAAGAGACAAAATGAAGAAAATACTTTTAAAACAAATACAAAACGAAGATTCAAAAAGGGATACACTGAATATAGAAATAGAGTCAACAGTCTAATAAAATTTACTAAAAACCAATATTACCAACAAAAGCTTGTCACAGATATTTTTTTTCACTACCATTGGCGAAAAAATGTCGGAAAACATCGAGAAGCCTGACATTGTATCTGAAGATCTCATGGAGGATATTTTTATTACCAAAACACTTTTTTTAAAACCAGTGACGTGCAACGAACTGATAGACATTATATCTAAATTAAAAAATAACTGTTTCCCTGGACCAGATAAAATCAACACAAAAACAATAAAGTCTATACATTTACATATTATTAAACCACTGGAACATCTGATAAACCTTTGTTACACTAAAAAGTAAAATACCAAAGCAATGGAAACAGGCTATTATCATACCAGTACATAAGTCAGGTGATCGAGGAGAACCTGGCAATTATAGGTCAATCTCTGTGATAAATAGTTTTGCAAAAATCTTTGAGCATACTATCAAGAGAAGACTTATCAATTTTTTCGATACGAATGAAGTGTTAACACACAGACAATTGCCTTTATAAAAAATTCAAATACGGAAAAAGCGGTACTAGATTTTGTGAGAACGGTGTGGAGGCACTGGACAGATCGGACAAATGCATAGCCATTTTCCTTTGATCTTGCCAAGGCCTTTGACACCGTTCCGCACGAAATTCTTTTGAATAAATTATATAGTTATGGAATTCGGGGACTGGTACTTAACTTATTGCGAGACTATTTAACACAACACAAAGAGTAAAAATAAACGACGAACTCAGTGACACATCAATGGTTACGGTAGGTGTACCTCAGGGTACCATATTAGGGCCCATCCTATTCTTGGTATACATAAACAGTATTAGCAAATTCAAAAACTTTTTGGGTCATATTATATCTTACGCTGATGATACTGTCATCATTTTCTCGAGTGAATCATGGCAGGGAGTCTATAAAAAAGCAGAAAATGAAATGAGAAAGATAAAAGCATGGCTCGACTATGATCTTCTTAGCCTAAACGTCGATAAAACAAAATGTATGACCATCACACTGACAAACAGCGACCAACCAAACGAAAATTTTCTAAAGATACATACAATAAACTGCTCTCAAAATATCTGTCAATGTCCTGCGATTGAAAAAACAAATAAACTAAAATATCTAGGAGTTATAGTGGATCAACATTTACGATGGGATGAACACACGCTATGCATGACCAAGAGGCTAAGACAACTCGTCCATAAATTGTATTCCCTGAGACATATCCTATCTCGTAAAAACATGCTCACTTTATATTATGCACTGGCAGAGTCAGTTCTCAAGTATTGCATAACAGCATGGGGAGGAACTTTTGAAAAACATTTAGGAAGCTTACAAACAACGCAAAACACTATACTAAACATTATAATTAAAAAGGCCCGATTATTTTCTACAAAAAAGCTCTATGAGGAAGTCAAATTATTCAATATAAGAAGTCTTTATTCCTACTCATGTTTAATATGGATATTTCACAATAAAGCTAACTATCTGAGGACAACTATTGAGTAAGAAACCAGATCTGTTATAAAAGGGTCTGTTCACATGCCATTATTTAAAAAAAGTCATTCACAGAGATTTGTACATTATTTTGGCCCAAAACTCTCAACCTACTACCATCTGAGTCCAGGAATATCACAAATATTAACAAATACAAAATAGCCATAAAATAATTTGTACGACAGAATCAACCTACATTTGAAAATGTATACTGAACATACACTTTTCAAACCTTCCATCCTCCAGAATCACCAAATAGACGCTAATTGATATAGAAAAAAATCTCCTTCTAAAATGGGATACCTGACAGAACACAAGCACGCTTGTGCTCTGGTGAAAGGTCTCCAGTATATGGAGTGAGATGGCTCGGTACTATATTGAAATTGTAATAACTAAACTGAAATTGTAATTAACACCTGGAAATAATATTATGAATTGTGAAATTGTTACTTTTGAATTGAATAAACTTGAAACTTGAGTGTGTTGAGATGGCGTTAGCGCCATTCCGCTAATTCGATCCCAGCAAATGCATTGAAATGGATTGACGATAATTGTTTGAGTCAGGTAACGCAGACATTAATCATTGTCTGCTTGACCTACCCTGTACTGATGAGGGGCAAATACCCCGAAACCGGTCCACAGATGGTCAGCCTGAGTGAAGTGGTTAATATCGATCCATTTCGCAACAAACATTTACAAAGTACCTTCTAGGACTTTGCACGTTTATTCATCCGATGTCATTCAACGTCCGTCGAGGCATTAGCCAGGGACGTAGACAAATTGAAAACAAAGAGACTGTTTGAAACATTGGCGATATTGACCACCAAGTTTTTGGTACGGCCAGTCGCGCATGGAGGCGCTGCCCGCAATCGACAGACGACTGATGACATGATAATTTTCCAATTTCGATATTTGTCAGAAAATAGAAGTTTCTTGTTTACACATATATTTTTTATTATGACAAACCACGCAATAATTCTTCTACTGTCATCAAAAAATTAATGACAGAAATTATACTATGGACTTGAATTAGGAACCCAACGTCGAACATAGAATGGTTTGTTATTCGAGTTGAAATGCTGAAATTCCTGGAAATATTCTTTTACAAGGTAAAATATAAGCTGCTTTTCACAAACTGATACTTATTTCCATCCATCAGTTGCAGAACTTTTTTCACAAACTGATACTTATTTCCATCCATCAGTTTCCATTTCCTATCACCATCTGAGGAAGTTCCAGGACAAATAGATTCCAGGCTGTGAGGGTCGATGGTGTCTGCGGTGGAGCAGAAGCGATCGAATACGGAGTTCCGCAAGGATCTATACTAGGCCCTATACTATTCAACATATATCCCAACTAACATTATAGGAAAATTATACCAAGCAGTGGGGTAAAACGGCTTCAAGAAGTCCGAATTTATCCATTTCTGACCAAATATTTTACCTTCAAGTACTAACTAACTCCAAAGTTATAATTGGAGTTATAAAAACCATAATTGAGAACACCAAATCTCCTTCAAAAACCAAAAACTTAATAGGCGTAGTGCGAAGTATGAAATTACTTGTTATGGACTTCAAATATACCTTCACAGCCTCATGGGTTAATAGAGTTATATACTAGGTTGAATTATACCTAAAGGTAACCAGCAAAATGTGTTCAAAATACTTGGAACCCTCAGGAAAAACCTTTTGGTAAATATTTACCTAATTATTACCTCATGTGTGTTCATATAGTCAGGGAATTGACAAGTCAGTAAACAGGTCTACTATATACTCTTCATTACCTATTTTGGCAGCAATTAAGTTGAAGGAGTTGCCTGGACATTTCTTGACATAGTTTATACCTACTGCTCTACAATGAGGGCGAGATTACCACAATATTTGTCTAATCAGACTAAATGTCTACAACGAAGTCAAAGTTACCTAAAATAAAATCCTCACAGTAACTTAGTCTATCATCAGATATTAAAGACCAAGTCGATTCAGATGAGGATGACATGATACAATTTACTTCCTGTAATTTTTTATTGTGCCCTAAATTTTAGAAATCTATAAAATTCCGAGCAAAAATTCGAATAGAGTTAGTAAACCATACAGGTATACCACCAACCAGAATGAGAACAAATGAAAATATAATCCGAAACTATCCTATACTTTCCGATGTCCAGAGATCAGAGCCATCATCTTCCCCTCAGTCATCATCAACTGCAGAAATTAATGTAGAGTGTGAAATTGCTTTTACTGATGATGATACCAGGGAAAAATATGTATCAGAAGACGATGAGTTCAATGGGAATAAGGCACAAAGCTTGGAAGATAACCTCTTATTGTTAGAGGAGATCAGACATTGGGCCTTGTCGCATAAAGTCTCCATACAAGCACTTGGTGACCTACTAAAAATATTAATAATGCATGGAAAATCTGAATTACCAAAAGATGGTAGAACACTCTCCTTTTTGTTCCCACTTATGTGGTACATAGGAATATTCAACTATGGGTGTTGCTCCACGTCTTTTTATGACGGCAACTATTTTAAAACACTCATCCATTATTGAAATAAAAACATGGAAGCGTTAACCTTAAACTTTGGTTAGGTCTCACTCAGGTCATGTCGGTAAGAGATACTGAACAATGAATGGGCTGCGTTCAGAGAGCTCCGTCTGTCGCCAGCGGTAAACTACAGCCGCGACGTTTTCAATGATGCAGCGACAAAATGGAATTCAATGAAGTTCATCCTTTTGAAGTAAATGGATGAAAATATGGTATTGAATACGCAAAAAAATCAAATCAAATAGAAAATTTATTTTAACAAAAATAAGTGATTCATTTGTTGAAATGATTAGTTTCCATGGCTTCGAAAATATCAAAACCAATCATTGTGGCTTCCGGAGAAGTCAAAATCAAGCAAATCATAATTGGTCGAATTTTTTAATGGTATTTACAGTTGGCTGATAAATTGTATATTTCCGGGCACCGCATGCGGAACGCAGAAATGTCAAATCAAAATTATTCATCCAATCACAACACACCATTTTATATTTAAAATGTTATGATTGGCTATTTCTCTTCGGAAAGAGATTCCCTCATTAGACCATAACATTAATCATGGTTTCTATTCTGGGAAGATGTGCACTAAATATAAATATCGCGTACTATTATCAACATTACTGATGGATTTGATATTTAATTTCAGAATAAACACTCATTACAGGGGTTTCTAGTCTATATCCATTTCTCTGAGTAACTATAGGTTACTTGGCTTTACCATTAACATTAGCAAAACATTGATTTTTTCACCCCGTATTGACATTAGAGTGTTTCTGCACAGAACATAGAATGAGTAAAATATAAATTTATTATCCACGATTCGCAATCCATCCAGAGAACGAAACGTATAGACATGCATGAAAAAACATCCAATAACATATATTGTATTTCATCACGTGACCACAATGTGAAAGGGTCTGAAATCCCAAGATAAGGAAAATGGACTTCAAAGTCAGGAATAAAGGTTACTTTCGACTTTGAACAAAGTCTATGTGTTCTCATAGTCAAAATTTTAAGGAATTTCGACATATAGGTCCCATATGGAACCTACGCCATATTTTTCGGTTTGAACCGTTTCCGCCATTGTAAAAATAATACATAATTTTCTCGAATCGATCACATTTTAATGATTGGTAGTAAAAAAATAGGTGAATATGATATGTATACACATACTTCATCTATAAAATCAGTTTTTGAAGTGTTTGATGGAAAAAGTTGTGAAACTAGACATAAATTAATGTTTTTTTTTCATACAAATTTAATAATTTGGTGGGCCCACTTGTTTTAGACGAGTAAAAATCAACATTATCACAGAAAAGTTTCTATCGCAAATAAAATCACAACTGGGTGTGAATGCGAAACCATCACTTATTGCATTATCTGCTATACGTTTTCTTGACAGTTTTTTCTTCATACGCCATGTTCATGTCAACTTCAACGCTTTCACGAATAAACATGTAGGTTAAGATACACAATATACAGTAAACTTTTATCATCTTCTTCTAACCTGCCATGGTTTGTTGTTTGTTTCATTAAAGTGTTTATAACCTGAAATAGGTAAAAATGACTACATTTTTACCATCAGTCGACTAGTCTGGAGGCCATTTTACCTATTTATGCCTTCAACTTATAAGGAAAAATGTCTTAATTTCCCAAATTTCGACTTCTGAATTACTTCAATTTTTTTCCCCATAATGGTAAATTTATGGTAATTATAACGTAATAATTACCTTCGCCAATTAGGGCGCTGACCTATTCGAAGGTCGAAATGACGTAAATTTTACCTATAATGTTTGTTGGGATATAAATGATCTGTTTTCACTAAAAACTCAAGGCAATATAACTGGTTTTGCTGATGACACAGCTATATTCTATAGTGCTGAAAGCTGGATGGAATTAAAATCTAAGGCAGAAGAAGACTTTCTAAACATCAAAAAATATCTAGATAGCAAGCTACTAACAGTAAATTTTGAAAAAACAAATTACGTACCTTTAGTTGTCCTCTGACATCTCCCTTTAACCAACTCGAAATCAAGGTTGAGCAGACTCCATATATATTTTTCATAAAACAAAAGTCAAATACTTAGGGGTCATATTCGATCCGCACATGAAATGGAATCTTAACATAACCTATGTGACAAATAAATTGAGAAGCATCTTATTTAAATTGAGAAAATTGAAAGACATACTAACTCTGGAACATCTGAGGACCGTATATTTCTCTCTCGTTGAAAGTCATCTCAGATATGCAATCGTCGTCTGGGGTGCAAGTTTGAAATCGCACCTTCACCCTTTAGAAGTTACACAAAGGAGATTTTTAAAGTTGATATATACCAAGAAGTCAAGATACCCAACAGACGATCTCTACAAGGAATCACAAATACTGGACCTAAGACAACTTTATTTCCTCTGCTCCAGCAAAAAATACCTCATTAACAAAAATAACTCACAACTTCCAAGTCACGATTATGCTACCCATCAGAAACATCACTACGTCACACCATTGATGTTAAAAACGGTCTCACAAAGATCATACTCTTTTTCGCACCAAAGTTATACAATATTATACCAGAAAATATAAACGATATAATGAATATAACAAGATTCAAAAAAACATTGAAAGAGTTTATTCTCTCAAGTCCACGATGCATGATCTAGAGCTATTTTGAAAATCACACATAAGTTTCAGACAACAATTTTTTCTATTATTTATGGTTAAAGCTACACCAATTTTAGTTTACGTTTTTTTTTCACTGTATTTTATTATTATTGTATCTTATCCCATTTATATTGTTTTTATCTTATTGTATTTAATGTTTTTATCATTAAATTTATTTGTATTTCCATGTGATTTAATCCATTCAAAAAATTTAAATTTTTTTTATTGATTTTTATCAAGTCAAAGCACCTATTGTCACCAATTTTTTTAATTGCTAACTTGCTAGCTGTAAGTATTATATGTAAGTTCCTTTTTTTTTCTCTTTCTTTTCTTTTAATTTTTTTTTTTGAAAAAAGTTATTACTATTATTATTATTATATAACAATTAGACTATTTTATGTAGCATATTTTAAATTTTCCATTGCTTATTATGTGTACTTTTTATTAAAACCACATCTTATATAGCATAAATTTATTTTATGTCTAACTTTTAAATTGTTTAATATGTGTACTTATTTGTTATTATCAACCACATTTAATATTTTATATAGCATAACTTAACTTCATTTTATATACTATATTTAACTTTTTCATTCCTTTATTATGTGTATTTCTTTTTTCGAAACAAGTCAACAGCCTTATCGCCTAACAGCTTTATTCACTTCATTCATTGTATTTGTATTTATTTATTATTATTGAATAAAGATTATTATTATATATTATTATATGGTCTACTTGATTATCATCAAACTGGATTATTTGTTATACCTACTCGTTCTCCTTTGTGCTAATAAATTAACAAAATTATTGAAGGTTTGTTGTAAATGTAATTTGTTTTTATTTTGGTTGATTTCATGATAAGACTGAAGAATATTTTTAATTTTGTTGTTTTTCAGAATTTTATTATTGTTTTGTCTGTAGTTGTACCTTGTCCTAGATAAAATAAAATGTGTTTTTTATAGTGTTTAACTTATTTTTCTTGTTTTATAAGAACTTTAATTTTGTTCTTGATATCATGAAACAAAGATTGATTTTGAAACTTTATTCTGACCACGAACGAACTAACAGATTCTACGAATCGATTACTGTATATATTTTATTAGTGATCGATTTGCCATTTCTTTATTTCATATGATACAACCATTCATATGAAATACAGGAATGGCAAATCGATCACTTATAAAATATATACCATATCAACCATATAAAAGTAACAAATTTAAAAAAACCGCCTTATCTCAATCGGTAACTGAAGATAAATATGTTTTACCAACTGTACTAACTTAGTTCGGCCAGTTGCGAGATATGTCGCCACTTTCCAAACGTGGTGCCAACTTTTTCTGCAGGTTTGACAAATCTCTTTATTTTTAGTTTCTCTATGGCAAGGGAAGTAGTAGTTTTTTGATGGATATGCGACCAACATACACCTATTGTATAGGTTTTTGTAGTCAGATGTCTTGAGGAATGAGACATTTTTCATTTTTTAATGAAATTATGGCTGGCTATCAAGAATGTTCAAAGAAAACAGTTCAAATTTAAAATTTCGATATCTCGGTGGACTACCCCAAAACAGAAAGGAGTGATTATCGACCGATTGTCGTAGATCCCATTGCAATGTTATATTCATATATTTCCTTTAAGAACATAAACTCGTTGAAAAGAATATTAAAAAAAGGAAACACTAGAAACTACCATATTTTGTCGAATGCGCCAAGTAAACAAAGGTATCTAGCTATCCTGTTTTATCAATGCATATGTTGAAATCAAATCTCATTCATTCTATAATACATAATGGGAAATTTAAAAAATGTATGACACTTACAGAGTGGTAAGTTTGTAGACTGTATATGTCTTACATATGATAACATTTATTTCTTTATTATTTCTAGAAACACTGCTTGTCCATCATAGCTATAGCACTGAATTTCTTGATTATCTATTGCCGTTTTTTTGTCATTTTCTGCCTCAGTTCGGACAGGCTCTTTCTTTTCATTATGCTGCTTTTTTGTCAATGTTACCGTGTTATGTACATTTTTCGTATTTTTTTTTTGTGTGTATACATCTTAATGAATTTTTTTAAGGTTTTGAAAAATATGGTCAACGATGGTGAACATTTGTTCCCGTTCTCAAATAGTTGTGCATTTCCCTTAGGCTGGACCATGAGAGTTCTAAATATAGTTTGCAGGTAGATGCTCAACAATGATGAGGCTCGACTTTCGGTAAATAATTTTTTTAACTTTTCGTGATTGAAGATCGAGCGTTTCTACGTTTTTCATTACGTACAGGCATATTGTCTTCAGGGGTTTTGGTTTCCAAAACCCAAGTACGCAAGGATTTCTCACCTAAACAAAGTGTTTAGAATCATAGTTTTACAAACCTGTTTCTTTACTTTTTGATTCTACCCCACCTTAATTGTTAACGAAAAACTTAACAAAATCTGTTTTCTTGAGCCTTCATTGTAAAAAGTTTTCTTGCGGTGTTTGGGTACGATGGTATCTCATTTTCTTTGACAAACACATGATTTGCGCCCTATGTTGGTGGTGACCAAACATTGTAGAACATTAATTGACATTCTTCATCAGTAATTATGGAACTTAAAAATGTTTGCGGGGGCCCATCTTTTTTTAATAATTTTGTTGAGTGCCCATTACAATGTCCTTTGAAAACCCGACTTTCTCTTGTAGAAGTCTGCTTGTCACATAGTTCAAGTCTGTGATATACGACATATTACTGTAACACAATCAAGTTAGTTCAAATTTCGTCATATTGCAACAGAAAAATCTTTTCTATCACACCCGTCTCCATATGTAATAATGTTTATTATTTTATTGGTTGAATTCAACTGATTTTCTCTCTTTCCTTACTTATTTACAATGGAAAATCTATTCATTTTGATTTTGTCCTAACGGACACATTTTCTTTAAACCCATTCTAGTATATTATAATACGAATTCCTGATCCCTGCCAATAATTGGTTCACACTTAACTGAATCTTCACGATATACGTGTGTATTGAATTCAAAAATATCAATCACTGAACGATGTCCTCCGCCTAAAACATACTCACATTTTTTTCTTCTTCCTTCCCCATATCGACCAACTCTTCCTCTCGAATCAAACTCACAACTCCACTAAGTTCACCAGATTAAGTTTCACCGTCAGTCAGAACTAATTAGTTACCAGGAGGTTTTGCAATGAAAAAAATTGCCACACACACAGAGCGAACAGAATGGAGTACAGGAACGGACTAAATGGGGGAACACTTCAGTCTCCTCTCACAATTCATGCCTGCCACCTACCACTGCATGATTATTTCAATTATCCACTGTATTATGTGCCATTTACATTTCGGATGGAACGTTTATAGTGTTGAATGTCTCGAAATTGATTCAATTTAATGAAAACGTCGACGTCACTTCGATCATACGTTGCCAATCGCGGCAATTGCTAACTTATCATATCAATGATCGAATTGGTTAGCTAATACCTATTAATAATTTACAGTTCAGCCAATACTCATTATTTTCGGTTCCATTCGGTTAATCAATTGTTTATTTGAATATCATCTTTCAACACTTATTTCGCGACATGTTTTTTGATAATTTACTTTGATAATTGGAAAATGAATGAAAATCCAATCAACTGTAGAAAACGAATGACTAGTTTGCCTCCGATATTTTCTTCATGTTCTGGCTCGACGAAATGTTGCCCTCTAATATAAAGGGTGAGCTGACCGAGTCTAATGAGTTTGTTTGATCGAAACGGCTTGAGGTGGAATAAGAGAGAGAGAGAGAGAGAGAGAGAGAGAGAGAGAGAGAGAAATCTGCTGCACAAGCAACAATATGCCTACCAAGCAGGGATAGAGATAGTACAATCCGCCATAGGGGGATATAGAACGAGTATTTGACAACACCTTATTTGAGTCTATCTGCCGTACTGCGGCGCGGTAAGGACTTGATCCAACCTTGATTAGGTGGATCAGTGCTATGCTGTTACAGAAAGAGTTAGGAGCAGACCTGAACGGGAAACCCATAGCTGCCAATGTATCAAGAAAATGTCCTCAGGGAGTAGTTTTGTCAACCATATTATGGTGCCCCGTAGTCAACGAGCTTCTCAGGAGTTAAACACACACAAGCAAATGACTTAGTCATACTGGCTCAAGACCAACCGGAAAATCTGTTCAGACAAACCATAATGAAAGCTCTTGGAGCTCCTGCCAGAGTACAACAGTGGTATTCTGCCGGAGGGTTGAGTCACTGCAGAAAAGGCGAACTTGGTGCTGTTCACCAAGGAACGAGAGGTTGAAACCCTTCCAAAAATACTTCTTTCAGGAAGACACCTTCCATACAAAGGATCGACAAAATATCTCGAAGTCATCATAGACTCCAACTTGACCTGGAATGATCACATTGAAAAGGCAATCTGCTCTTATTGAGCATGCAGAAGAGCCATCGGAAACACGTGGGGCCTGACATCTAAGGCCCTATAGGGGATAACGACCATTATTCGCCTGACACTAACGTACGGCTTCATCATATCCACTAAGAGCAAGTCCAGAAATGAACTAGATAAGGTATGAAATGAACTTGATGGGCTAGTCTAGGAATGAGAACTACCCTGAGGACTACGCTTACCTCTGCACCTCGCCATTGAGCACGAAGCCATGCGTCCTGTCTACAGACTCGGAGGAGCCAGCCAATGGATCGGCAGTGAGGTAGACCATGGACACCCACCGAGTCTGAAATTCAGGAAAAGGCCTTATATCGTCCCACGAGAGAACAATGAGAAGACACAGCACCACACCACCTCCTCGTCTATGGATCAAGCTGATATACAGATGGATCAAGATCTGGTGGAGTGTCTGGTGCAAGGGATGTACGAAGAAGGAATAAAGACAGAAATATCAGTTCCGTTGAGCAAATACGCTCCGGTTTTCCAGACAGAAGTATATGCTATAGTCACCTGTGTCCAGGAAAACCTTGATGAAGGAAGTCGAGAACCATTAGCCATCTTCTTGGATAGCAAAGCAGTAATTATGGTTTTATGATCAAATAAGATCGCATCCAAACTGGTGTCCTAGTGTAGAGATGTCATTGAACGTTTAGCAAAAACAGAAATCAGCTTCATATGGGTCTTAGAACATTCAGGTGTATCTGGGAACGAAGAGGAGACATACTAGCCAAGATAGGATCGGAACCATTCTTGAGAATACCCACCTACAAGGCTGTCTCCAACATGAAGGTACTGCTACGAAAGCAGTTCAATAAAACATGGCAAGAGGCGCCATGCATGATGAAATCAAAGCTCCATACGTAGGAGCCTTCGAAGAGACCAACGAAAGAGATTATGTCAATAAATAGACCAGATATCATGACTGTGACTGGGCTCCTAACGGGACAGAATCACATGAACAGGCACAAGGAACTCATCGCGAACACAGATGATCCCCTGCACATCGTACATCCTCACTGAACAGTGCTCTTTTACTGGCGCGTGTCCAGGTAATAATTTTCAGTTGTTCCCTGTTTGAGGTTAACAGTTCAGCTGTTTTTTCCGAAGGCTTTAATGTATCTTTCCCGTGTGTTTCCTGAATGTAATTCCAGTATCGTTTGTGTTTTTCTGGATCCATCTTCTACTGACGCTCGTGCCGTGCGCTTCGGTACCCCAAGGTATGTCCTGGATCTGGTTTGTTTTCCGATCCTCTTCTAGCAGTTCGTCGGCTTTTTCATTCCCTGCAAATCCCTGATGTCCTGGCACGCAAATCAGCTTGACGCGGTTTTGTTCTGCTAGAATTGTCAGTTCCTCTTTGCAGGTCCATACCAGTTGGGACGTCACTTCCTGGATACTTAGAGCCTTCAGTGCCGCCTGACTGTCTGAGAGAATGTGGATCCGTTACTCTCCTAATGTTTTCCCTAACACATTGAAGGATTGCGTAGACCTCCGCTTGGAATACAGTGAGTAGCTAAACTCGGTCCTTGGGTTTCTGGAGTACACTCCTGCTCCCGCACCATTATCCATCTTTGATCCGTCTGTGTACCAGATCTTGCCCTGCAGAATGGTGTTGGTTCTGTGTTGTCCATACAGTTCTGTCTGGTATTCTACTTGTCAAAGGAAATCGTTTCGCAATGTGATCTGATCTCAGGTCAGCACGCCCTGTACAATGTCACGATGTTCATGTGTCCTGTCCCAACGTTTATGTTGTCCAGTATGGTTTGCAGTCTGAAGGCACCTAGCCTTGCCTCTCCTTGTATCAGCAAGTGAAGAGGAGGCAATCCCAGCAGTGTATCCGTGGCTGATGTGGGCGTTTATTTCTATGCCCCTACGCAGGCAAGTCTTTGCACCTTGCCTAGTTTGGTTTTAGCGCTCCTTTGTTATGCCTTAGGCCACCACACCAGGAAGGCGTACGTTATGGCCGATATTACCACCATGTTGTACAACCAGTGTACCATGTGTGGTTTTAAGCCCCATTTTTTCCCAACTGAGCGTCTCGCCACAATGAATGTGGTCTCCGCTTTTCTGGTCACTTTCGTCAGATGCTGGTTCCAGGTCAATTTCGAGTCCAGTGTCACCCCGAGATATTTACTCTGTATAGTTTCTCCTCGAAGTTTTAGGGGGCCTAGTCCCTCCAGTTTTCGTCTACGAGTGAATGTTACTATGATTGCTTTTTGATGGTCCTGGAACCTTATTCCAGTGGGTTTTGATTTCGTCAACTTCCCAGAGCCGCAACTCTTCCACAGAAGGGTTGGCAAGGTTTTCTGCTTTCTCATTGCCTTTGATTTCCTTGTGACCTTGCACCCACATCAGAGTGACCCGATTGTCCGTAGCCAGTTGCCTTAGGGACATATCGCAGTCCCAAGTCAGTCTAACTCACAAATGAGTGACTTTAGAGCTTTTAGTGCTGCCTGGCTATTTGCTAGGATATTGATTTTTGTCCCCCTGGAGCCTCTTCTAAGGCATTTTAGGACGCAAATTTCTATAATAAGGATTTCTGCTGGAAAAAATTGTTGGGGCTTTGCCTTGGGGTTTTGAGAGCCTAAAACAAGGACCTGTTAGTTCTACTCCAGTCCTTTCATCCATTTTGGATCCATCAGTATATCAAACTGATGCATCCCTTCCTAGTTGAGGCCCGTTCGTTGTGCATATTTGGTGGCTGTCCAAATTGCACTTCGAAATCGTGCTTAGCTGACATAATATCTGATGGTTTGGCGGAAGGTTCAGCATCACCTCTAATGCTGCAGTGGGGCATGTGAACATTGCCCCTGTAATTCCCAGACAGGAAAACCGCTGCACTTTTTGCAGCTTGATTTATGCCGAGTGCTGTTGGATTTTTGGCCACCATGCTAATGATGCATGACCATGGGTTTGAAGATAGTTTGCTATGCACAATATATCATTTTTGGCTTCAAACCCCATGTCTGCCAAATACTCTGCAGTACGTCCAGGTTGCCGCTGTAGCCTTGGAGAGAATGAGATTTCAAACCTTACATTTCTTATTTTGTCGTTTGAAAAAAAATATTCAAAATTACTACATGACAGATATTTGTACATTGAAAAATATCTATATTATCTCGTTCTTCTTCAGGGGGAGACGAAGAACTGAAAAATATTCCTTTCAAACAATGTCAACATATTATTTATATCTATTTTTGAAGTCTTTCGAAATCTAATATTAAAAACAAGGAAAAGTATATTATGTTTTTAGTTATGTTTGAATTTGAACAATAACATAAAATAAATCACTCAAGTCACATTAGCATTTTTTTAAACGAACAAGACTTATATTTATAGAAGTATAAGATCATCCGTTAGATGTTTATATGGCTCATAGAGAAATGCTTTGTTTAAATATATCTTGGTCTATTGGTCAGTCTAGCCTCAACTTGGACTGCTCTATGTCAATTTCAAAATTCGATGAACATATATCACACCTGAATAAAAAGCTGGCAACAGGATGTTACGTTATCAGGGCTGTCTCAAAAGCACTTGAGTTGAATTTTCCAAGTACAACCTATTTTGCCTTCATTGATGCCCACATAAGATATGGAATTTTTTTCTGTTGTAACAAACAAATGCTCCAAATTGTATTTGTTCTTTAAAAAAGGGTCATTGGATATATATGCAAGGCAAAAATGAGAGACTCCTGCAGGCCACTACTGACAAAACATCAGATCCTGACAGTAACTTCGCTATTTATACTGGAAACTTTAGTCTGATCCACAAAAATGTATTGGTTTTCAATACCACAACTTAGTCAAACTATAAAACCCCACAGCCACACAATTAACCCTGAGAGACTCACTGATTTATAATGGTATCAAGATGTATAACAAACTCCCTACAAATCTTAAAAACGAGTCTTCTTTGAATACATTCAGAAAAATCGTAAAAGAACTACTGATTGATAAGGCCTATTATGATTTGGAATAATGTTATAATGATGTTTTAATATAGTAAGACAAATGCATTTGTTTGTGTCATTGATATTTGTAGTGTTTATACAATTTTAATTTTTATAATGTAACCACAATTGGGCAACGATATTGTGATTACCTGTGTACGTCAAAAAGACGTCCTTATTACACGCTTTATATTAGCTTCACTTGTATGTTTGTTTGTTTGTTTGTAACCGACTCCTTTGGGCGCGATTTTGACCCACTTCCAGGCGTCCGAATGATTTGAAATTTGGCAGGTGTACATAATTTCGGTGACAATGCATTAAGAAATTTTTTTGTGAAGAAAACACAAAATGGGGGCTCCAATATGGCGTACGAATTTTGTGATTATGGTCCGATTCGCTTCAAAATTGGTATCTAAGGGTTTTTGTGGTCGGAGATTATGATTCTTTTGTCAAAATTTAAAAATTCAAGATGGCGGCTCCAAAATGGGGGACGAGTTTTGTGATTATGGTCTGATTCTATTCAAAATTGGTATGTGGGGGTTTTTGGGGTCGAAAAGAATGATTCTTTTGTAAAAATCGGAAAACTCAAGATGGCGGCTTTAAAATGGCGGCCGAGATTTGTGATTATGGTCTGATTCTATTCAAAGTATGTGGGGGTTTTTGGGGTCGAATATTATGATTCTTTTGTAAAATTGGAAAATTCAAGATGGCGGCCGAGTTTTGTGATTATGGTCTAATTCTATTCAAAATTGGTATGTAGGTTTTTTGAGGTCGGATATTATAATTTTTTTGTAAAAAGTATGGCGGAAAAGGTTTTGTGATTATGGTCTGATTCTATTCAAAATTGGTATGTGGGGGTTTTTGGGGTCGGAGATTATGATTACCTAATTTGATAAGATCATTCCATTTTTTAATTTGCAAAAAAATAATAAAAATAATAGTTTAAAAAAAACTAAAAAAACACACTTTTATAAATAAACCACACTAAAAAGTAGGAAATAAATAATAGTTTGAAAAAACTAAAAAACACGCTTTTATAGAAAACCAGACTAAAAAAATTGAAAATAAGAAAAAAAAATATTTTATAAAAAAAAAAGCGTGGGGTGCATGGTATCAATAATTATATAGTACATTACACACCGAGGCAATACCATGCACCCCACGCTTTTTTTAAATAAAATGATTTTTTTTCTTATTTTCTTTTTTTTTTAGTCTGGTTTTCTATAAAAGCGTGTTTTTTAGTTTTTTCAAATTATTATTTATTTTAATATGTGCGGTGCAACTTCTCATGAAATTTTAAATATTATCAAAAATGGCAGAGGGCATTTTTATATATTATTATTTACTTCAACGACTACTTCAAATGACATAGGTAAACGTTTGTCAATAAGAACCTGTTTTTTTTTCAGGCAATAAACGCATATATCTCTCTCTCAATATATCAATATAATTTTATCTAGACCTTGACGTGCGTCCAAACTATACTAACGGTCGCACTTTCATTATTAGTATAGTTTTTTTCGGCTATTTTGTTCAAATGTTGAAGTATTTACCTAAATCTATTGTAACGTAAATAAACTTAACTTGGTTTAACTAATTTATTTAACACTTAATCTACAACTTAATTTATATTACTACGCCATTGAATAGCTCGATCGTATGGGCTCGTTCAGATTGTCCACTCCCTCTTGAGGGCTGTCTATTTATCTCCGATACAGCATTCTCGATGTTTCGAATTCTTCCAGTTGGCGACGGCATGTTCCAATTGTTTCCAATATTGACCGTTGCATTACGCGGCATAGCGGCTGGATGGTTCTCGAATATCTCCGGGGATGATCTCATCGTTGTCGACGGCAACACGTGAGGCGACAGGTCCGGCCTAGGTTCGTTACATTGCCCCTTCTTAAAGACATTTCGTCCCGAAATTTCATCCTTGGAGTGTGACGATATCTGCATGACTCCCCATATCTGCACCGTGAAGTTCGATGGAAGTAACACTCCACGGTCTTCATGATCGGTCGTGGAAGAGGGTTACAGCAAACCAAAATCTTGACGCCGCTGGATCTGAATATCGCCTCCAGCATACTTCTTATGACTCTCCAGTCCAACCCATCAATACCACAGGATAATTTTGGAATTGCTAGATCCACCAGATTCTGGTCCACCATAGTATCTCTTAGTTTGGTGAGACTCTTCCAGACATCTTCATAAGACGGTTTATCTTGGGAATGCCTCTTGGTGACTAGGTAGTAGATGTTTCTCTGGCCTTTCTTCAACTGTAGCACCCCACCAACTTCTGGATTCTGCTCCCGCAGTGTTTGGAGTTGACCAAATTTCTTGGAGAACACTACGGCGATGCCCCTGGACATTCGAAGATCTTCTGCCACACAGTGCGCTAGTGCGTAGTCAGCAGGCACCTCGAAAAGGTCTCGTGACTCCTCTCTAGTAACCCCATGTAGAACTTTCTGCCCGTTTGAATACAAGGACATAAACTTCTCGAACGTCATATCATCCTCCGGTGGCTTGAGGGTGCGAACTTGGTCATGGTTTCCAGCGTAAGGGCCAACCTGTTGAAATGGACGACCCTTGGTTTCCCTCGGGTGGCTTATGGATTCGGTACACAAGGTCGTTTATCCTTTTCACGATCTTATACGGGCCTTCCCACGAGTTCCGCAACTTTGGTGATAGTCCACGACGACGTTTGGGGTTGTACAGCCAAACCAGGTCATCAACCTTAAATCCTCCAGCGTCGGCCTTGATGTCATAGGTCTTCTTCATTTTATCGCTGGCACTCTGGATGTTCAACCGGACTCGTTCGTGGATGTCGTCCATCCTCTGCCGAAGTTTGCTGACGTAGTCCTCTCCCGCAGTGTCTTGTCCTGGCGGTATCCCAAACTTCAGGTCACAAGGCAGTCGCAGTTCTCGGCCCATTATAATACTAGCAGGAGTTTGACCGGTTGACTCGTGTACTGCGGATCGATAGGCCATCAGGAACAAATGAAGATACTGGTCCCAGTCTCTTTGATGGTCAGAGACAACCTTGGACAAGTGGCGGTTGATCGTCCTGTTCATCCGTTCCACCATTCCATCGGACTGCGGATGTAGGGCCGTGGTTCTTGTCTTGCGGATGTTCAGCAGTAGACATATTTCTTGGAAAAGGTTGGATTCGAAATTTCTGCCTTGATCCGAGTGCAGCTCCATTGGAATACCGAATCGACATATCCACTCTTTCACCAAGACGTCGGCGACGGTGATGGCTTCCTGGTTGGGCAGGGCATAGGCTTCCGCCCACTTACTGAAGTAGTCCATTGCCACAAGGATGTATTTATTCCCGTGGTCGGATACGGGAAACGGGCCGGCGATGTCAATGGCGATTCTCTCGAACGGGCTGCCTACGTTGTACTGACGCATCGGGGCCTTGGGTCGTATTCGAGGTCCATTGCTAGCAGCGCATACAGCGCACTTCCTGCCCCAGTCCTGGACGTCAGCTTGACAATTGGCCCAGTAAAACCGTTGCCTCACTTTCTGCAGGGTCTTCGTCACTCCCAGATGTCCTCCGGCGACTCCATCATGGATTTCTTTGACACACGTTTCAGGATCCCATTGTCCAGAATAAGAGAGTTCCATTGTGCCCAATAGGACTTAACAGCCGGCGAGTAACCTGCGACTTCCTGCCATGATGGTCTTCGATTGCCCTTCTTCCAGCTGACGACTAAGCCAAGGTCGGGTCTCTCTTGGTCTTTCTGGATCTTGCTGTCATTCCAGTTGTCATCCATTGCCGCGGTTCTACAAAGTGTTGCTTCTTTCTCTTCTGCTCGTCGGCAATGTGAGCAATCATCTGGACATGGTCTTCGCGACAAGGCATCTGCATTCTTATGGCTAGTTCCGGCTCGATGTTCGATCTCGAAATCGAATTCTTGGAGTCTCTCGATCCAACGTGCTACTTGACCCTCAGGATTTTTGAACTGTAAGAGCCATTTGAGAGCTGCATGGTCAGTTCTCAACAGGAATCTTCTTCCATACACGTACTTGTAGAAGTGTTCCACTCCTTTACAACAGCTAACAGCTCTCGCCTGGTGACACAGTAATTGCGCTCTGGTTTGCTAAGCGTCTTGCTGAAATAACCAATGACCTTCTCCTGTCCCTCCTGGATCTGAGATAGGACAGCTCCAAGTCCCACGTTGCTGGCGTCCGTATCCAAAATGAATTTCCCTTTGGGTAGGGGATAGCTCAGTATAGGTGCGTTGATCAAAGCTCCTTTCAGCTTCCTGAATGAATCTTGACATTCTTCGGACCACTGGAACTTTGTTTGGCCTTCCGTGAGCCTGGTCAGTGGTTTAGCGATGTTGGCGAATCCCAGCACATATCGGCGATAGTATGTGCATAAACCAAGGAAACTTCGAAGTTGGTGAATGTCTTTTGGGATGGGCCAATCCTTAACAGCTTTGATCTTCTGGTCATCCACTGCTACTCCTTCCCCAGAGACAACGTGGCCGAGGTATCGTACTTCTTTTTGGAACAGATGGCATTTCTTAGGGCTCAGCTTCAATCCGGAGTTCCTCAGTCGCAGGAATACTTCCTCCAAGTTTTTCACGTGGTCCTCGAACGATCTGCCGACCACAATTATGTCGTCGAGATACACTAGACACGTGTTCCATGAGAGTCCTTCAGCACTGTCTCCATCAATCTTTCGAATGTGGCGGGAGCATTACAGAGCCCGAATGGCATAACGGTGAACTGCCACAATCCTGAGCCGATGGTAAAGCAGTCTTTTCTCGATCTTCCTGAGCGAGTTCTACTTGCCAGTATCCACTCTTCAGATCAAGGGTCGAGAAAATCGTGGAACCAGCCAACGTGTCTAGGGTGTCATCTATTCTCGGGAGAGGGTAACTGTCCTTCTTCGTGACATTATTAAGTTGGCGATAGTCTACACAAAAGCGTGTCGATCCATCCTTTTCTTCACCAGTACGACTGGAGGGACCAGGGACTGTCAGACGGTTCGATAACTCCTTCTTTTCCCATCTCGCTGACTATTTTGTCAGCCTCTGCCTTCTTGGCAAGAGGAAGTCTTCTTGCTGATTGCCGGATCGGTCGGGCACCCCAGTATCAATCTTGTGCTGGACCACATTAGTTCGACCCCTTTTTCTTGTCCGGTATCGAAGATGTCTTGGTACTTTTGACTAAATCTCTTAGTTTGGGCTGTTGAGCTGGTTTTATGTCTTTGGAAGCGATGGCAACTAATTTCTCTAGTTCTGTGGGCAAGTTGTTGGGTTGGCTAATCGTACCTCGTACGCCCGGATCACGGATGAAACTGACGAGCAGTGCCCCAAAATTGTTCCTTTCTTCAAGGTCACTGGGAAATAATTGACATTCATGACCCTTACCGGCACAAATTTGTCAGCACGCAACAAGGTCTTCCCTAGTGCAATCCCTCGTCCAATTTTCTCATCATGAAGTTTGGGCTCGAACATCACCACGTCACCACTGCTCGCACTCCCGTCCAGGCGAGCCTCCAGAATGGTTTCAGCCCTCTCAGGTACGCTTACATCTTCAGCCAACAGCACACGGATCAACTCTTCACTTCTCCCATGAAGTACCAGCTCTTCTCCGTTGACACGTAGGACGCCGTCTTTGAAATCCAATTCAAACCCTCTGGAATTCATGATGTCCATTCCGATGATTGCATCGTCTTCGATGTCCGCTACAAGTGCCTGATGTTTCACTTTAGTGTTGCCCAAAATTATTTCAATCGGTAGCTCGCCATATACAGTAGCTGGCTCCCTGTTGCTGTGCGTAGCTTCAAGTTGTCGGTTCAATCCGTTCCGGTGTTCTGGCAAAGGAAGGCCCGAGAATTGTCCTAGTCGCACCTGTATCTAGCAGCATGGTGCAAGGCTCGTTATTGATGAGACCGTCAACGAAGACACCCTTGTTCTGTCGTTGAAGCATAGCGACATATGCGTTGTTAACCGGGGCTTGCCGGACACATGCCGACGATTGCCCCTTCTCATCGACCTTTCTTAGTTTTCCTGCATCGGAGTCGATGAATGTTGGACATTTGCTACGCACATGTCCAATTTTGCGACAATTCCGGCATCTTATATGTCTTTTCTCAGGCAACACTTCCTTCATCACTTTTCTTATGGCAGCTTCCAAGTTAGCAGGCTCCTGTGAGTCTTCCTCAATCGTTTGAACTTTACTTTGGCTTTTGCAGCATTGTTTTGCTGCCTCAAATTCCAAAGCTCGTGCCAGTGCGTCTACGAGATGTGTTGGACGAGCTAGTGTCAACGCTTGTCTGGTTTCTTGGTCACGGAGTCCATCCAAGAATGCCTGAACCGCTAATCGCTCCATTACATTTTCCGGTGTGGCTGGATATGCGAGACGAACCAAGCGTGCAATGTCAGCTTCGAATTCTTGTAAGGATTCGCCCGATTTCTGGCAGCGATTTTTCAGTTGGGAGTGGTATACGTGTTCCAAATGGGCCTGGCCATATCGTAATTCTAGATGTTTAATCAGCTGATCATAGTCCTCCTGTTCTTGGGCGGTAAGAGTTTGTAGAATATTCGTCGCTTCTCCACGTAATGCAAGTGTTAGTGCTTTGGGCGGTAAGAGTTTGTAGAATATTCGTCGCTTCCATCCATTTGCTTTGGCCGCTGCTTCAAACTGTCGGCGGTAATTTTCCCATGGAGTTTTTCCGTCAAATTGAGGCGGCTTCATGGAAAGCTTCCCTATTTCAGAAATGACCTTGACATCTTTTATACCCTCTTGAACTTTATCCAAGTTCAAACTCAAGTCCAGCATTGCATTTTCGTTAACCATCTCTGTGGAGGGCGCACTATTAATTCGTTTTTCCAGCTTACTGATCGTTTCCTTTATTTTATCTACCTCCGTGTTCATTTGCTCCCTAATTTTATCTATCTCTGTCTCAACGGTTCCCATTCTTTCTTCTAGAAATTTAGCCACACCACACAATTCTTTTTTTAGGCCTTCTGTGTTTTCCAGGAACTTCTCTTTCCAGGCTTCTTGAATTTTCTAGAAGCTTCTCTTCCAGATTTCTAGAATTTTCTTCCAGGCTTCTTGAATTTTCTTGAAGCTTCTCTTCCAGATTTTAGTTTTCCAGATTTCTAGAATTTTCTTCAAGCTTCTCTTCCACATTTCTAGCATTCTCTTCCAAAGTCCTCGAATTTTGTTGCAGCTCTTCTTTCAAGGATTCTATTATCGGACTCAAATCACCTCCGGGCCTCACCTTCTTGTATAAGTCCTTCTGCAAGTCTTTCCTGGGTACTTGCTTTTTCCTTGTTTCAGTTCCTTTCCTCCAATTCCGTTTCAATTCCGCTACCTTCAAATCCGCAAGGCGCACTTTTCTTGAACACATTTTGTCTTTGACGAGGTATCAGTCTGTTTTACACGAAAAGTTTATCAGTTTGTTAAAAATTCACTTCGCGAATTCTTTTCCACGGGCCACCAGTCTATTGTCTGTTTCACGCGAACAGTGTAGCAGTTTATATTCCCACGCACAATTGTCCACTTCGCGAAAACCGGGCCACTGTCTATTTCTGGGCGTACAAAAAGGTCTATCAATTTATTTTTCTGACTATCCACTCCACGATCACTTGTTTATTTTCAAAATCTCACTTCCGACACCAATTGTAACGTAAATAAACTTAACTTGGTTTAACTAATTTATTTAACACTTAATCTACAACTTAATTTATATTACTACGCCATTGAATAGCTCGATCGTATGGGCTCGTTCAGATTGTCCACTCCCTCTTGAGGGCTGTCTATTTATCTCCGATACAGCATTCTCGATGTTTCGAATTCTTCCAGTTGGCGACGGCATGTTCCAATTGTTTCCAATATTGACCGTTGCATTACGCGGCATAGCGGCTGGATGGTTCTCGAATATCTCCGGGGATGATCTCATCGTTGTCGACGGCAACACGTGAGGCGACAGGTCCGGCCTAGGTTCGTTACACTATCAATTTTTCCAGATTCATAAACATAAGAAGAGCTTTCCATTCATTCAAACATTATAGATATTCGGAAATTACCTATTCTAAAATATAATTAGTAATGCCACATTACTACTCATCTATTGAAAATCCATTTCCGCGTCCTGTCAGAAAAATAGATTTCCCGAACTATTTCTGACATATGGATGACGTGTACAGAATTATTAGTTCCCCTATAGTTTTCGGAAAGAGCGCGCCTTTCATGTTGATGCAAGTATACTCGAAAGCTTTCTGGATTTAAAGTATGAATAAACAAAATGAAATGTTTGTTCGATTTCTCTCGAGAAAAACTCCGATTGTTTTTTCTTTCGCCTCCTTGATATTATATTGCTCATATTGCAATTGGGGACTTGGGCTCAATATTTTCTTATTCCAGATAACTAAATCATGAGTGTAAATCCTGAACTTTAGAACTTCCGGGAAACAATCAACACTAAAAGCTTACTTTCTAGAGGCGTTCTCTCCGTATGAACATAAAATATTGCATAGTGTAGGCGGGAAATGACCGAGGGCAGCCATCCTTGTTCGAACAGAAACCAATCCGAGAAGGGGTGAACATTCTAGAAAAATGTACAATTGAACAAGTAAACATCGTGGAATACATGCTGTTATAGAGATGTAAATTTCATTTCCTGTTTTGGCGCCAGAAATGTCTGCAAGTCATTTCGCAATTCGATGATTCCGATGCAGTTCCTTCACTCTTTTCAACCGCAACGTTGTTTTTCCCAACACGATATAGGATTGATGGAGTTTGCATAAAATATGGAGGATATTTTTTTTCTACAAAACTCATTGACAATAAAAATGGAATAATTCATGGCAGATATTTTTTTTATTCGAGATAATCGTAAATAAACGAGTCATCTAGCAAGTATGAAATAAATCGCACCATCCACCAAAATTTCGTATAATACATTACATTCGTCAAAATACCGAATAAACCGCTTCGCCTTCCATGCTATACTAAAAGTTCGAATCAGACTAACTTTCCCAACTAAATCAATCGAGAAAAAAACATTCCAAATAATATTTTCCGCCCTAGTAAGTACGGGAGATAACATTCAGCAAAAACTTGCTTCGAGAAAATTCTGATCATTGAAAAAATTGAAAACACGCAAAGCCTTCTGGTTGATAGACTTCTTCGACTACCTTCAATCATTCGAACAAAAAATAATTCATTAAAATTTTAAAAAAATTAACAGGTAGCCCTGGATGGAAGCTAAGAAGAGTTGCCGCTATTCAAAAAAATTGTTTGGAATCAAGATAATTTAGTTGAGAGTAATCAGAAGAGTAAATGTTTGAGTTAAATTCCCCTAATTATAAAAATAACTAATTAAAAAACTTTTTAAAGGCAAGCTTTTATTTGGTTTCAAAAAGCTTGTCACGCGAAGTAGCTACCAATTATTCTGTTTGGGCAGTGATTGGTTGGTAAGAACTTGTCAAAGTATTTAATTTTTACAAAGTATTCATAAAAGGGATAGTTAAACCATTTACAATTGCAGAAGCATAAATAACAAGTTTCGCAGTGTTGAAGCGGTATCCTTTGAGCATCAGAGGCGGAGATAACTAGTTTTATTCAGATAATTAAATATTTTAAAAATAAGTTAAAATAAAATAAAATTGCCATAAACAAGGAAGTATGTATTAATAGGCAATCGGATCATCATAATTTCATTTTCCTATTGTCGATAAAAAGACATATTTCCAACAAAACACAACAGAGCTATAGAATATTTTAAAACCTATTTCGATCCCAGACCAGAGACGCTACTGGCTTTTATTTATTCAGACCTCTTCAAACACAAATATAACTCGTGATTTATTCGTTTTCTTGGCCTCCAACGTATGGGCACACCTGCAAGCATTATCATTGGCTTGCGGTCCGTTTTGATTGCCTCAGGCGAATCTGGTGTAGAACTAGACAGCTGCCACTCAAACTCAAGTTGACTGTCGGCTCTTTTGATCTTCTTTTGATCATCCGTTCGGCGAAGGAGAATGTTTACGAGCAGTACACATTATTTTTCGTTCCGTTAATTCGCCTATATGCTCGTGTAAGCGAAGTGAGTTTTTGATTTGCTCCTTAAAGAAACAATTTCTGCAATTGAAAGTGATTAAACTATACCAATTTATTTCATTGGACAATGATTGGTTGGTAAGTAACAACTTGTCGAAGTATTAATTTTACTACAATTCGCGTGACAAGCTTTTTCCAACCAAATAATTCAACAAAAAATTATTAAATCATTGTCAGCGATGACTTAAACTTATTTTATACGTTTTAGTACACGGCTTAAATAAAAGCTTGTCTTTGAAAAGTTTTTTTATAATATTATTTTTTACTTTTTAGTTAATTCGCCTTAATTTGTTCATTTCTAATAGAGCATCGTTATTACAGGGTCTCTTCCCTGTAAGTTTTGAACTGAAAGAAATAATGATAACCGACTCCAAAAACTCCCACACACCAATTTTCAATAGAATCTGACCATAGTCACAAAACTCGTCCTCCATCTTGAGGCCGCCATCTTGTATTCATGGATTTCGACAAAAATTTCATATTCTCCGACCCTGAAAAATACCACATACCAATTTTGAATCTAATTGGACCATAATCACAAAACTCGTCCGCCATCTTGAATTTAAAAAAAAAAATAATAATCTCCGACCCCGAAAACCGCCACATACCAATTTTGAATCGAATCGGACCATAATCACAAAACTCGTCCGTTAGAGCCGCCATCTTCAATTTATGAATTTTGACAAAAAATTTCATAATCTCCGACCCGAAAAACCACATACCAATTTTGAATCAAATCGGACCATAATTACAAATCTCGTCCGCCATCTTGGAACCGCCATTTTGGTTTTTTTTTCTAACATTCCATAATGTATTGTCACCGGAGTTATGAACACCTGCCAAATTTCAACTTAATCGGACGACTAGAAGTTGGTCAAGATTTGGCCCTAACTAACGAACCAACGAACTAACAAGTGAAACTGAATAAATGCTTGTAAAATGTATTGCATTAGTTGACACATCATAACAAATATTTTATATTTCCATCAGTGTTGATAGTTGTTATTGAATTTTCTGTTTATTAGAAACCCTGGAAAATATAGGAATAAGAGGAAATGCACTAGACTTATTCACAAGTTATCTCTCCAATAGGATGAAGTCTGTTAAGATTGAAAATTCAATCAGAGGAGAACAGGCTATAGAACACGGTGTACCTCAAGAAACGGTATTGGGTCCAATTCTTTTCAATATTTATATAAATGTACTTTTCCCAATAGCTGTGGTAAAGTCATAGTATACGCAGATGATACTGCAATATTTTATACATACAATGACTGGCAATCCCTTGAAGTCAAAGCGGAAAATGACCTAAAATCGATTCTTGCAAGGTTACGAATAGGGTTTTTACTATAAACGAAAGTAAAACGTTATATCTGCCCACTCCTGGTTATCAACAAATCTTACCCTCAAATCCACACTAAAAATAAATACTTGGGTTTAATCTTCGATAATAATTTGAAGTGGAAAAATCACATAACCTAGATATTAAAAAGTACAATTCTTGGTATATAAATTCGAAAACTTAAAGATATCCTAAACAATAAAAAATTTTTAACAAAAAATCAAACCGACGAAGTACGGAACTGAAAAGTAAAAAATAAAATAAACCTTCTTAGCCTCAGTAACTAAGCTCCTAAACTAATGTGAGTAACTAATTTTGAGTCGGCGCCAAACAAACAAGCAAATGCATTAGGTAAGGCATAAAATGATGGCATCGAGTTGCGCGGTGACATTCTGATAATTTTTTTGAAGTAATTTAATAATCTTCGTTGATTGTTCGTTTGGCGCCGACTCAAAATTAGTTACTTACATTAGTTTAGGAGCTTAGTTATTGAGACTAAGAAGGTTTATTTTATTTTTTACTTTTCAGTTCCATATTTCGTCGGTTCAATTTTTTGTTAAAAAGTTTTTATTTTTCAATTTTTTGTAGCTGAAATCTACTAATTACTACCTACTTGTTTTTGATTACTTCCAAAATTCTTACTCACCCACCTTACTTCAACTATTACCAGTTAAATAATATGATTATCTACTTTTATTATTTGTTGTAAAATAAATTATTTTTGTTGTTCTGGTTAGTTTATTTCATTACTTTGTATATCATTCCATCCTCTCATAGAATATAATGATTATGACGGATGTAGGAGAACAAAAATAATGACAATAGCGATCTGTCATTGTCAACTACATATGTGTGCCAATGTTCACAAGTGAAAAATCAATTATCCCCTATATTTCTACCCGTAAGAGTAGATAATTCCATTCGAAATTCAAATATGATCAACTATGAGGAGGGTATACCTAAAAAAGAATCATCCAAATCGAAGAACCCAGAAAAAAGTTATGCCTGATAGAATCGGTTAACGGACCAGAATTCAGAGGGTGAGTGATCAATATCCACCTTAAGGGTGGATTTCATCTTTTAAATTCAAATGGGAACAACTTCGAAGTACACCCTAAAAAGAATTATCGGAATCGGACGTCTCAGTAAAAAGTTATGCGTAGTCATACATTAAAAAAAATATACGCGTCGACTAGAGAACCTCCTCCTTTTTGGTTTCGTCGGTTAAAAATCAACTATGCTCTTGCAGAACCTCATTTGACATATGATATAATGGGAGTGGTTGGGAAATGGTATTAAATAAATTCTCTATAATTCAAAAAAAAACTTCCAAAAATTATGTTTAGTGAAAATATAGATCATACATTCATAGACTATTATATAGGTTACTAGTAGTAAGTCTTGGAAGCCGGGATAGTTTTCTTTCCTTTTGATTTTCAACAGATTTTCATCTGAGAGATGAACAACATAAGGAACATGTAGATATGAACATATTTTAAACGAATTATATAATCTTCGTAGATGTTATTCATAATATAATGCCATAACAATATAACGCAGTGATATGTCAAAATATCTTGTGGTTTTCGGATAAATGAATTGTTTTCCTTTTTTCCACATTCTCGCAAATATTTTGTCAGTCGAAAGAATTCCAATCCATCCAAACTATGTACAACAAATTATCTCCCCCTAAACGCGCATACCTGCTTCTCGCACAAGGGTAGAAATTCGTTTGACACACAATATTGGCGAGGAATTTACTTCAATCTGAATTCTGTGGAACGGAAATAGCTAAAATGTTTTCCCATCGATCTGTTTTGTTATGTTACGTAAACTTGGCGTGCGATAGTCCCTAAAAGCTTATTTTCGAGTGACTTTTGTTCCGAGTAAACAAAAAATATTGCACACTCTACTTGATAAATGACAGATTCAGGCCAGCCATTCCGGTTCCAACACAAACCAGTCCGAGAAGGGGTGAACACCCTCTAGAGGAATATATTATTGAATATGTAATCATTGTGCGAGACGTGTTGTCATGGAGATAGAGATTTTATTTCCTGTTTTGGCGCCACAAATGTCTGCAAGTAATTTTTCGATTCCCCAGTTGTTTTCAATCGTATCGTTCCCCCCATAAAGTAGACTTGGCGAAGTTTGCGTGAAGTTTGTATGAGTGATAGCTAAAACTATTGACACAAATCATTCATAGCAAGCTCATTCAGGAATTACATGGCAGATGACAAAATTCATGAGAAATAATAATTATTGAAAAAATAAATGTATCAAAAATTAATTTAACAACTGAGATGAATACAATACTTAGAAATCAGTATTCATCAATCCATTAGGAAAAAGAATAATATTAAAATATTTTACATCAATGCCCGATCAATGAAGAATAAAATGGATCAACTTGAAGTCATTTTTCAAGATGTAAAACCAGATATTGTTATCATATCTGAAACATGGATCAACCAGGGAGAGAAATTTACAATTTAAAAATTAGTCAGTTCATGCTACGAGATGTACGCGAGGAGGAGGTGTTGGAATATTATAAAAATGATTTATATAAAAATGAAAGAAGAACATTTATTATCTTGTATTCAGTTGAAGTAAAATCGTTAAATTTATTACTATGCGGTATGTATCATTCACCAAATCAAGTTGTGAGACTATTTTTAAATTTTATCGATGAACAACTTCAAATGAGAACTGAAGATAATATAAATACATTTTTATTTGGTGATGTTAACATATATATGTTAAACTCAAACGCATTCGAAACTCACCTATTTCATGTTGATTTTCAATCCAGCAGTAATCATAGAGAATTCAGACCAAAGCGTTGACGACATAAACTAAAATACGCTTTTAGTAAACTTGCCTTCAACTTTCTTCATTTAACTCTATTCCATGAATCTATTACAGGCAATTTCATATAGTTGCCGTGATTTTTCCGGCAACAGATTCAAAGTTGCTCTGTTTGCAGCTTCTTGAATTTCTGGTGGAAGAGAGCAATCTGATTCATCAATTTCAAATTCAACTTCCATTATATTTATATTTGCAGAAGTTATAGGTGCGATCACAAAGAACCTAGGCAGTATTATATTAATTTGTGGTCACTAATAAACAATTCTTGCTATACCATCACGATTATTTAAATATAATGTTGATTGAGAACTCTTGAAACCCTCCAGAAACCTTTTTTTGTGTTTATTTTTCAATTTATAGTAAATATTACTGGAAATATAGAATACGGCAATTTATTACCAAGTGCTTTGTTAGCTCGAGTGGCTGGAGCGTCTGCCTGGTAGTCCAGAGATCGTAGGTTCGAATCCTACAGGAAGTGATTTTTTTTTCTTTTTTTACTACTTATTAGTAACAGATGTATAAAACATATTGTATGATACATTTGTAAAAAGTGTTTTTATTTTGTTCGTGGGGTTGCTCCATTGGCTAACGCTCGTTTCGCAATATTCCCCAGTCACAAAATAAAATGCCACTTTTAACACTTGTATCATAAATAACTATTTTCGGCGACTCGTATTAACGAGTAATTTCTCTATTAATGCTTGATTCGAGATATTATGCAGCCAAACATACACCGAAATCGACCATTAATAACCTATTAATGGTCGATTTCTCTATTAATGCATCATTGTGGTATATGCAACTAAACATACACGAATTCGAATATTATTCAAATTCCAACTCATATTACCTTTGCACTGTCAAATGTATGTATTTTCAAATCCAAATATTGTGAGTTTCTCCCTAGTTGAAGGAAATGGATATCGAAAATTTCACGTTGACCCCAGGAACGAGGTCGACGGAAAACATTTGTAATCAACTCTTATATTAAATTGGCGATCTCGAACATTAACGCGCTCGCTTTGCTCTCGCGTTAAAATATGTAGATCATTAATCGCCACCATTAATACACCAGTTGATTAAATAACTATTAACGATTTGGTACATCGCAAAATTTTAATAATTCAATAAGAAAAACTCCAAATATTTCGGTTTGAGCCATCTAAATTCACAAAAACGTTCAATGCAAATTCAGAAATTTAGTAGAGAAAGAGCACGCGGGAAAATAAAAAGTACACAGTTCGTTTCAGCTTTTTGTGCTCTTTTCAAGTATGTAAGCGGATTTTGGAAATTAAAAAATACAGGGTGCTTTTTTGAGGACCCAAAAATATATTCAATTTTTTGTTAATCCGGACCTGGATTTTTCACTTGACTGATAGGCAAGTCTCTTGGGTAGAAGTGGAAAAACGTGTGTACTAAATCAAAAAAATATACTGGGTGGTTCGTAAGTTATGACCCCACAAAGAAATGAGCAAAATTGATAAAACACCCTATATCTCGATTATAAAACTTGTAAGACCCAACATACAGTGCTTCTCAAAAGTCCCCTCCCCCCCTCTTATTTTTGGAACGATCATACATAAACAAGTGAAATTTGGAAACTGAATATTGAAGGTTGTGAACTTCCCTACTAGTGATGATAGATGACGAAATCGTCAAAGATGACGTCACGAGGCCATTGTGACCAATAATTTTAAATGGAACCCTACGGCAAGCGACACCTCTTTCAAAAGGTATCAAAAAAACCTATTCAATGATACTAATTTTGTTTGTGTTTATGTCAGTTTTAATGGCTCATTAGTAAACATTAAAATTTAAATTCCATTCAGTATGATATTAATTACAGATTTAAGAATCAGTATCTACTTGAAGAAATTGCTCGAAGTGACCTCCATTTACTTCCTGACAGTGAAATATCCTATTTTTAAACTATTTTCGTACTTTTGCCAACGTGTCTGCGGAAACAGCCTCACATTCTGCAACAATACGTTGTTTTAAAACGTCAATATTGTCAGGTTCAGTGGCGTAAACCTTCGATTTAAGGTACCCCACAGAAAAAAATCCAAAGGTGTGAGGTCCGGTGATCGAGCTGGCCATTCCGTTGAACCTCGTCGTCCAATCCATCTACCACGATACTCCTCATCCAAATACCGTCTTACTGCACCGTAATAGTGTGGAGGAGCACCATCCTGTTGGAATGTTATTTCCAAATTGCCGAATTCATCTGGATTATCTTCCAAAATTTCAAGGATTAACGGTTTTATTGCGTTTTGCAACAGCTCCAGATAAACCTCACCAGTTAAACTAGTATTTAAAAAAAGAGTCCCAACGATGTGGTTTCCCAGGATACCTGCCCAAACATTCACCTTCTGAGGAAATTGGGTAAGTGTTTCACGAAACAGGTGAGGATTTGCGTCACTCCAATACCTCACATTCTGTGTATTTACATTTCCATTTAGATAGAAAGTACTTTCGTCACTAAAACAAATTGTTTTGACATAGTCTGGCTGTTGGTTAATTTTAGTTTCCATATTTTCACAAAATTCTAGTCTTCGGTCTGGGTCGTCGTCTGAGAGTTGATGAACCATTTTTAATTTGTATGGATGAATTTTTTTTTTTTTCAACACCCTGTGTATTGTACTTCGACTGACTTCACAGGTAGATGCAACGTGAGTTGTTGAAGAAGTAGGATTAACTATTACTTCTGCCAGTATATCAATTTTTTTCTCATCAGAAATTTGTGGTCTGCCAGATCGTTTCGCATCATTAATACTACCCGTTGTTTCAAACTTACGAAGAAGCTCCCTTAAATAAGTCCTCGAAACGGGGCGATCAAGAAACCTCTCATTAAAAATGCGTTCTGCTGCATGAATATTTTGTCCAGTTTCACCAAGAATTAGGATCGCTGCTACTTTATCACCTAAAGCACGTACCATTTCGCTTCTTGAAGCACTCAAACGTTCGGCTCACAACAGTTTAACAAATTATTAAAATGTATAAAAATATAAAAGTACCAAAAGCTGCTAAAACAGTTAAACGTTCGATCAACAATACACAAATTATTAAATGTACAAAAACTTGGACAATTACAAAAACGTCGAATTAGGGAGACTAACAAAAACGTCAGCTTATTTGACAACTATCCAGAGGCGGAGCTTGAATTTGGAATTTTAGTATTAATTTGATTTAATTTTTTTCATTATAGCTTTGCGTTTTTTCAAAGCGAGTTGCCAAAACTGCCATAAACACAAACAAAATTAGTATCATTGAATAGGTTTTGACGATTTCGTCATCTATCATCACTAGTAGGGAAGTTTACAACCTTTAATATTCAGTTTCCAAATTTCACTTGTTTATGTATAATCGTTCCAAAAATAAGAGGGGGGTGGGGACTTTTGAGAAGCACTGTATATGGCATATTCAGAATCACATTGGTGCCCTCTATCCACCGTTGACGTTTTTCCTTTTCCCAAAGGAATACCCTGTATATATTTGAGATATAACGAAATTGTAGACAAAGCGGAGGCCACATTTTTCAACCGAATGGAACGAAATTCGACACAATAGTTATTTGTGCAACCAGTTGGGAAAAGCACTATTTTTCGTAATGAGCGAATTTCTGCAAAAGAAAGCGAGTTACGAAAAATAGGGTTTCCCAACGTGTTTCACACAATATTTTTTCTAATTTTAATATGTGATCCTTTTTAATTCAAGTTAAAAATATAAAAAATATATATTTAAAAAAACTGAAGAACACGCGTTTAACGCACTTAAAATTAAAAAAATATTTTAATATTCAACCACTATGCCGAAAAGCATGGGGTGCTTTTGGCTACGTATCTTCGAGAAACAATACTTTCAGAGTAAGATTCCAGAGCCGGCAAACCTACCTCATTTTAGCAAAGCTGAAATTTCAAGTATGAATAGTGTGATATGTAGTTGTGAACGTATGCGTACTTGCTAGCCTGAAATTGAGAAATGATTCAAGTTTGGGATGAATATTCAAATAAAAAAAATCATTTCTTAATTTCAATGGGAAAAATATAAAAAACTCGTCAGGCGTGGGGATTCGAACCCTGGCCAGTTTTTGATATCAGAGCTTAGATCTTGCGCCTTAGACCGCTTGGCCAAGTGGACGATATCAATTGTCAAACGCATTACGATACTTCAACAGGACGACTATTCGAAATATTTTGATAATGACATTTGAATTGTGCTATATTTCTTTTGGGAATCTTGTGAAATTTTGGTAACACCATTTCAAAGTATCACAAATCCAGTGGCTTGGTCACATTTTATTTAAAAAAAATTGCTAACACATTTTTTAGTTTATTGAAAATTGAAGTAGGCCTTGAAATTTGGAATTTTGAGTTTTAGTACCACAGTAAAGCTCTATCATTCAGATATAAATGGGTCACTCTGTATGTTAATAACGGATGAATTCGACTGTACAGAAACTTCATCAAATCGAAACTTCAGTTATAAATGTAATTTATGCATGATGTTATTGAACTGATGAACAACAAACTATTTTTATGAATATATTAGGGTGACAAATATTATGCTCATTATTTCCCAAATTGAATTAGACAACCTTACTGCCAAAATGAGTGTCCGACAATTCTGCAGGACAATTCGCAAGACGAATAAAGTACAAAAAAACCTTAATTCCTGGTCTCGAACTAACACGTCTAATTTTTCAATTGAAAGTTCAAGTTACAACTAGATACATCTCCAAGATTCTCAACCAAAGCGAGATACGAATGCGCCTCAATTGCAAGCGAACATATCGCAAGGAAATGAACACTTACGACGATTATTATGAATGATACATACGTAACGGAAAACTTCACAGTTTTTTGTGAGTAGGAGGAAATTTTGTTGGCCCTCTCAATGTATTTTTTCGGCTGAGTCATACCGAAGTCTCAATTACTACTATTTCTCTCCTATATGGATTGCGTAATTTGCAGCTGGACTCTCATATGTAAAATATCAGTACTGTTTTTCTTATATTTAGTTCATGAATTCTAAAACACAGGGTGAAAATATTAATTTGCTCTAAGGCATTTTCCATTTCAATATTTTTTTTCCCATGACACAGGCTTCAATTTCTCATTCATTCTGTAGATAATTACATGTTCACTTATTCATTGGAAAAACTATTAATAGAAAAAAAGGTGATATCCAATGAAATAGTCGAGTCAGTGAAGATTTTTACTGCTATACCCTCCAAAGCAGCTCCGATGTTAATAATTTTTTAATGTTTATATTATTCAATTATTCAAAATCAGAAACATAGTTATTTATCATACAAGTGTTAAAAGTGGTATTTTTTTTTGTGAGTGAGGGATAACGAACGAACAAAATAAAAACCCTTGTAACCAATATATCATAAAATATGTTTCGTACAACTATTACTGATGGTTAAAAAAACATTTTTAATTAACTTCTGTAGGATTCGAACCTATGATCTCTGGACTACGAGGTAGACGCTCCAGCCACTTGAGCTAACAAAGCATGCTTGGAAACAAATACCGGTATCCTGTATTTCCAGGATTATTTACTAGAAATTGAAAAATAAACACAAAAAAGGTTTATGGAAGATTTGAAGATTTCTCAATCAATATTATATTTAATAATCGTCATGCTATGGCAAGTAAAAACAATTGAAATGTTTATTAGTGACCACAAATTTATTAATAATAGTGCCTAGCTTCTTTGTGATCGTACTTATAACTGCTGCAAATTTAAATAAAAGTTGAATTGGAAATTGATGATACAGATTGCTCTTTACCACCAGAAATCAAGAAGCTGCAAATAGAGCAACTTTGAATCTGTTGCCTGGAAAATCACGCAACAATATGAAATTGCCTATAATGGATTCATCGAACGGAGTCAAATGAAGGAAATTGAAGGCAAGTTCACTGAAAGCGTACTTTTAGTTTATTTCGAGGAAAAATCGAAGTTATGGAAGTCAGCAACGCTCCGGTCTAAATTCTCTATGATAAAAATCAAGAAAAACGTTACCATAAATTGATAGCATTTTTGAAACAAATGTGTGTCGGAAGCCGATTGAAAAAATCGAAAATTCTGACAAGATAACAATTTGACAGAATTTGGAATGAAGCTCTTGATACAAATATATTGTGTCGGGGCGTGCCGACGTGGAGAACTCTGCCAAGTTGAGCGTGGAAGTCATTGAAGAAACAACAAACTCATTACTAATTCATATTTCGGACACCAAAAACAACATTCAACGAAGTTTTTGCATCATTGGAAACTACATTAATCTTTACCGTGAATATACAGCATGACGCCCAACTTCTACAGTGCGCGTCAAAATTATGGAACAAATTCGATATTTCGCAAGCCATGTACTTTTGACAAAAATCCTGAAATAGGTCGATGATTATTTTTTTGAAATGCCGACCAGTTATGTCACTGGTTTTGACATGGTGACGTAATCGGTAATTTTTTAAATTGGAATAGATGTCTTGTGATACCTCATCTAAAAGGCCTTTCAATACTGCATTCAATGATAATAATTAATTAGATATTGTTTCACAGGGTGAACAAAAATTAATATTTTATTTCAATAAGAGAATAACTTTATATCCAACAAAATAGAACAGTCAAATAAGATGTTCGAAATGCCATCCACCAGTCTCTTGACAATAAGCAAATCTACGGACACATTCCTCTTGCACTTTGCGAATAACTTCCGGAGTAATTCTGTTAATTTCGATCCTAATTCGATTTTTCAACTCTTGTAGATTTTGCGGCCTATCTACATAGACCTTCGATTTCAAATAACCCCACAAGAAAAAATCCAGGGGCGTAAGATCTGGAGATCTTGGGGGCCACTATATCGGTCCGCGTCTACCAATCCACCTCCTAGGAAAACAGTTATTCAAAAACTCGCGAACATCACGTGCATAGTGCGGGGGTGCACCATCTTGTTGCAACCAAATACTTTCATTTGGTGAGTTAGGATTGTTGGCGTTTGGAAAAACAGTGCTTCTCAAAAGTCCCCTCCCCCCCTCTTATTTTTGGAACGATTATACATAAACAAGTGAAATTAGGAAACTGAATATTAAAGGTTGTAAACTTCCCTACTAGTGATGATAGATGACGAAATCGTCAAAGATGACGTCACAAGGCCATTGTGACCAATTATTTTGAATGGAACCCTTCGGCAAGCGACACCTCTTTCAAAAGGTATCGAAAAAACCTATTCAATGATACTAATTTTGTTTGTGTTAATGGCAGTTTTGGCAACTCGCTTTTAAAGGACGCAAAGCTGTGATGAATTAAATCAGTTAATACTAAAATTCAAAATTCAAGCCGCCTCTGGATAGTTGCCAAAGAAGCTGACGTTTTTGTTAGTCTCCCTACTTCGACGTTTTTGTAATTGTCCAAGTTTTTGTACATTCAATAATTTGTGTATTGTTGATCGAACGTTTAACTGTTTTAGCAGCTTTTGGTACTTTTAATATTTTTGTACATTTTAATAATTTGTTAAACTGTTGTGAGCCGAATGTTTAAGTGCTTCAAGAAGCGAAATGGTACGTGCTTTAGGTGATAGAGTAGCAGTGATCCTAATTCTTGGTGAAACTGGACAAAATATTTATGTAGCAGAACGCATTTTTAATGAGAGGTTTCCCGATCGCCCCGTTTCGAGGACTTATTTAAGGGAGCTTCTTCGTAAGTAGTATTAATGATGAAAAAACGATCTGGCAGACCACAAATTTCTGATGAGAAAAAAATTGATTTACTGGCAGAAGTAATAGTTAATCCTACTTCTTCAACAACTCACGTTGCATCTACCTGTGAAGTCAGTCGAAGTACGGTACACAGGGTGTTGAAAAAAATTCATCCATACAAATCAAAAATGGTTCATCAACTCTCAGACGACGACCCAGACCGAAGACTAGAATTTTGTGAAAATATGGAAACTAAAATTAACCAACAGCCAGACTATGTCAAAACAATTTGTTTTAGTGACGAAAGTACTTTCTATCTAAATGGAAATGTGAATACACAGAATGTGAGGTATTGGAGTGACGCAAATCCTCACCTGTTTCGTGGAACACATACCCAATTTCCCCAGAAGGTGAATGTTTGGGCAGGTATCCTGGGAAACCACATCGTTGGGCCTCTTTTTTTAAATACTAATTTAACTGGTGAGGTTTATCTGGAGCTGTTGCAAAACGCAATAGAACCGTTAATCCTTGAAATTTTGGAAGATAATCCAGATGAATTCGGCAATTTGGAAATAACATTCCAACAGGATGGTGCTCTTCCACACTATTACGGTGCAGTAAGACGGTATTTGGATGAGGAGTATCGTGGTAGATGGATTGGACGACGAGGTTCAACGGAATGGCCAGCTCGATCACCGGACCTCACACCTTTGGATTTTTTTCTGTGGGGGGTACCTTAAATCGAAGGTTTACGCCACTGAACCTGACAATATTGACGTTTTAAAACAACGTATTGTTGCAGAATGTGAGGCTGTTTCCGCAGACACATTTGCAAAAGTACAAGAGTTTAAAAATAGGATATTTCACTGTCAGGAAGCAAATGGAGGTCACTTCGAGCAATTTTTTCAAGTAGATACTGATTCTTAAATCTGTAATTAATATCATACTGAATGGAATTTAAATTTTAATGTTTACTAATGAGCCATTAAAAGTGCCATAAACACAAACAAAATTAGTATCATTGAATAGGTTTTTTCGATACCTCTTAAAAGAGGTGTCGCTTGCCATAGGGTTCCATTTAAAGTTATTGGTCACAATGGCCTTGTGACGTCATCTTTGACGATTTCGTCATCTATCATCACTGGTAGGGAAGTTTACAACCTTTAATATTCAGTTTCCAAAATTTACTTGTTTATGTATAATCGTTCCAAAAATAAGAGGGGGGGAAGGGACTTTTGAGAAGCACTGTATAATTTTACTTCATAGAGAAAACATTGTAAAAATGTAATACAATGAATAATTAACCCCGCCTCTCTTTTGTGACATTGTTGTAATTTTATTCAGTGAATTATTAAAACGCAATTAAATAGTCTTCAGTGGGCGATTATCGTGAAAAACGAATTTTAGAAAGCATCCCTACAAGACCTTCCATCAGAAGATTTTCCACTATGATATTGATTATTTTCCAACTCATTGTGTACAAAATAACAACATGACGATCTCTTTTTTCCAGCACCTCTTTACTCTCTCACCACCACCATGATCGAGCATTGTTACACAATTTTCCTTTCAATAAAGTTTTACTCCGTAGGGAAAAATGTGTCTTTCACCAGCCCCGCCCCTCTTTCGTAAGTGTTTATCATTATAATAATCTCATAAAGTATCCTCACTTTCTTTGTGAAGATTTTTCTCCATGATACCAATATCATTTTCCATTTCATTGTATAGAAATAACAAAATGCCTATCTCGTTTCCCAGGACCGTTTTTATCTTCTCACCACCACCCTGTTCGAATATCCTTACACAATTTTCCTTTCTATTTAATTTTCCACTATAGGATCAAATGTGACTTTTTTCCACGCCTCCCTGTTTGTGACAATGTTAAAATCTCATTTGATTCAGTGAATATTGAACCGATGATAAAAACGAATGAGATATCCTGATATTGTGGAAGTGTTGGGGTTGAATCGCACGAAACATTTCGAACTGGTACGACGGATGCGGCGCCTAGCAGGCTGCTAGAGAGACGCCCACTCATTGGCGTGCTGATTGTGAAAAGGTTATGTCGAAAGAGCTAAAAATAAATGGATGTGAACGAAAATATCACAGAAGTCAATGGTTGATCGTGTTTGTAAACGTTGTTTTTACTTTGGAAAAAGGATTGTAATCGTAAACAAACCGAATTCGAGATTTCGAGAGGAATCGGTTGTATAACACTCATAAAGCCTAAAAAAGAAAAAAAAATTATGTCTTGTATATTCATTCAAGAACTTTAGAAACATTTAGAGATAACAGATTTTTCCAAAAATTAGAATTCATTCAGCGAAAATTTAACTAAATTTCGTAGTTTATATCTTTGTGTAAAATAGTAACAGAAATGTCCTTGTTTTTCGGTGACATAATGGATGACGTAATATTTAACGATATATGCGTGCCTGCCTGAGAATAGTGAGAGAAAGCGCGACCTGTGTCTCGCTAAATCGGTACTTAATCTTCACCCATTTATCGATATATGGGCGTCTGCCTCAGAATAGTGAGAGCATGCGCGTCTTGTGTTTCGCTAAATCGTTACATAATCATCACCCATTTATCGATATATGGGCGTCTGCCTCAGAATAGTGAGAGCATGCTCGTCTTGTGTTTCGCTAAATCGATACATAATCTTCACCCATTTAACGATATATGGGGGCCTGCCTCAGAATAGTGAGAGCATGCTCGTCTTGTGTCTCGCTAAATCGTCACATAATCTTCACCCATTTAGCGATATATGGGCGCCTGCCTCAGAATAGTGAGAGCATGCGCATCTTGTGTCTCGCTAAATCGTTACTTAATCCTTCACCCATTTAGCGATATATGGGCGCCTGCCTCAGAATAGTGAGAGCATGCGCGTCTTGTGTCTCGCAAAATGGTGCATAACCTTCACCCATTTACGATATATGGGCGCCTGCCTCAGAATAGTGAGAGCATGCGCGTCTTGTGTTTCGCTAAATCCGGTACTTAATCTTCACCCATGCAAGGGCATATGGGCGCCTTCCTTAGAATAGTGTTGACCAAACAAGAAATATTGCGAACAATCGTAGGAGCTTTATAGAATATTTTTTCCTTTCCAACCATCAATAGATATCGATGATGACTAGTATTTTTTATTGTCCCTACAAAATTACTATAATATTTAACATGTCGAATTTATATCATTTAGAGTAATTAACATGGAAATGTTTATTGTCGTCATGTTGTAAAGGTAGTTTTATTTTATTTTTGTCTCCGCCAATTTAAAAAAAATGAATAGATAAGGAAAATTGGATTACTATTGGGTAATGGGTTCGTTACATCATGCTGTAAGGAATTGTATTACGTAACTGAAATAACCCGAAATAAGTGATATAATAGACTAATAGAATAAATAACCTAACGATATTTGATAATTAAACCAATATATAATCTATAATCAAAAAGTTAAGGGTGAATTATCTCAAAATGGTGTACTCGTCTTCCATGTGGGAAACCTCTGCAAAAATCTTAGAGTAATCAGGTAATTTATAGATTTGTTTTTGAAAAAATCTTCAACGATACGCTATTGAGTAGTTGTTAGAATGTTAATAGCCCCAACGCAAGTGAGAAGGCGAATAACCTACATTGAGAATGCGATTTTGGTGTGGATAGTATCGTTTGTAAATTAGCTTCGTGAATTGATATCATTCTAGTCGGTTTTACATCGCAGGGATACTGTGATATGATTCTCACATACGGTACTATGAAATAAGAGAATAATTTTGTGTGCCGTCCAGTGACAATGAGAGTTTTCTAATGATAGAACGTGTCGTAAATCCTCCTGTTGCAGTTAATACCTACTGAATGAAGATACTCAAGTTACAATATACAACTGTGTTATTAGTCTATCGCGTTCCATCAGATTAGTTGAAGCTGACGAGTAAATGTTTATATTTCAAAAAGGTACTAAGGAAAATTAAAAATGGAGTTAAAATCGGCGAAAGAACTTATTCAGAGAAATGATTGATATACCTGAAAACTCTCTAAAATCAAGCATCTATTTGAATGCACTAAATAAATTGATAATTATTTGATAAATGAGTGACTTGAGTTATTTTGTTTTTATATATAAAAATAAAAATGACCCTCGAACACTTTTTGAGAATTTGAATAAAAAAAAATCTTTCCAGAAATGAAACTGCAGCTTTTTCGAGGTTTTAGAAACTTTTTTTGTGATTAGCTTGAAAGTACACATCTGTGAACTGCAAAAAATTAACTTCCGTAACCCCCGAAAATATTTGGGCAGATCCGCCATTGCAAACGTTCTAGAGTCGCGACATCTATCGATCGGATTTCAAGGACGTTGATTCGTCCTTTCCAGTAGCCTGGTAACGAGTCCTTGGATATAAATTTGTTATTAACTTATCCAAATATAAACTTGACACGCCCCGTTTGCCAAAATAGCTCTCGGCATGTTATCAATACCGGGAAAATGATTAGCGGATCTCGAATGGAAAACCGAAGCCAAGATTGATTCTCGAGGGGGTCGAATCAGCTCAATCAGCTCAGCATGGCCTACTGGGATCAATGAAATCTGATTCTCTGGAGATAAATTCAAAATCGCTTATCCCAATTTGAAAGAAGATATACGGTTTCTCTTTCCGAGATTAGTGTACGAGAATGTCGGCGAAAGAAAATCTACGGATGAAAAATTATTCCCAGGAAAGACGGCATAATTTGGATTGCTTTCCCCAAAAATACGAGTGTAAATCCAATGCCATAGCTCCCCTTTCTTCCATGTTTCATATTATGCAGGCGGTCTCAGAAATATGTGGATATCCTCGACGCATTCATTGGAAGTGGGGAAGTGCAACGGAATTTGTTTTGCCGATAAGGTACCTAGGCAAGTTTAAAATGGAGGTGACTTTCTCCGCACTCATTACAAAATTCTGCATGCTGCTCATACCAAAAAAATTTCAAACAAATACATTCATTAACCTGCTATGGATGAAAATGTTCAATAACACAAAACAATAAAAAGCATTCAGATCATTAAAAATATAAATACTCAGTATGCATTACTCACTGATTATTATATACTCATTATCATCTTAATAAGTGTTCAAAATGTTCTCCTATGACTTTTTGACAATAAAATAGTTATTTAATCAACTAGTGTATTAATGGTGGCGATTAATTTTAACATACAAGTTGATTACAAAATGTTTCCATCGACCTCGTTCCTGGGAATCAATTTGCTTCAATTAGGAGAAAACTGACACAATATTTTGATTTTAAAATACATAAATTTATGACGGGGGGGGGGGCGATATCGCTTTTTAACCATTGACAAGATGGTTGCACTTGTAGTTGATAGTCCATGAAACAATTTTTGGGGTCGGAGATTAGGATTACATAGTCAACATTAAACAAGGTATCGGCTCCTATACATTTTGCTTTAATACCAAAAAATAAAATTAAAGCTCAACGAAAAATTAAGGCAAATTAAAATGTGCTGAAAAGTGAAAAATTATTTATTTATATGTGTGATGTAGGTTATTCTGTAACAGATTCAAAAGCTTGCCCCGTAAAATTTTCAGTTTGAATACAAAAGCGATAAGCTTTTAAATCTGTTACTCACAGAATAACCTACATCATACATCTAAAGGAATTATTTTTTACTTTTCAGGCATTTTAATAAAAGCTTGTTTTTATTTTTTTTACTTTTAATTTTATTTCAAAATTTTTGGTCTCAAAGCAAAATGTATGTTAGTCGCTATCATGCAATTATAATATCCGACCTCAAAAACCCTCACAAAACTCCAGAGGAGACTTTAGGTTTTTCATGTATTTGTGAGATTGTGTCCCCCCCCCCTAACGTTGCAAAACCTCTGTCTTGACAGGCCTTGGCACTGCCACTGTATGTACTCTCTGAGCTCTCCTCATCTTCTTGGTACATACATATGGTTTCTTCTGCAAGTCCGATGTTGTTCGGGTATTTTCGAGTCCACAGTGCCCCGTTAAAAGGCCAACTATGATCCTAGTTGTCCTTCTATCCTGGCTTAGTAGATACAAATGGCCAGAGCTTAGTAGATACAAATGGCCAGAGCTTAGTAGATACAAATGGCCAGAGCGTATTACTGTGTTTCAAAGTGGAATAAACGGACATCGAATTTATTGGAATATTATTTTTGATTGCAATAAACGAACCCCAGTTTCGTAACAATATGCATAGTTTGTGTCACAAAAGTTATATTGGCAAAACATCAATTGAAAGTGCGTTAAAATGAATGTCGGGATCATATTAGAAAGTGATAAATCACAGAAGTAAGATTACCGACACATTCTAAAAACTACTGGAGACCACATGGTGAAATTATAATTATAGAAGAATAGGTAACTCAAAGAATATTCCATTCTACTAGTGATAATTGTGTGTCAAAAAATTCTTTCGACATATCTTTTTTGAAAGAAGACCTTAAAAAAGGTATAAATTGACAGTGACAAAAATTTCAAACCAATCATAATGCAGCATCGAAGATTCAAAAATTCTTTCGACATATCTTTATTGAGAGAAGACCTCAAAATGACAGAATGGTGATAAATTGACAGTGACATAAATTTTAAATCAATCATAATGCAGCATCGAAGATTCAAAAAATTCTTTCGACATATCTTTTTTGAGAGAAGACCTTAAAATGACAGAATGGTGATAAAGTGACAGTGACATAAATTTCAAACCAATCATAATGCAGCATCAAAGATTCAAAAAATTCTTTCGGCATATCTTTTTTGAAAGAAGACCTTAAAATGACAGAATGGTGATAAATTGACAGTGACATAAATTTCAAACCAATCATAATGCAGCATCGAAGATTCAAAAAATTCTTTCGACATATCTTTTTTGAAAGAAGACCTTAAAATGACAGAATGGTGATAAATTGACAGTGACATAAATTTCAAACCAATCATAATGCAGCATCAAGATTCAAAAAATGCTTTCGGCATATCTTTTTTGAAAGAAGACCTTAAAATGACAGAATGGTGATAAATTGACAGTGACATAAATTTCAAACCAATCATAATGCAGCATCGATGATTCAAAAAATTCTTTCGACATATCTTTTTTGAAAGAAGACCTTAAAATGACAGAATGGTGATGAACTGACAGTGACATAAATTTCAAACCAATCATAATGCAGCATCGAAGATTCAAAATATGCTTTCGACATATCTTTTTTGAAAGAAGACCTTAAAATGACAGAATGGTGATAAATTGACAGTGTATAAATTTCAAACCAATCAAAATGCAGCATCGAAGATTCAAAAAATGCTTTCGACATATCTTTCTTGAAAGAAGACCTTAAAATGACAGAATGGTGATAAATTGACAGTGACATAAATTTCAAACCAATCAAAATGCAGCATCGAAGATTCAAAAAATGCTTTCGACATATCTTTCTTGAAAGAAGACCTTAAAATGACAGAATGGTGATAAATTGACAGTGACATAAATTTCAAACCAATCATAATGCAGCATCAAAGATTCAAAAAATTCTTTCGGCATATCTTTTTTGAGAGGAGACCTCAAAATAACAGAATGGTGATAAATTGACAGTGACATAAATTTCAAACCAATCATAATGCAGCATCGAAGATTCAAAAAATTCTTTCGGCATATCTTTTTTGAAAGAAGACCTTAAAATGACAGAATGGTGATAAATTGACAGTGACATAAATTTCAAACCAATCATAATGCAGCATCGAAGATTCAAAAAATTCTTTCGCATATCTTTTTTGAAAGAAGACCTAAAATGACAGAATGGTGATAAATTGACAGTGACATAAATTTCAAACCAATCATAATGCAACATCGAAGATTCAAAAAATTCTTTCGACATATATTTTTTGAAAGAAGACCTTAAAATGACAGAATGGTGATGAATTGACAGTGACATAAATTTCAAACCAATCATAATGCAGCATCGAAGATTCAAAAAATTCTTTCGACATATCTTTTTTGAAAGAAGACCTTAAAATGACAGAATGGTGATAAATTGACAGTGACATAAATTTAAAACCAATCATAATGCAGCATCGAAGATTCAAAAAATTCTTTCGACATATCTTTTTTGAAAGAAGACCTTAAAATGACAGAATGGTGATGAATTGACAGTGACATAAATTTCAAACCAATCATAATGCAGCATCGAAGATTCAAAAAATTCTTTCGACATATTTTTTTGAGAGAAGACCTTAAAATGACAGAATGGTGATGATTTGACAGTGACATAAATTTAAACCAATCATAATGCAGCATCGAAGATTCAAAAAATTCTTTCGACATATCTTTATTGAGAGAAGACCTTAAAATGACAGAATGGTGATAAATTGACAGTGACATAAATTTTAAACCAATCATAATGCAGCATCGAAGATTCAAAAAATTCTTTCGACATATCTTTATTGAGAGAAGACCTTAAAATGACAGAATGGTGATGAATTGACAGTGACATGAATTTTAAACCAATCATAATGCAGCATCGAAGATTCAAAAAATTCTTTCGACATATCTTTATTGAGAGAAGACCTTAAAATGACAGAATGGTGATGAATTGACAGTGACATGAATTTTAAACCAATCATAATGCAGCATCGAAGATTCAAAAAATTCTTCCGACATATCTTTATTGAGAGAAGACCTTAAAATGACAGAATGGTGATAAATTGACAGTGACATAAATTTTAAACCAATCATAATGCAGCATCGAAGATTCAAAAAATTCTTTCGACATATCTTTTTTGAGAGAAGACCTTAAAATGACAGAATGGTGATAAATTGACAGTGACATAAATTTCAAACCAATCATAATGCAGCATCAAAGATTCAAAAAATTCTTTCGGCATATCTTTTTTGAGAGAAGACCTCAAAATGACAGAATGGTGATAAATTGACAGTGACATAAATTTCAAACCAATCATAATGCAGCATCGAAGATTCAAAAAATTCTTTCGACATATCTTTTTTGAGAGAAGACCTTAAAATGACAGAATGGTGATAAATTGACAGTGACATAAATTTCAAACCAATCATAATGCAGCATCGGAGATTAAAAAATTCTTTCGCCATATCTTTTTTGAAAGAAGACCGTAAAATGACAGAATGGTGATAAATTGACAGTGACATAAATTTCAAACCAATCATATTGCAGCATCAAAGATTCAAAAAATTCTTTCGACATATCTTTTTTGAAAGAAGACCTTAAAATGACAGAATGGTGATAAATTGACAGTGACATAAATTTCAAACCAATCATAATGCAGCATCGAAGGTTTAAAAAATGCTTTCGACATATCTTTTTTGAAAGAAGACCTTAAAATGACAGAATGGTGATAAATTGACAGTGACATAAATTTCAAACCAATCATAATGCAGCATCGAAGGTTTAAAAAATGCTTTCGACATATCTTTTTGAAAGAAGACCTTAAAATGACAGAATGGTGATAAATTGACAGTGACATAAATTTCTAACCAATCATCGAAGATTCAAAAAATTCTTTCGAAATATCTTTTTTGAGAGAAGACCTTAAAATGACAGAATGGTGATAAATTGACAGTGACATAAATTTTAAACCAATCATAATGCAGCATCGAAGATTCAAAAAATTCTTTCGACATATCTTTTTTGAGAGAAGACCTTAAAATGACAGAATGGTGATAAATTGACAGTGACATAAATTTCAAACCAATCATAATGCAGCATCGAAGATTCAAAAAATGCTTTCGACATATCTTTTTTGAGAGAAGACCTTAAAATGACAGAATGGTGATAAATTGACAGTGACATAAATTTCAAACCAATCATAATGCAGCATCGAAGATTCAAAATATGCTTTCGGCATATCTTTTTTGAAAGAAGACCGTAAAATGACAGAATGGTGATAAATTGACAGTGACATAAATTTCAAACCAATCATAATGCAACATCGAAGATTCAAAATATGCTTTCGACATATCTTTTTTGAAAGAAGACCTTAAAATGACAGAATGGTGATAAATTGACAGTGACATAAATTTCAAACCAATCATAATGCAGCATCGAAGATTCAAAAAATGCTTTCGACATATCTTTTTTGAAAGAAGACCTTAAAATGACAGAATGGTGATAAATTGACAGTGACATAAATTTCAAACCAATCATAATGCAGCATCGAAGATTCAAAAAATGCTTTCGACATATCTTTTTTGAAAGAATACCTTAAAATGACAGAATGGTGATAAATTGACAGTGACATAAATTTCAAACCAATCATAATGCAGCATCGAAGATTCAAAAAATGTTTTCGACATATCTTTCTTGAAAGAAGACCTTAAAATGACAGAATGGTGATAAATTGACAGTGACATAAACTTCAAACCAATCATAATGCAGCATCGAAGATTCAAAAAATTCTTTCGACATATATTTTTTGAGAGAAGACCTTAAAATGACAGAATGGTGATAAATTGACAGTGACATAAATATCAAACCAATCATAATACAGCATCGAAGACTCAAAACGTTATGACGGCTAAATCAATTGAAAATGACATGGTCTGAAAAAATTCTGAAACCACAGTTAGAACACCACACGCCTACCAAATTTTCGTTCACATTTGAAGATAGAACACCTGATATGAACTATACCAAAAGCGTAAGTACCCGAATTGACACATGCAGCATATTTTTGATACATCCCGTATATCCTGTCGCCCCCCGTTTGACGTCAGCAGAAGGTTACATAATTCAAACAGCCATCATGCACTTAATTCATTGAGCTGTATGTTATCTGAGTGCGGTTGGGTCTTGTTCAATATATGTCAGTGGGACATCTCCATAGAAATGGGTTTAAAGGTTCGCCAAGCGGAATATACAGGGTGTCCACACCATAAAACTCCTCGAGCAAATATCAATATTTGGTGAAATTCATCCCCCATTTTCGTTATATAAATCTCATCGGTACGATTTTGGTTTCTGGTAAAAAACATCTAGGTGGGAGATGGAATTGTTTTGTTTTTCCTAGGGTTATGCCATGGGTTTATACAGTGCGGCTTTTTATTGCCCCCCCCGTTAACTTTTGAACGGTTCGACATAGAACAGTGGGACAAAAACCGTTTTGAATGATATCACCGGTACTATTTTTTGAAATTAAAGACATTGTGATTGCTCGATAGATAGCATGGGGGGTCAAATGGCACATCGTTGAACAGATAATTCAATTCTCTTTTCAACCATCCTATTTTTTTCGAATTTCGTTCAAACGTTTTTTCACAATATGCATTTGAAATGTCAAGTATAAGTGCGGATCTGAATGGTACCCTTACCTCGATAAAGGTATGATGTGAACCAATGAGACATGAAATACATTGAATGGTATTACCGGTCCTACTTTTTGAGAGAAGATACATTACAAAGACTCGACAGAGGGCGCTGGGGGCACATCAACTTGAAAATTTCGAAAGTCATAGAGGTCGAATTGCACATCGTTGAAAAGGTAATGCGATTTTTCTTTCAACTATAGTTGTTCTACGGAATCACAATTGCGAGTGCGGCTTTTTTTAGTCCCCCCCTCCCTGTTAGCTTCTGAACTGTTCGACATAAAACAACGGGACCAAAACTATTTTGAATGATATCACCGATACTAGTCTTTAAAATAGAAGACATCGTGATTCCTCGATAGATGGCGCGGGGGGCACATAAACTTGAAAATTTCCAGGGGGTCAAGTGACACATGGTTTTCTTCTTTTTAACCATTTATATATTTTTCTGAATTCCGTCAATTCTTTTTTTTACAATACGCATTTCAAATTTTGTTATACTTGACATTTCAAACGCATATTGTGAAAAAAGTATTGACGACATAAAACAAAACTACATGGTTGCAAAGAGAAGTAGTTATCTTTTCAACGATGTGCCACTTGCCATGCTATTTGAAATTTTGAAGTTGATGTGCCCCCCCCGCGCCATCTATCGAGCAATCACAATGTTTTTTATTTCAAAAAGTAGTATCGGTGATACCATTATTTCAAAAAGGTTTTTGTCCCATTGTTCAACGTCGAACCGTTCAAAAGTTAACAGGGGGGGGGAAGACTATAAGAAACCGCCCTGTATGATAATAGTTGTACAAAGCATGGCACAATGTCTCTCATTTGAGTTGTGGGTGATTAAAAGTTAAATTATTTGCGTGGTCGATAATAGTTATTTATGTATCAAGGGCGTAAACTAGCCTTTTTTTTTATGTTCTGGTTCCCACGAAAAGGGATATCCTGTAATGTTCAGAGAACATCGTGGGAACCTAGGGAAAGAAGGTAGGAGTTGGTGTTCTTCTTAAATTTCTGAAGGTTGTATGCCTCGGGGAACACCTCCCTAGGCAATGAGTTCCAAAGCCTCGCTGTTCGTTGGATAAACGAGTCTTTGGAAAGTGATGTTCTGCAGGTCTCCAAAGTGACCACGAAGGGGTGTGATGACTGAACTTGACGGGTTAATCTCGAAGAGACTGCCAAAGCAGGAACGATTGTTGATATTTCAGAAGAGCATCGCCCATGAAAATATCTATAAAATAGAGACAAATCGCCAACTTTTCTACGGTGTTCCAGACAAGTGAGCGAGTTTGTAAGCGAGGCATCACCGACGAGACGAATTGCCCTTTTTTGGACAGAATCCAATAGCCTCATGGAACGTGTAAGAATATATATCTCTTTGTACGTGTATGTATATATATATATATATATATATATATATATATAAATTTAGATATAACGACTGAAAATTGGTATGAACAGTGGGGAATAACGGGGATCTTCAGTCAGACAAGTTAGAAATATGAAAAACTCTTTAATACTTTGGACCAAGCTTTCGTTTCAATTTTGAAACTTCTTCAGGGTCCTAAAATATGTAAATTACATTATTGAGAAAAATACTTAAAATGAAGGAAGTACTTAGAGTAATGTGAGTGGTTGATTGATGAACATTAACTTTTAGAAAAAGAAAACGTAAAATATGAAAGCATTGGTCGGAATGGTGTTATAGCTTTGACGTGTCAAGTGACATTGAAAGATCTGAAATTACTGCCTATTATGATTAATCGTCAGAAAAATATATAATATTGTAGTGGGTGTGTAAATTTTTATTCTTTGAAAATCATCAGTCTATTTGTAAAAGTTAACGGTAGATTTTACTAAGATTTTCGATATGTTTTTTTGTTCATATTTTGATTGGATTTATTAATTTCAATCATTTCAAGAAATAATCTTTTAGATAAATTTTTTTCTGAATGTAAAACTTGTGCTTTCTCGAATGATATTTTATGGCCTGTTTCAATAGCATCTTGAGCCAATGCACATGATTTCTTGTTGAGTCTTATATCACTTCTATGAGAGATAATACGGTTATTTAAAGTTCTTGAACTTTTAACAATATAATTCAAATCACAGTTGTTACATGGTATGCTGTAGACAACATTTGATTTCTTCAAATCTGGTGTGGTATCTTTCAACCTCGTATTTAAATTTCCAATAGTCTTGATATTTTATTGTGAGATTTTTATGTTACTTTCATTTTTGAATCATTTAATTATATTTGATAATAGAATTCCTATATTAGGAATTGAGAAATAAATTATCCTTTTATTGTTATTTTCTAAATTTTGATTATTTGTTCATCATTATTTTTGTATCAGAGTTGGTATTGAAAATAATTCTGTTAAGAAGTTTTTTGGGGTAAGAATTATCTAGTAAATTATTTCTGAGAATTTTAATTTTTTTTTTTTTTAATGAAGGATGAACCAACATCTCGATTCTTTTTTCATACAAAGAATCAAATTTATTTTCATTCTCTTTGAGTGGAAGGAATGATAGTTTATGTATCTTCAGAGTTTGTTGGTTTTATATACCAATCTGTGATTAGTGAATTGTTTTCTCTACGGATTATTCTAGTATAAGGAATATTTTATTTTCTAATTCAATTGTGAATTGTAAATTTTTATTGTAGTTATTCACTTTTCTTATAATTTCATCGGATATATCCATTGGTATTGCACAAATAATATCATCTACATTTTTTTTTATGGAACTTCAAAGGTCAATTGTGGTAATATTTCTTCGAAAAGGTCATCCATTACATACGAAGCAATGATGGGTGAGATAGTAGCTCCCATAGGTGTTCCAAGAATTTGTTTGTGGAAATTTTCTTCGAATGAAAAGAAACTTGATTTGAATATGAATTGAATAATTTCTAAAAATTTTGTTTGTGAAATATTACAATGTTCTTCTATTTAACTCCTCTTTTACTTATACTTTTCAACACTAATTCTATCGGTGTGTTACTGAATAAAGAAACAACATCTAGACTTATCAAGACATAGCTTTGTGGAAGTTATTTTTCGTTGATGAATTTAGAAAACTCGAAAGAATCTTCAACATAAAACTCATTTTCAAAGTCATATGCATCTGTAAGGATGTCTGTGAATAACTTAGATATTGGGTGCATCGATAGATGAAATGATAGGTCTGAGTTTCATGATTAGTTTATGAATTTTGGGTAAACCATAGTATTTTGGTGATATAGAACTGTATATCATACATTTTTTGCTTCTTCTTCAGTGATCATTTTTTATTTTTTTTATTCTGAAATCAATTTATTTGCTTTTTATTCAATGGTTGAGGTAGGATCTCTATTCAATTTGGTGTAAGAGTTTTCGTCCTCAAGAATATCATGAGATTTTTTTATATATTCAGTTTTTTTTTAAATGACTTTTACATTACCTTTATCTGATTTCGTTAAAATAAATAGATTGAAATTCTCTTTCCAGAATGATATCAAAACAAAGAGCACTTGGCTAATAAATCTGACTGATATGATTATACCAAAGGATATTGAACATTTTCTTGCTTTGGGACTCAAATTCAGTTTACCTCCTACTACAAAAGACGTATCGATTTCAAAACTTTTGTCTGATATCGAATCACTAATAAGTGAATTCAATAATGAGAAAAAATATATTTTCAGAGCAAAAATGACAAATATGGTTACTAACTTTTTTCAAAAACCTCAAAAAAATGAAACAACCCTCAATTCTCTTATAAAAAAACCGAAGAATTTTTCAAAAACCATCCTAATCTTATTTTAACGAAATCAGATAAAGGTAATGTAACAGTCATTTAAAAAAAAACTGAATATATAAAAAAATCTCATGATAATCTTGATGACGAAAACTCTTACACCAAATTAAATAGAGATCCTACTTCAACCATTGAACAAAAAGCAAATAAATTGATTTCAGAATTAAAAAAATCAAAAATGATCACTGAAGAAGAAGCAAAAAAATTTATGATAAACAGTTCTATATCACCAAAATACTATGGTTTACCCAAAATTCAGACCTATCATTTCATCTATCGATGCACCCAATAGCAAAATATCTAAGTTATTCACAGACATCCTTACAGATGCATATGACTTTGAAAATGAGTTTTATGTCAAAGATTCTTTCGAGTTTTCTAAATTCATCAACGAAAAACAACTTCCACAAAGCTGTCTTGATAAGTCTAGATGTTGTTTCTTTATTCAGTAACATACCGATAGAATTAGTGTTGAAAAGTATAACTAAAAGATGGAGTAAAATAGAAGAACATTGTAATATTTCACAAACAAAATTTTTGAAATTATTCAATTCATATTCAAATCAAGTTTCTTTTCATTCAAAGGAAATTTCTACAAACAAATTCTTGGAACACCTATGGGAGCTACTATCTCACCCATCATTGCTTCGTATGTAATGGATGACCTTTTCGAAGAAATATTACCACAATTGACCTTAGAAGTTCCATTCAAAAAAAAAATTGTAGATGATATTATTTGTGCAATACCAATGGATAAATCCGATGAAATTTTAAGAAAAGTGAATAACTACAATAAAAATTTACAATTCACAATTGAATTCGAAGAAAATAAAAGTATTCCGTTCTTAGATACTAGAATAATCCGTAGAGAAAACAATTCACTAATCACAGATTGGTATATAAAACCAACAAACAAAAGATACTAAATTATCATTCCTTCCATTCAAAAAGAATGAAAATAAATTTGATTCTTTGTATGAAAAAAAGAATCGAGATGTTGGTTCATCCTTCATTGAAAAACAAAAAATTTAAAATTCTCATAAATATTTTACTAGCTAATTCTTACCCCAAAAAACTTCTTAACAGAATTCTTTTCAATACCAACTCTGATAGACAAATTAATAATGATGACACAAATAATCAAAATTTAGAAAATAACAATAAAAGGATATTTATTTTTAATTCCTAATATAGGAATTTTATCCTCAAATATAATTAAATTATTCAAAAATTAAAGTCTCACAAAAAAATATCAAGACTATTGGAAATTTAAATACGAGGTTGAAAGATACCACATCAGATTTGAAGAAATCAAATGTTGTCTACAGCATACCATGTAACAACTGTGATTTGAATAATATTGGTACAAGTTCAAGAACTTTAAATAACCGTATTATCTCTCATAGAAGTGATATAAGACTCAACAAGATTGGCTCAACATGCTATTGAAACAGGCCAAAAATATCATTCAAAAGTACAAGTTTTACATTCAGAAAAAAAATTATCTAAAAGATTATTTCTTGAAATGATTGAAATTAATAAATCCAATCAAAATATGAACAAAAAAACAGATATCGAAAATCTTAGTAAAATCTACAGTTATCTTTTACAAATAGATCAAAACTGATGATTTTCAAAGAATAAAAATTTACACACCCACTACAATATTTTATATTTTTCTGACGATTAATCATAATAGGCAGTAATTTCAAATCTTTCAATGTCACTTGAAACGTCAAAGCTATAAACACCATTCCGACCAATGTTTTCATATTTTACGTTTTCTTTTTCTAAAAGTTAATGTTCATCAATCAACCTCTCACATTACTGTAAGTACTTCCTTCATTTCTAAAAAAAGTCTTTTAGATAATACATTTTCAAAATCTAAAATTTCCGAATATATATATATATATATATATATATATATATATATTAGTATGAAAACATCAGATATAGTGCATAAATCTTCGGGAAGTTAACAATATCGTGGAATTTTAATGGCACTGATTGAATTAAATCAATCAAATTGCAGCCAACCCACGATACTAATAGTCGTATCATTGCCGCACAGATTATAGGTGATGATTGGAAACCATGAAACAGGCGGGCGATGGTGAGCTCTTTGATTCGAAACAGATTTCTCTTATTCTCGATATTTTTTGCGATAACCGCAATGAGGAGTATTCACTTTAGTACGTGGGTGAAAGCTAGTACACATTTTTGCGACCTTAATGCCATTAAATTCCACGATATTAGGTTTCTTTCGCCAAGATTATAGTGTCATCATACCTTAATCTGATGCTTTTCACATTTTCTGTACTTGCCGATGGCTATATATATATATATATATATATATATATATTAACACGCCTAGGTCCATAAAAAAGCGAATACTTACAACATTTTATGCACGACCGGTATATTTAATATTGCATTATACCTTTTTAATAGACGAAAAAATATTCTTTTTTTTTTCAAGCTTTTATTTAGTTTCACTTTTGTTAGTTTGGGTCAAATCTTGCAAGTGAATTTTGACCGACTTTTAGTCGTCCAATTAATTTGAAATTTGGCAGGTGTTCATAATACCGGTGTCAATGCAAAAAAAATGGCTGCTCCAAGATGGCGTACGAGATTTGCAATTATGGTCCGATTCGATTCACAATTGCTATGTGGGGGTTTTCGGGGACGGAGAATAAGAAATTTTTGTCAAAATTCATAAATTCAAGATGGCGGCCCAAGATGGACGACGAGTTTTGTGGGGATTTTCAAGTTCGGAGATTAGGATTTTTTTGTCAAAATCTATAAATTCAAGATGGTTAAAAAATTAGTGTGTGGTAGTTTTCGGGGTCGGAGATCATGATTTCTTTCAGCTCAAAACTTATAGGGTCTTTGTAATAACGATGCTCGATTAGAAATGAACAGATCAAGGCGGACTTACTAAAAAGCAGAAAATATAATAACTATTAAAAAACCTTTTTAAAGACAAGCTTTTATTTGAGCCGTGTACTGCTAAAACGTATAAGTTTGCCATCGCTGACAATGATTTAATTATTTTTTGTTGAATTATTTGGTTTCAAAAAGCTTGTCACGCGAATTATAATAAAATTAATACTTCGACAAGTTGTTATTTACCAACCAATCATTGTCCAATGAAATTAATTGGTACCTACTTTTATGAACACTTCGTTTTTGAAACCAAATAATTCAACAAAAAATAATTAAATCATTGTTAAACTTATTTTATACGTTTTAGTACACGGCTTAAATAACTAATAAAAAGGTTTTTTATTAGTTATTTTTTCAAGTATGACCACGCACAACTTTTTACAGATTAGTCCGATTTTGATAATTTTTTTATTGGATAGGGTATACCTCCGAAATCCCATTTAAATTTGAAGACAAAATTCCACCCCTAAGGTATTGTTACAAATCCACTACGCCACTTCTCGTTGTTTATCAAGCGCCAGATTGTTGGAGCTATCCGAGATAAACATGGAATCATCGAGATGTCTCCACGAACCGACAAACAGATGCCAGAAGCTTCTGGATGCTAAGGACAGTTATATATAAGGTCTAGCGTAACGCGGAACAACATGTAGTAATTAATTCATAGTGAGTTCATTCATTTAGTGCAGTGAAGTACGCGGTACATTTTAGTAGTAAATTGTGATTGAGTATTTCATTGTAACAGTGCATTATTTTGTTGTGTTTTTGAAGTGTAATGAACGAACAATAATTAATCGAGTATTTTTAATAAGATGGGCCCAGTTTGTAATTTGGTAATTTGTATTATAATTTGCATAGCTCTCACGAGTAGTACACTGACAGGTAGTATATTAAGATAAAATATACATGAGACTATGTCTAATCCTAACCTTTTCTAAATTTTTTGATCCCTCGTAGTCAACTTTAGGTCATGAATAGGTAGCAAGGACCACTACTAGGTAAATTTACTTATTTATAACTTCTACCTATTGGGCAGAATGACTTTGGACTTCTAAAATACTTCCATATTTTTTGGTAAATATTATGTTAAATTTAATTTCACCAAATTAGGCGCCGACTTATTCGGGGACGAAATGACGTAAATTTTACATATTATGTTTGTGGGTTATCTAGATTGAATCCCTCAGCAAGTATTGCGCCTTTCGTCAAATGTATAGCAAGTTTTTCCAATGCTGCAAAAGTATTTTTAATGAGAAAAAGATGAAATGTCAACGTATCAAATCAAATGGCATTTTGTCCGGGTACCCAACCTCAGCAATTATCTGCGAGATATTCGAAATACGAACTTTGATTAATGTGGTACTTGAAAATTTTTGTTGAGCATGAAGAGACCAGTCCTAGGTGGAAATCGCTCGGCTGTCATCAAAGAATTATAAGAGAATTTTTCAATACTCCCAATAGTACAATACTAATTATTACTCGTAAAAAATTGCGAACGTTTTCAACTAGTCAGTTGTTTGTGAGAAATTTAGGGGGAAAATATAATTCCCAACGATCTACCTCCCCTGCCAGGAAAAATCTCTGAAGCAATTGTGATAAGAACTTTTCGATCTAAATAACAAAAATTAATTCGGTAAACGCGGTTTATCCTTATCTCCCTGTATACAAACTATGTGGTAAACTCTACGTGTTAGCGGCAATGAAAGGAAGTGATTATTCCTTATCGAAAAGTTGTTTTTATCCGAGATTGATAACGAAACCAGGAAGGTCAGACTTAGATATTGTCTAAAAAATAACTTTGTTCCTAGTATTAGTTCGAAATTACATGAATTTGTCGAGGTATCTCAAAAAGCGATCGATCAATCTCTATATTTTATATAGGCATTAATCTTTTTTGCTTTGGAGAATTGGAAAATCTCTGGTACAATGAATGACCTAATTGAACTGGATAAGACAAATCTGATTTCAAAAATCGATCAAGTGCGAGCTGAACTAGCTCACAAGACTATATCATATAAGTAAATATTTTGTTCATTCTCTCTCAGGAACTAAAGGGCTGAACATCTAGAAATTATTATCTACAAATCACTATCGGTGTGAAGTTAGCAGCCATTTTCTAGTAGCCACTTTTATTTCAACAGTTGAAAAACCAGTAGCGTCAGCAAAAATATTTTTTCACTAGTTAGAGTTTTGAGAGTATAGATAATGATTCAGGACAAGCATCATTGTCGATGAATTCGAATTAAAATATAAATAAGAGTTGACATAAGTCCGTTCAGAAAAATCTAAAGTGAAAGAAAGAAATTCACACAGCATATCAAGGACACCCAAATGCCTTCTGTACAATCCCACTCATTTGCAAATATGATGAATGGTGAAATCTACCCCCGAAAAAATCAGAACGTAAAGGGCCACCCAAATGACCTTCTGTATAAATCACGTACATTTGCAAAAGGGAATGAAAGTGTCAAAATGTACCCCAAAAAAAATTGACATAAGACACTTCAGAAAAACCCTGAACTTAAATTCACAGAGCTTTTAAACAAAAGTAAATAAAATCAAAAAAATACACACATAAGTTTCGCCAGAAAACTACCACCAACTTGAAATTCACAGAGCATATCGAGGACCACCCAAATCCAAACTTCTATTAAAACTTTGAAAAACAATAGAAAACTACCCCCGAAAAAAATAAATTGACAAAGACCCTTCAAAAACATCCTGAAAACTTTAAATTTACAGAGCATATCGAGGCCCACCCAAATAATTTTCTGTAACAATCCCATCTATTTGCAAAGGAAATAAGGGAAAATACCCCAAAAAAATCAGAATTAACTTCGGTCCGTTCAGAAAAGTACTGCCAGCTTGTCATTTACAGAGCATATCGAGGACCTCCCAAATGTCCTGTATCAACCCTATTCATTTGTGAAGGGCAATTACCTCCGAAAAAAAAAACAATTGACACAAGTTCTGCCAGAAAAATTCTGACAACTTAAAATTCACAGAGCATATCAAGGACCACCCAAATGACTTTCTGTATCAATTTTATTCATTTGCAAAGGGGTTGAAGGATGAAAATCTACCATCAAAAAAGTCAGAATTGACACGTTCCTTTAGAAAATTTCTGAACGGACTTAGGCCAACTCTTATTTTTTCAGCGGTAGATTTCAACTCTTCATTCCCTTTGCAAATCAATGGTTTGATAGAAAAGGTCAATTTGGTCGCCCTTGATATATGATCAGTGAACTTCAAGTTGGCAGGATTTTTTCCGGAGAAACCTATGTCAATATAATTTTTCTCCAGGGTTGATTTCTATCCTACATGCCCTTTGAAAATGGATGATATTGATACAGGTGGTCGATTTGGTGATAGGCTCTCCAGTACGTTGGTGTCTTGTATTAAGCAGTTGCTGCATGAAAAACACGTAGTGAGTCAAACCAAAATACTGAATATATTTGATCTTATGCCCACAGCATACGTTCAAATACAATCACTCAATATCTACTCTCCGCTAGATGTCCGATGAATGTAAGTTATTTAGTAACACAATATTATGTGTTTCTTTTAAACCATAAGGTCTAGAATGAGCACTATAGTTTCAAAAAAAAATGCACAAGGGGTTTACTTATGCAATTTTTGTGACATCACAGCTTCTAATCAGGTTAACATTGAGCTACAATGTATCACTGTAGTAATAAACAAACAAAAAACTTTAATATGCGTTGTTTATAGGCCACCAGATTTAAGGTAGGTGATATAACATTTACGGTAACTATTATACAGTGCATTCCATTTAAAACGAGCCACCCTGAATAACTTTTGGTACAATAATTTTCAGGAAAAATAAAAAACACGTCAACAATAGTATACAGGGGGACACATTTTGACATATTCACATTTGATGTTACTTCCACTATCGCACCCCCAGAGCATGTCACCATTTTTTTTTTTAAATGGATCACCCTTTATTGTTTCGCATTATCAGATTCTTCTTGATGAGCAGATTTCAACAAAGTATAAGATTATGGTATGACGCATATGGTTCGGGAGCTACAAATTATTTGAGTTGAAAACGAGCCACCCTGAATGAACTTCTGTACAATCTGTTACCTAGGTTTCATAGGTGTTTTTTTGAAGTATACTTAAAAAAAGTCTTATTTTGCCTAGTTAAGTTTGAATTCGATATTCTCTTCATTTTGTATTTGTCTCATTCTACAATAACGATTACCTACCAGGTGAAGTTACAATTGGTGTTTCTGTTTTTGTGAATTCTTGAGAAGCAATGGTTTATACTCTTCGAGAACGGATTGAAATAGTGAGTTTGTACTACCAGAATGGAAATAGTGATAGAGCTGCTGCCCGTATGTTCAATGATAATCATCAGGAAGAAATGTACGACACAAATACGTTTCGGAATTATTGAACATTTTATGGAAACTGGATCTGTCAGCAATAAAAGCATAACCGTTCAGGAGTTGTCAACGATGAAGCTATTTCTATTGCAGTTTTAGGGCACGTTGGACTAATGGAAAATACGCAATCTCTTACTAAGTTATCTCGAGAATCAGGAATCAGTCGTACAAATGTTTTCAGGATCCTTCATAAGTACAAATTTCATCCATATAAGATTAGACTAGTTCATGAATTGAACGAAGATGATTTCGATAGACGTATTTTGTGAAAGTCTCACTGAACGGATCAACTTGCATCAGAATTTCTTGAATAAAATTTGTTTTTCGGATGAAAGTACGTTTAGTTTGAATGGAGAGTGAATCGCCAAAATTGTCGATATTGATGATACGAATCCTCATTTATCCGTCAAGTTCATACCCAACGACCTCAAAAAAACTGAATGTTTGGGCAGAATTTTAGGTGACCACATCATAGGACCTTTTTTATCGATGGTAATTTGACTGGTGAGAAATATTTGGATATGTTGGAGAATCGAATAATACCGTGCATCAATAGGGCAATTGAGGAGGATATGAATTTATTCGAACAAGAAATAGTTTTTCAGCAGGATGGTGCACCTCCTCATTATGCAGCTCCAGTGCGACAATTTTTGGATGATCATTTTCTTGGTCGCTGGATTGGCAGAATGGCCACCAAGGTCTCCGGATCTCACACCTGTAGATTTCTTTCTATGGGGTCATTTGAAGTCTAAATTTTATGAGATAGAATCAACAACATTAGAAGATTTGAGAGAGAATATCATTAGGCATTGCAGAGAAATAACTCCCGAGATTCTCAACCATGTGAGGGCGGCAATGGAAGCTCATTTGTACCATTGTATGGAAGTTGGTGGAAACGTTTTTGAACATTTACTATAGAATTTTTTTTTCTTCTCATTGTCAAGTCATCAGATTTTGATTCAAGAATTTAATAAAAAATCTCTTTTTCTGATTTATTGCTTCATTTGTCTCTAGAACGAATATTTCAAAATGTGGCCTCCTGTATAAATTGTTGACCTGTTTTATTTTTACTGCAAATCATTGTTTCAAAAGTTATTCAGGGTGGCTCGTTTTCAACCAAATAATTTGTAGCTCCCGAACCATATGCGTCAGACCATATGTTTTATACTTTGTTGAAATCTGCTCATCATGGAGCATCTGATAATGCGAAACAATATAGGGTGGCCATTTAAAAAAAATGGTGACTTGCTCTGGGTGTGCGATAGTGGAAGTAACATCAAATGTGAATATGTCAAAATGTGTCCCCCTGTATACTATTGTTGAGGTGTTTTTTTATTTTTCCTGAAAATCATTGTACCAAAAGTTATTCAGGGTGGCTCGTTTTAAATGGAATGCACTGTATACACAAAAATGTTTATTGAGGAGTGCAGCAAGTTACTTTACACCCTGTATATAACATCTATTTGGATAAACAGATTTGGTATTTGAAGTTAAATCTGAGAATAAAAACCTTATTTTTTCGCGAAAACGGCATCTTTTGAGTAAAAAATATATCAGAAGGGTATATTTGAATGTACTGATGTAAATAATGACAATATGAAATTAAAATAGTTTTTATTGCGAAAAAGACACAAAAATTACCCTTATTTACTTCTGGAGTGTGAAGCGCTAAGTTTTGAATAATTGCAGATCCGTGTTTAGCAAGCAAAAATACGTTACCACAAAAATCATTGAAATCGGAGGTGGGCCCAGACTCTGAGAACTCGGCCATACAAACGGACGGACAGGCGGGCAGAGATGGAAATATGGGCGATTTTATATCGGAGCCGGAGCCTCGATAAAAATAGACTAACACCAACATATAGGTACATATTACACATTTTTTATTTAAAAAAAGTTAATTTAAATTATCATACAACCATTTCTTTCGAATTTATTGTTTTTCATTTATTGACAATAAAGTCATAGGTACCTACGTAAAACTTTGGGATTGCTACACAAAACATACTTTTATAGGTTTACAAAATTCTTATATTATTTGCCCAGACATTTCAATGGCAGACATCATTAGGTCCATCTACCTATTTCCAACTAATTAACGAAACCCATTCAGTAAAGGGTATTAGTCATAGTAAAAACTCTCGGGCACACCTTTTTAAATTTTAATCAATACGGATGACATTATATGAATATTTGTTTAAAATTTTCTAACAATAAACATTCATGGACATAAGGTATAGAGGTGCTTCTGCATATTGATATTTAACGATTTTTCATATGCAGGTTAAGTTTAAAAATGTGCTAATCAAAATATTCAATTCATTAAATCAAAGAATTCTGAATGGACACTGCTCTATATTCGTGGAAATCACATCTCAATACACCCGGAAATGCCTATTACCCCGGATTTAAAGGGCTTTATGCTATCTTGTACCCAAGAAAAATCAAAACATTAAATAGGCGTGGCCTTGATAGCTGGTCTTCGATTTCACAGGTCTGCTTTTATCTTATCATATTGTTTGATTAATTTTACATCGTTATCACGAATTATCTTTAGTTCTGATACTGCTTTTAGGCGTTCACATGCTCTAATTTGAAAAAAATACGCTTTTCGACTCACCTCATCGTTGAGCTTCGCTTTTGAAGCCATTTCACACACAACAATAACAATAAACTGGACAGGTGTGAGGCGTGTAAGATGAGGTGGTCACCGGGAAATGTCAACGTGAAATGTGAAATTAATCATTTCTTCGTTGAGAATAATAATAGCCTATAATATTTAGAGTGATAGAAGTAGGGAGAAAATATAATATTAATATGTCTCATTTCCCACTCATTTATTTAATAAGTAAATTTTAATTCCATATATGAAATATAAAACTAAAGGTATCCTTCAACCATTCTACTCCAAGATTATGGAAGTGACTACGAGTCCGCAAAGTCGCGTATATGTTGAGGCTTGGGCATTGAACCAATAACCTAATTGTTTCACAGGCTAGGCATTGTTTATTAATTATTAATATATATATGGCTTGGAGCTAAAATGACCATTGCCACTAATTTATTGTTCATTGCATTATATTTCTTTTCTTGCTCTCTTTGATATACTATCCTATCACTTTCAAAATATTGATATATGACTGCGCGTCAGAAATGATCACCTGAGCTAATTTTTATTTTGAATTACAATCATCAACAGCAAATATCAACGGATGCATGATCATAGCCATTATATCTTCGGTATAGTGATTTCAAAATATATCAAACTTTTATAGTTATACCCATAGAGAAACTAAAAATAAAGAGAGTTGTCAAACCTGCAGTAAAAGTTGGCACCACGTTTAGACAGTGGCGACATATCTCGCAACTGGCCGAACTAAGTACAGTTGGTAAAACCGATTCAGATAAGGCGGGTTTTTCAAATGTGTTACTTTTATATGATTGATATGGTATATATTTTATAAGTGATCGATTTGCCATTCTTGTATTCCATATGAATGGTTTATCATATAAAATACAGGAATGGCAAATCGATCACTAATAAAATATATACAGTAATCGATTCGTAGAATCTGTTAGTTCGTTCGTGGTTAACATAAAGTTTCAAAGTAAATCTTTATTTCATGATATGATGAACAAAATTAAACATCTTATAAAACAAGAATAATAAGTTGAACACTATAAAAACACATTTTATTGTATCTAGGACAATGTACAACTACAGACAAAACAATAATAAAACTCCGAAAAACAACAAAATTAAAAATATTCTTCAGTCGCTTATCATCAAATCAACCAAAATAAAAACATTACATTTACAACAAACCCTCAATAATTTTGTTAATTTATTAGCACAAAGGAGACCATGTACTTCGTACTTCCTCAAATGGTGATAGGAAATGAAAACTGATGGATGGAAATAAGTACCAGTTTGTGAGAAAATTTCTGCAACTGATGGATGGAAATAAGTATCAGTTTGTGAAAAGCAGCTTATATTTTACCTTGTGAAAGAATATTTCAGCGTCAACTCGAATAACATTCCATTATGTTATGAATTAATCACCAAAACAATATGAAGTTTATCGTGATCATATCATATTCGTACAAATTACCCAAAACTGAATTTTTGAAAAGCAAGAAGCACACCTAGATAATATTTTGAGAATTCTAGAAATTGAGATTTAAAATGAGATTGGATCAACGTTTTAAATGTGACCTTGAGTCTTTACAACCCTGATCAGTACCGTCCATAGACAAATTAATTTTTAGTTTCTCTAGGGTACCGTCCATAGACAAATTAAAAATAAAGAGACTGTTTGAAACATTGGCGATCTTGACCACCAAGTTTTTGGTACGGCCAGTCGCGCATGGAGGCGCTGCCCGCAATCAACAGACGACTGGCGACATGATAATTTTCCAATTTCGACATTTGTCAGAAAATGACAAACCACGTAATAATTTCAGAATAATTCTACTGTTAATTGTCATCGAAAAATTAATTATAGAAATTATACCATGGACTTGAATTATGAACCCAACGTCGAAAATATAAGCTGCTTTTCACAACCTGATAGTTATTTCCATCCATCAGTTGCAGGAATTTTTTCACAAACTGGTACTTATTTCCATCTATCAGTTTTCATTTCCTATCACCATTTGAGGAAGTACGAAGTACATGGTCTTCTTTTGTGCTAATAAATTAACAAAATTATTGAAGGTTTGTTGTAAATGTTATATGTTTTTATTTTGGTTGATTTGATGATAAGCGACTGAAGAATATTTTTAATTTTGTTGTTTTTCGGAGTTTTATTATTGTTTTGTCTGTGGTTGTACATTGGCCTAGATACAATAAAATGTGTTTTTATAGTGTTCAACTTATTATTCTTGTTTTATAAGATGTTTAATTTTGTTCTTGATATCATGAAATAAAGATTTACTTTGGAACTTTATGTTAACCACGAACGAACTAACAGATTCTACGAATCGATTACTGTATATATTTTATTAGTGATCGATTTGCCATTCCAGTATTTTATATGATACAACCATTCATATGGAATACAAGAATGGCAAATCGATCACTTATAAAATATATACCATATCAATCATATAAAAGTAACACATTTGAAAAACCCGCCTTATCTCAATCGGTGTTACCAACTGTACTTAGTTCGGCCAGTTGCGAGATACGTCGCCACTGTCTAAACGTGGTGCCAACTTTTACTGCAGGTTTGACAACTCTCTTTATTTTTAGTTTCTCTATGGTACCGTCACAGATTATATTACACACAGATTTTCGAATTGCCGCTTCATTGGCACCGTTGCTTGCTCTAAATTTTTTCCGCAAATATAGGGGTTGCCTTTTCATGAGTTGAGTAGATTCAAAGTGCAAACAATCTTTTGTACACATTTGTAATCAGAAATAATGAAAATGATTTGAACTCTGGAGTTTTGATATATTTACTATATTTGGTTGAAATCGATCAAACCGGTGAAAATATGGCATTTTTTCATCAGAACAAAATACTATAAATACTTGAAAAATGTATATCAAACATGATTGTGCAATGTAGAGTTGAAAAAAATATCCAATAAATGAGATATTCATCGTATCAAAATTGTTAACAGGAGTGAACCATAAGGTTTTTAAGTTGTATTTTCAATTCTGAAATATTCAGGTATTATCAATAAACAGATGTGAACAATAATATTATTATAGTAAATAAATGCTTGCCAAAAAATATTAAGTTTGGGATTCGACCCAATACTGGCAACAGAAATAAATAAATAAGTGAAAAATAAATAATTGATTCATAAGTCGCTTTCTTAATCGTATGTGGTGTTGGATGAATTTGAGTTGTGTTATATAAAATATTATTATGCATTCCTTCGAATTTCCTAATTAATTTTGAGATTTTATGAAGTTGGCAACTCTGGGCCGTACCAACTATTTAGTTATCATCTTGTCAACGTATTTTTTTACTGAAAAAAACATGTTTAGAACACTTCATAGACTGATACACTCACTGCACAGTATTCATAAAAAATCAATAATTACAACAATGTTAAGGAATATTGTTCAGGTTATCGTTTTCTGACAAGAAAGACACAAATACTCTAATGGAAAATAGCTCTGTTTGTACCCCAACCAGGTGTTTGACCACTGACCGCTTACGTCACTGACTGTGCTCAATTGCAAACTTATAAATTGGCCCTGTCATGTTGACTAAGGAGGTAAAAGGAATGGTTAACTGTTGACTTATGTTCTGTAATAATTTAGCTCATTCGGCTGATTTTTTCAGTTTGTCAATCAATGAGGTAACTTGTATAACATTTGTGTGTTATTGGACTAGATCTGTGAAAGAGAAATGAAACGAGCCTCGAATAAACCTAGACCGAAACTTCTGTTTCGTCATTAATGTGTGGTTGGCTTTTCAATAGGGGTTTTCATTCTAGATTTTTTTTGTGCGCATGCCTCAACTTCCGCCATATTTTTCGGATCTTTGTACGTGTGTAACCCGTGAATATGAAAATTTCAATGTATTAAAAAAAATGTATTCAATTATTAATCTACGATCAGTTCTATAGTTTTAAATTGTTTTATACTGAGAATAAAATAATAATACAATCAAATTAATTAAAATATATGATGTTATCAGTAAAAAAAAAAAAAAACGCTGTTGTTGTGTGATATATATATATATATATATATATATATATATAAAAAAAAAAAATAATTTTATAAAGAATTTTTCATCCATTATGTTAATTAATAGTTTGTGTTGTAACCTCAAATGATGAATGTTTCACTTGACCGGCCCCCCCAGTGGTCGAGTAATGTAATTGTGCAAAAAAAAACGTTTTACCAATCGAGCTGAAATTTGGAATGAAGATACATTTCTGCCCCGAATGCGACTATTAGTTTTTGACTGTCGTCTGTCATACGGAAGTGTCACTATTTAAAAATGTCAGAAACTATATCGCACGAAACTCGACTTGCAATATATCATTTGGAAGCCCTTGAAAAACTGTATCCAGAACAGTTGAAATTATTTCTCCAACTGACATCTGTCAAAAATAAAAAAATTGCAAAGTTCAAAATTTTCCCATTCAATAATTCAGAAAATATTCAATGGATTACAACTAAATTCGGCAAAGAGCAACACAACAAAAAAAAACAAATGAAGTCTGGAGTTGGAGCTTTCCACCGTTTCCTGGTTTGGCGCTACGAATGTTTAATTTTTCTCATGGGCGTTACAATCCGGCTGGCTTTGTCTAGGACGACCCGCGTTCGCGTTTTATGCAGGACTGCTCAATTGACTGATGGGGTCTAATATCTCACTTGGTCAATTGACTGTTGAACTGACCGATCAAATTAACTTCGTACAGCCCTAAAATAGTTTTATCAATGTTTTATTTCAAAATAACCCCATTCTCTCGAAGCCCGCACCGGTCAAGTTCTGGGGTGTCACACAGCTGATTTTTTCTACAGGCAAGAGTAGCAAAGATCTGTTTAACTTTACTAATAATAATAATTAATATTTTTCGATTATTTATCTTTATTTCTCATTCAATTGCACTGATAATAAGGGTAATAACCCGTGTTGTCCAGCTATATCTACTAAAAGTGTCCGAAATTTTTATATTACCCGCTTTTTTAAAATGACGGATGCACTTGCGCGTAACGAGTCGTGAAAAGGCCTATACGACCGTTTTCAGGAAGTTCCGTCCCTTCGTACAATTAGCCAGATCCTAATCGAAATTTCTGTGCATTATGTTGGCAGCAAGTTGACAGATAAACTGTTGACTGTTAGTGCTCGCGGCCTTTTTTTCTGTTATGGTTTTATTTTAGTCTAACCTCAAGTCACAAGTTTGAAAATGGCTAAGGCAAAAACAGCTCCTAAGAAAAAAGCTGCTAATGGCTATAAACATGCCGAACCTCTACCAAAAGGTGAAATTCTAGAAGACATAGCAAAGAAGAAGTGGAAATTGGGCCCCTCAATCGGCCAGGGCGGTTTTGGTGAAATTTATTGTGCTCAAGAGGCTGAAAGCAGCGGATCCAAATATCCATACGTTATCAAAATCGTGAGTACTCGCATCCCACCTAAATGCAATCATGAAAAATTTTGACCTTGCAGGAACCTCATTCTAATGGACCCCTATTTGTTGAAATGCATTTCTATATGCGCAATGCTAAGGCTGAAGATGGTAAAAAATAGTCTTATACATTTTTTACTCTACTGACACAACTGTTTTTTTTTAGTTGAAAATTTCAAAAAACAGAAAGTTCTCAAGTCCTTCGGAATGCCAGTGTATATAGGTTCAGGATCTCATGAATACAATGGCGAAAAGTATCGTTTCATCATTATGGAAAAATTTGGCACAGACTTGTGGGAGATATTTCTAGAAAATAACAGAATATTTCCAGCAACAACAGTGTTCAAAGTGGCAATACAAATGGTAAGTTTGGTTCTTTTTATTCAGGAAAATAATGCATGGGACTTCAAAAGCATCATGTATGATTTCACGTACCTATGAATCATAGGTTGCAAGTAATGTTTGTGTGAAAATTACGTTTCATATCATGTCACATTTAGTGCAAAGGTAGGTACTCACTGGTAACTGAAAAGGTTGCAACATCATATTTTGGCTGCGTGCAGTTCGTTCAAGCAGCATATCGGTTCCAAGTGAAATCCAAACTCATTCGCTGATGTACCCATTACCGTATCTTTCCTCCCAAGCATCTAATTTCAAACGTTTTCTATAGTAGTCCTTGTTTTTTGGATCCCATATTACTGGTTTCTCTCTATACATTGCGATTAAATTAAAGTTTTTACTTTGTCCCACTCTGATATTTCGTTGAGGATTGTTTCTGCAACACATTCTCACTCACGTACTAATCACATAGATGTCACAAACCAACCATGAATCTCTTGTGATGTGGCAAAGACCAACATTTGGCTCTGCGTCCGTTCGAAGCGTGTTGCGAACACGCTGTGCAATGCATCTACATTATGAATTTTGATTGCTGCAACCATTGCAGTTACTGCTCGCCAATGAGTATCCTTCTTATTTGGCCACAAATTTCTGACCCATCTCTATAATCTCGATAATTGTTAATATTATTGAAATAATCCTGAAGGAACAAACAGAAGTCGAGGGTGTTGAGAATGGTAAACACACGGAAATCACCTTATGCGACCCACCAAGGCCTTCGAATGTGTATCGCATTAAAAACTACTAAATAAATTAAACTTCTGGGGGGGTACCTCTGAAACCAATAAAATCCTATCTCAATAACAGAATTCAGTGTGTAGCCATTGTGTTCCGAAATTCACTCCTCCGAACAAGTGCCGCTACTGATTTATTTAGTTTATAGATTTATTGCTCGCCAAGAGATAAAAGAAAAAATATTGTTTTTGTTGACATTCATGTCATATCTGTCATGTTGTAGCGTTGTGTTGCAAAAACTAGCATTACCTACCTTTTGTATACATGAAATAAAGGTAAAAAAGTGATACAGTCCACATCAATCAATTAGTTTAACAAGTCAGAACATGGTCAATTCGAGCCGCCGGATTAAGCATTAAAAACATTCGGTTGGTTCAGCTCAGCAACAAGTTAAAGAAGTACATAAATAAGCGCAGCAGATTGCGTGAAGAAGAAAGCAAGTTAACTCCCATTGAAAGCGACATCAGAGTGATCCTTTATTCCAAAGCATTCCTATTACTCCATTCCAAAACAGTTTCATATTATTTTCGCATTCAAAGCATTGACACGCATTGATAATTTTCAATCATGTCTCTAGGGACCCTAAAAAAGCAGAGAGAGTCTATTAAACTTCATTTATTTGAAAAATACATCAGTAACGTCAAAAAAAACATTGCAGACAATCAAGGTGTCATCAGTGACATTAAATACATCGAAATCAAGCAACGCATTTTCCGATCGGATAAGTATCTAAATCAATTTGATCAAGTTCAAAACGAAATTGAATGTTCATCGGAAAGTAAAGATATTGAAGATGAATATTTAGAACGCGAGTTATTCAAAAATAGATTTCACGAAAGCATGTCGACGCAAAGGCGTTTCTCTTTTCAATCGCCCGAGTGATTCCGATTTCAAAAACTACACCCGCCAACAGTGGCGTACAACAAATACATTCAGAAGGCGTCAAACTCCCTATAATTCAGTTACCGAAATTTGACGGTTCATATGACCAATGGATGGAATTTCGGGACGTATTCAAATATCTAATTCAGTCAAACGGACAAATAAGCAACATCCAAAAATTTTACTACCTTAGAGCCTCACTAACGGGAAGAGCTTCGGAAGTTATAAAATCAATGGAATTTACTGATGCCAATTATAAGGTTGCTTGGGATATGTTATGTGACAGATATGAAAATAAAAGATTGTTAGTTCAAAATCTAAAGCAGATTACGCATGAATCTTCAATGCAACTTAGAAAAATTAAAGATGAATTGAATAAGCATTTAAGAAGTTTAGAGCAATTAGGTGAACCCGTCGAAAAGTGGGACACGTTGGTGATTCATATTGTAACAAGCAAGTTAGACCAAGGTACAAAAAAAGAATGGGAAAAGGACAGATATAATAACGATGTCCCCACACTTCAAGAATTAAACGATTTTCAAAAAAATAGAGCTGACCTGCTTGAAACTATTGAATGTCCCAACAAACACCAAGATCAACAAGTTCAAAAACGTGAACACGTAAAAAATATCTCAAGAAATTTGCATGGCAAACATTCCATAGAGTCATCACGCCAATACGTTTGTGCCTTTTGCAAAAAGGAACATAGTATTTATTAATGCCCGGAATTTTTGAGACTCCCTGTTAAAGAAAGAAAAATCAAAATACGACATTTAGAATTATGCAATAATTGCTTACGCAGCAAGAAAGACTGTCGTTTCAGCGGTTGTGAATACTGTTCAAACAAACAAACAACAAAACTCAGAAAACTGATTTACAAATTTTATATACTGAGAGAGATACTGGCGATTAAACTGTTGCTTATAATATACAAATCACTTGTGCCTGCGCTATGGAATACTAGTGTGAAAACTCATTACAAAATCTCAAAGTGATCCAGAATTTTATATTAAAAATTATCTTTAGACGAAAAAAACGATCCTCGACAAATGCACTGTATTCTCCAGATATACTTAATATTCGGTCATTATATTTTTTAACAATTTTAATATCTGCCTATAAGAGTGGTCATTGTCAGCAAACATTCAATCATGGTTACAATACAGCGCACGTTGAACCAACTACTCGTTACACCACTTAACAACAAGAACATTAGTCACCTTTTGTAACATATATTCAACCTAAAGCATATAATCTATTACCTCTCGCCATTCGAAAATATGCTAACCCCAAGAAATTCACTTCAGCCATTAAACTTTATATCTATAGTAATTATAGGGACTTCTTGAGAATTATAGAAACATAAAAAATTTGTATATTTATTATTATTCACCAACTGACAACCATGTTAACTGCACTGTTGAATTTTGATTCACACAATTACTGCCTATTGTAATATGTTTTTACTCTGTTCCTATTAACCCTCCATTTTTATATTGTTTATACTATTCCGTTCCTTCTTCCTATTTCTGATTTTAAATTGTCTCTGTTTTCATGTTTTTTTTGATTTTTCTCACTACACAATACAAATGTGTACTCACTTAGAGTGTGGGGAGAAAAAACATTTGAACTTTTTTTTTCCAATTATTAGTAGTATTATAATTGATAAAGTATTGTTGGAATGTATAGCAAAACGGCTAAATAAATATATTAATATGTAGAAAAAAAAAAAAAACAATACTCTTCTTCATGAGGAAACTTCTGTACTGCACAACGCACACGTGACAACCAAAAACGGCAACTTAGACACGGCCGACGAAGCCGAATCGAGCGAATTCCATACAAACAGTACATCAATATGCAGGCTGTCAAAAAGGGTTACAGCCAGCAGTGTGCTACTTTTAACCGCTTCGGTGTTTGTCAGAAATGATAAAGGCGCGGAACAAACTGCATGAGTTCTATTGGACTCTGGTTCAATGTCCAGCTTCATTACAACTGATGTAAGTAATAGGTTAAAATTACCGAAAATGAAAACAAACTTAGCCGTTTCAGGATTCAACAACGCGCTTTCATTTGCGAAACATAAATGCAATGTACGTGTACAGTCAATTCATGATTCGTTTTCTTTCGAAATCTCATGTTTTGTCATTGAAAATATAACAGGAATTTTGCCCGAATCAAACATAAGTAAATCCAATCTTCATTTTCCAATTGAAATTCAACTAGCCGATCTAAACTTTCATATTCCTGGCAAAATAGACATTTTAATTAGAGCAGATTATTTCTGGGAATTATTATGCAATGAGCAAACAAAGTTAGGACCATCAAAGCCTATTTTGCAGAAAACAAAATTGGGTTGGGTAGTTGCGGGACCCATTCAATTTCCACTTTGTCGCTCCACTTGTAGTCTTAGTAAAAATCTAGATATTGAAACACAACTGACTAAGTTTTGGGAGGTTGAAGAAATGGGTCACATACTTTTTTATTATTTCGTTTGAAAAAGGTAAGAGTTTCTCCGGTTGCAATACTTCGAACGTCGCAGAGGCTCTGAAATCTTTGTTTAGTTTGAGAAATTAATATATCTAAACAGCAATAGTACACATTGACTTTGAAGTACGATTCCGGGTCTGAAATTCTCTCATCTTCTGATAACTCATCAAAAAAACGCTTCATTATCTTCCGTCTTTTATTTTTGAAAACATTTGTTGCTAGATCTCTGGACTCATTTAGCAAACCATGAAATAAATTTTGATTTCTTATTTTGGTCAGTCCATTCAAAATATTACTTAGTAAAATACTAGCTTTCTGTAAGACATTATTTTCATGCTGTAGAGCTTTAGAAACAGGATTAATGATTTCAAATAGTGAAGAAAAAAAGGCGACAAGCATTATAAAATCGTAGGTGTCTAATATGTGAATTATATTTTTACATTCGTCACGTTCGTCTTTTTTAGTGGAAATTAAAATTAGTTGGCACAAAGTTTTCATTATTAATGAATAATTTTTCCTTATAGCTGATAAAGCGTCATTTCTTGAAGACCATCTAGTAGGACATACCTTTTGGGAATTTATATTTTCCAGATGAGTCAATTAACATTGCCCAGCATTTTATACTTTTGCTAAAAGTATATATTTTTTCCAAATTAACGAAAAACATTGACACTTCAGGAACACGTTTCGCAGCATCATTTAAAACTAAATTTAATGCGTGTGAGTTTTCATGGTCAGATATACATTGTGTGAAATTGCTTCTAACGGAAACTCCGTTAACCCATGCGGGGGAGTACGATTTGCTTTGGCGATCTGCCAATAACCAACAGAAGTGGCAATAAGGCTTGTTTGAAACATTAGAATACCATAGCCACGGCCTTGAAATTTTATACCAGCCTTATTTAAATATGAATAATGATAGGCCAAAAAACATCGCTTGTTTCTGAATCCTTTGAACGGTCCTTGTGGTTTAGATGGGCCCAATTTAAAACTATTTTTTGTTCAGATTCAGTAAGGCTGTCACCAAATTTCCTCTATCTGACGAAGGTATATTATGAAATTCTTCAGACTTCTTAGGATCATCGATATGGGTTTCTGCTATTTCCGGATGGACCTCTAATGGACAATTTGGTCCAGAAGAATCTAAAAATATAATTGAATAAAAGTAATATAGTAAAGAATTTTTTGGGAATTAATCAAAACTTGAGGACTAAAAATATCAATTAGATAAATTTAATAAATGTATGTTAAATTTATTCAATTACATATCAATCAAACACCTCTACTTAATTAATAACAAACATTTTTTATTCATATTGGTATATTGATAGATTTAAATTTCATTTTATTAAATGTATATTCATATAAAAACAAAATTAATTTAATCAATACTCTCTGCACGAAAGAAAGGAAAGTAAAATTAAATGTCAATGTAATTGGAAAACTTATTAGAAACTATATAAATTAATAAGCATGTTAGATAGTCTTACTATTGCAATCTAAATCACTACAGAAGCTGATTGTTGACAAAATGAAGAAATTTTGGGCAATTTCTTTACAACTTCCTCCTTTTTCTGTTAACTTTTTCTTTTCATAGCTCCACTGGGGTAATCTCTTTTTCTTTCACTCATTTTTTTCACAAACCATCTTAGGCTTCCAATACCCAATTCAACTTTGACACATAACTCACTTATATATAATGGTATTAAGATGTACCATAAACTTCCGCTAGAAATTAAAGAAACAACAACGCTATTTAAAAAAAAAAAAAAGTATATTGAGTGATAAAGCCTACTATAATCTACAAGATTACTTTAATGACACACTGTAATATCACAGTTTATTAAGTATACCAATCTTTTACAAATTATATTATCTGTTTAATCTATATTATTTATTAAACCTTAGACTTGACTCAATGTTCTTAATTTATATTATTTATTAATTACCTTAGACTTGACAGTGAATGTTCTTTTATCGTATTATATTACATTTTATTAAAGTTATTGGAAAAACGTATCTATTTACAATAAGCAAGGGTCTGCGTTATAATTTTAAAATTTGGAAATTAACTTATTATCCATAAATTTACTGTATG
>JAFIRS010002763.1:0-183915 GCA_018342105.1 Gonioctena quinquepunctata | reverse complement strand
TGCGGATATTCGTAAATCTCCTTCCAGAAGTTTTCCACCTGATCAGCGGTCGGCGGGTTTTCCACAACAAGCGGCGGTTTCTGGAATAAGCGAGAGGGTTTCTCGCGGAACTGTTTGTTTTCCCGCGATTCCTCTCGCTCGCCGTACTAGTGACTTTTTGGCAGCCACTAGCATTCGTATCCTATCAAGACAGTGTTGTTTGATGGTTAACAGCACTCCTTGATTTAATGTGTGATGGACTCGTCGCAACTTAGTTGCGATTCGCCGCACCGTTCGCGTAAATGGCCTATTGGCCACTACGTAGTCCATCACACATTGGATACGAGATGCGTGTTGTCTCGCCGACTTGATTTTTGCTTCCATCTTCTGTATGCGTTCTCATGCTTTCCAGTCGGAGCGCATTATTCTGCGTATCCGCACGGGAAAGCACAAGAGCAGCGTCATACACAGCGGTGTTGATTTGCCAGATGTCAGCTTCTTCTGGAAGCGCTTCACGAATCTCCGCATCCACTCGAGCCAGATCTTGAGGCTTCAGGGGCTTCAAAGTGCGTAGCACCCTGCGTGTTCTGATACCCTCTATTGGTGGAATATTGATACCTGCCACCTCTTCGACTGGTTCGACTCGTGGCACTTCTGCCACTTCGGCCACTTCGTTTACCTGTCTAGGAGGTGGTCTCACATAGCCACGGCCACGAAGGTGGGATACATAATCACGTAGATTTTGTTTGGAAAATGCGGCATACTCTGGGGGGCCACGCACCACAGAGCATGCATTCGCGCCATGTATCCCCTTGGGCGGGCTCGCTACTCTCGTAGCAACGCAGAAGGCCGTCTCTCATTTCGTCTGTCCACTCAGAACGTTGTCCATTGCGTGGGTCGTCATAAGGCTGTCCGTCGATTTGGGCCCCACCACCTTGCCGTTGACCTCCATCCGGATGAGGTCGGTTGTGGGGGCCCTGTCTCCTCCTTCTAGGAACCAGAGTATGGTCCTGCGAGGGGGTTAGCCTAGCAGGAACACGGCCGACACCAGAGGAAGTATTTGCTTTTTTCCTCCCGGATGCGCTTAAGCTGCCGGTCCGATTTTGCATCCTTGGCTGGGTTGAGTGGTGGCGCCACTCACCAAGGTCTTTGCTGGTGTTGTTTGACCTACCTCTGCTTATTATTATATTTTTATATATTATATTTTTATATTTTTATTTTTATATATTATATATTATTATTATATTATTATTATTATATTTTTATTATTATTATTATTATATATTTTTATTATATTTTTATTATTATTATTATTATATTATTATTATATATTATTATTATTATTATATTATTATTATATTTTTATTATTATTATTATTATTATTATTATTATTATTTTTATTATTATTATTATATTTTATATTATTATTATTATTTTTATTTTTATTATTATTATTATTATTATATATATATATATATATATATAATATATATATATATATATGATTATTTATATATATGTATATATATATATATATATATTATACCTTCATCCTCAAAGTATGCACCTATGGGAAACTTATTTATTAAGGTTTTCGACAAAAGTTATTAGTAGAAGTTTGTGCATCCCCTAGAACTAAATATCACCAACAAAATATAGTAGAACACACGTAATATCGAGGAGCCTTCAAACATTTGATTTTGAGACGGAAGTAAAGTACCCTAATTTTAAAAAATCTCGGCAATTGTTATTCAGAAAAGTTGTTCAGCTTTAAAAAAAACATTCAGATTTGAAGTTATGGCCATCTAAGTGGAGTTTCATTTTTTTTAAATAGGGACTACAAAAAAAAATTGACAAAACGATAAATAGACAATATTCTGTATACGACGCGGTTCATTCGAAAAGCAGGTGATATTACAAATAACACAACTCTTTTGTTAACCACGGTAATTTTTTTTGAAGACTAAAATAATTTCAAAGTTTTGGTGCAGTTACTTTTATTTTCTGTTAACACCGAAAATTGCTCAGAATTATACAGTATTTTGACAAGAACTTAATATTCAATAATATCAAATCACAAAACACCAAAATAAAATGAGTATTTCGCCACAAACTTATTGATTTTCTGACATTTTCTTGTCCAAAATAATTTTATATTCGCTTTGAAAACAGAAGCATGTTTCCGAAAGAAGTATTCTACATCTCAGTATGATGTCCATCCCGCAACATGCACAGTTCGGTTCTTCTTACACAATCGTTGACTGCATTCGTAATGTGCTCCGGTTGTATGGCCCTCACACAATTAGTAATCACAGTTTTTGAATGTTATCTATCCCTAAAAGGACGATGTTTGTAAACTTTGTTCTTCAATGAACCCCAAAAGATGAAATCAATTGGGGTTAAGTCTGGTGAGCGCGCTGGCATCGGATACTCTGAGTAACGTTCTATCCATTTCCAATTTAATGACTCATTTAAAAATTTTCCTATTGCTACACTACAATTAACACTAGCTCCATCTAACTGATACCAAAGTATGTCTCTTTGTCTACGCGGCATTTGTTTTAAAATTGGTAATAGATATTAGTGTAAAAATTGCAAATATTAGTTGGCATTAAGACTTCTATCAATGAAGAAGGGACCAATCACAGTATTGTTTACCAGTCCACATAAGACATTTACCATAAATGAGTATTAGTCCTTGCACTATATAGTTGAATGAGGGTTTTCTGTAGCCCACCATCTACAGTTCTGTGAACTTACTTTTCCATTAGTTGTAAATGTTGCTTCGTCAGTGCATAAAATATTTATTGGGAACCGTGCATTTTCTTCGTGTTCTCCTGGATACCATGCGGGAAACTGAAATCTTGGAATAAAATCCCTTTCTTTCAAAGTATTCGTACATTTTGGTTTGAAAGCATTGGATATATTTTTTCTTAAAAAAAAATTGTACAGAAGTAAAAGGTACATCAAGAGATGATATTCGTTTAATTGATGTCCAACCATTTTCGATAACTTTCAAACACACTTCCTCTTCCACTTCTATAGATACTTTTGCAGTTGTGTATGGTTTTTCGAAATTGTTATCAATACTGCCTGTTTCTTTAAATTTATTTGAAATACGGGTTACTGTAGTGTGATTCACATTGCGATTAGGATGCCTGGCATTAAAAATGTCTGTAACTTATCTGCTGGGAGTATTTTTCCCACACAACAATATAATCTCAACTTTTTCTTCTTTTGTGAGCATCTTAATATTATTCAAATAGTACTGATAATCAAACGTCAACAAAATAAGCAATAACAATAACTACGTAATAAATATTTAGCAAATATGTCAATAACTCAATATCAAACATTCGTTTGCTTTCAAAGCCAACTTGAAACAATTACTTTTAACAAAAAACTCCACAAAATAAATGTAATCAGTTTGTGCCGAAATACTTATTTTATTTTGATATTTTGTGATTTGATATTATTGAATATTGAGTTCTTGTTACAATACTGTATAATTTTGACCAATTTTTGGTGTAAACAAAAAAAAATTTTTGATATTTTTTATTATTGATTTTTTGTGGTTAACACAATACTTGTGTAATTTGTGATAAAACAGGTTTCCTGGATAAACCGTCGTATACAGGATGTTGTCTTTTTATAGTTTCACCAAATTTTTTTTCGTAGTCCCCAAAAAAAATGGGTAAAAAAATAAAACTCCACTCAGATTGCCATGACTTTAAATTAGGATGTATTTTTTAATGTTGAACAATTTTTCTGGATAATATTTCCCGAAATTTTTCAAAATAAGAGTACTTTACTCCTGTCTCACAATCAAATTTCTGAAGGCTCCTCGTATATTACGTGTGTTATACTATATTTTGTTGGTGCATGTTTAGTTTCACGATATGCACAAACTTTTACCTGAAATACTTTTTTGTCGAAAAACCCTTAATAAATGAGTTTCTCATATGGTGAGAATGACACTGTATATATATATTTATATACAGAGTGGCCACTTTTTTAATGGGATTGTATTGGTAACTTTTAAACTATAAGAGTTAGAAGGTCAGTCAAATGGAGAAGCATTGTCAAGCAGTTCAAACAGATCGAGATTATCAGGGCCGGTTATTCAAATATCATAAAAAAGTAAATTCTGTCATTTTGATTTTTCTTTTTTTCCCACTTTATTTCGAACATTATCAAAAAATGTCACATGAGTTTTTTATTCGACAGTAAATCATCCTCGATTTGACATAATCATATTTTGTATCCAACGTTTCGTACGCTCTGGGCCACCCTCAACCTCATTTTTTTCAATACGGACCTGCATATTTTATGACACTTTTCGAAATAACATTCAATGCTGAATTCAACGATATATCATACAATGTCATTGAAAGTTGATTTTCAGGTGATTTTGACCCTTATCCAAATTTCTTTGGGTCGGATCTGTATTACATTTAGGTACCTTTAGTTTAATTAACAACATGCAATACATTTCGATAAGGAAATCAACTCACTCATCTTCAACTTCAACTTCAACTAAGCTGCCGGTCCGATTTTGCATCCTTGGCTGGGTTGAGTGGTGCATACATATCTTTAGTGTGATTGTTTGACCTACTCTTATTATTATTATTATTATTATTATTATTATTATTATTATTATTATATATTATTATTATTATTATTATTATTATTATATTATTATTATTATTATTATTATTATTATTATTTTTATATATTATTATTATTATTATTATTATTATTATTATATTATTATTATTATTATTATTATTATTATTATTATTATTATTATTATTATTATTATTATTATTATTATTATTATTATATATATATATATATATATATATATATATATATATATATATATATATATATATATATATATATATATATATATATATATACACTGTCATCCTCAAAGTATGCACCATATGGGAAACTTATTTATTAAGGTTTTTTCGACAAAAAGTTATTTTTGGTAAAAGTTTGTGCATCCCCTAGAACTAAACATGCACCAACAAAATATAGTAGAACACACGTAATATACGAGGAGCCTTCAAACATTTGATTTTGAGACGGAAGTAAAGTACCCTAATTTTAAAAAATCTCGGCAATTGTTATTCAGAAAAGTTGTTCAGCTTTAAAAAAAACATTCAGATTTGAAGTTATGGCCATCTAAGTGGAGTTTCATTTTTTTTAAATAGGGACTACAAAAAAAAATTGACAAAACGATAAATAGACAATATTCTGTATACGACGCGGTTCATTCGAAAAGCAGGTGATATTACAAATAACACAACTCTTTTGTTAACCACGGTAATTTTTTTTGAAGACTAAAATAATTTCAAAGTTTTTGGTGCAGTTACTTTTATTTTCTGTTAACACCGAAAATTGCTCAGAATTATACAGTATTTTGACAAGAACTTAATATTCAATAATATCAAATCACAAAACACCAAAATAAAATGAGTATTTCGCCACAAACTTATTGATTTTCTGGACATTTTCTTGTCCAAAATAATTCTTATATTCGCTTTGAAAACAGAAGCATGTTTCCGAAAGAAGTATTCTACATCTCAGTATGATGTCCATCCCGCAACATGCACAGTTCGGTTCTTCTTACACAATCGTTGACTGCATTCGTAATGTGCTCCGGTTGTATGGCCCTCACACAATTAGTAATCACAGTTTTTGAAGGTTATCTATCCCTAAAAGGACGATGTTTGTAAACTTTGTTCTTCAATGAACCCCAAAAGATGAAATCAATTGGGGTTAAATCTGGTGAGCGCGCTGGCATCGGATACTCTGAGTAACGTTCTATCCATTTCCAATTTAATGACTCATTTAAAAATTTTCCTATTGCTACACTACAATTAACACTAGCTCCATCTAACTGATACCAAAGTATGTCTCTTTGTCTACGCGGCATTTGTTTTAAAATTGGTAATAGATATTAGTGTAAAAATTGCAAATATTAGTTGGCATTAAGACTTCTATCAATGAAGAAGGGACCAATCACAGTATTGTTTACCAGTCCACATAAGACATTTACCATAAATGAGTATTAGTCCTTGCACTATATAGTTGAATGAGGGTTTTCTGTAGCCCACCATCTACAGTTCTGTGAACTTACTTTTCCATTAGTTGTAAATGTTGCTTCGTCAGTGCATAAAATATTTATTGGGAACCGTGCATTTTCTTCGTGTTCTCCTGGATACCATGCGGGAAACTGAAATCTTGGAATAAAATCCCTTTCTTTCAAAGTATTCGTACATTTTGGTTTGAAAGCATTGGATATATTTTTTCTTAAAAAAAAATTGTACAGAAGTAAAAGGTACATCAAGAGATGATATTCGTTTAATTGATGTCCAACCATTTTCGATAACTTTCAAACACACTTCCTCTTCCACTTCTATAGATACTTTTGCAGTTGTGTATGGTTTTTCGAAATTGTTATCAATACTGCCTGTTTCTTTAAATTTATTTGAAATACGGGTTACTGTAGTGTGATTTACATTGCGATTAGGATGCCTGGCATTAAAAATGTCTGTAACTTATCTGCTGGGAGTATTTTTCCCACACAACAATATAATCTCAACTTTTTCTTCTTTTGTGAGCATCTTAATATTATTCAAATAGTACTGATAATCAAACGTCAACAAAATAAGCAATAACAATAACTACGTAATAAATATTTAGCAAATATGTCAATAACTCAATATCAAACATTCGTTTGCTTTCAAAGCCAACTTGAAACAATTACTTTTAACAAAAAACTCCACAAAATAAATGTAATCAGTTTGTGCCGAAATACTTATTTTATTTTGATATTTTGTGATTTGATATTATTGAATATTGAGTTCTTGTTACAATACTGTATAATTTTGACCAATTTTTGGTGTAAACAAAAGATAAAAATAACTTTGCCCCAAAAACTTTGTAAATTAATTTACTCTTCAAAAAAATTGAGCGTGGTTAACACAATACTTGTGTAATTTGTGATAAAACAGGTTTCCTGGATAAACCGTCGTATACAGGATGTTGTCTTTTTATAGTTTCACCAAATTTTTTTTCGTAGTCCCCAAAAAAAATGGGTAAAAAAATAAAACTCCACTCAGATTGCCATGACTTTAAATTAGGATGTATTTTTTAATGTTGAACAATTTTTCTGGATAATATTTCCCGAAATTTTTCAAAATAAGAGTACTTTACTCCTGTCTCACAATCAAATTTCTGAAGGCTCCTCGTATATTACGTGTGTTATACTATATTTTGTTGGTGCATGTTTAGTTTCACGATATGCACAAACTTTTACCTGAAATACTTTTTTGTCGAAAAACCCTTAATAAATGAGTTTCTCATATGGTGAGAATGACACTGTATATATATATTTATATACAGAGTGGCCACTTTTTTAATGGGATTGTATTGGTAACTTTTAAACTATAAGAGTTAGAAGGTCAGTCAAATGGAGAAGCATTGTCAAGCAGTTCAAACAGATCGAGATTATCAGGGCCGGTTATTCAAATATCATAAAAAAGTAAATTCTGTCATTTTGATTTTTCTTTTTTTCCCACTTTATTTCGAACATTATCAAAAAATGTCACATGAGTTTTTTATTCGACAGTAAATCATCCTCGATTTGACATAATCATATTTTGTATCCAACGTTTCGTACGCTCTGGGCCACCCTCAACCTATTTTTTTCAATACGGACCTGCATATTTTATGACACTTTTCGAAATAACATTCAATGCTGAATTCAACGATATATCATACAATGTCATTGAAAGTTGATTTTCAGGTGATTTTGACCCTTATCCAAATTTCTTTGGGTCGGATCTGTATTACATTTAGGTACCTTTAGTTTAATTAACAACATGCAATACATTTCGATAAGGAAATCAACTCACTCATCTTCAACTGAATGGAACGTAACAGAATCAAAGCAAAAAACAAGTAATAATTATTTACAAATTTCAGGTGAAAAACCTAATTCATAATAATTAAACGAAACTATCATTTAATGAAAGAAAAATCAAATGATTATTCGAAAGTAAATGATGAACATTAATGAAGTAGGTGTTCGAAATGTCCACCATTTTGTAAAATGCACTTCTTATACATTTGCTTATTTCGTCTCCTTGAATACCTTCCAATACATTCTCAATCTTCTCGCGAAGAATCTCTATTGTCGGGTTCGTCGTAGCATAAATTTTATTTTTGAGATATCCCCACAAATAAAAATCCAGCGGATTCAAATCCGGAGATCTGGCAGGCCATGCTACTGGACCTCTTGTTCCAATCCATGAATCGGGAAAAGTTCGATTTAGATACTCTGTGACTATTCTTGAGTTGTGTGGACCACATCTGTCTTGTTGGAACCATGGACTATTACGCCGATACCGTATAGGAAGATCATCCAACATTTCTTCTATAATTTCTACATATTTTGCTCCGGTTAGGTTGCCGTCAATAAAATAGGGTCCCAGTAATTTATTATTCAACAAACCGCACCATATGTTCAAAGAAAAACGATATTGATGTCTAACTTCATGAATCAAGTCAGGATTTTCTGTGGCATACAAATGTTTGTTCCTTCGATTGAATATGCCAGAATTTGTGAATGTCGATTCGTCTCCCCAAATGATATTGTGCGCAAAATTGTTGTTATTCCGCACCTTCCGTTGAAACCAATTACAGAATTGCAACCTTCTCTCAGGATCATTGCGATATAGTTTTTGCACGGCTTGGTATTTATAGTCATGGTATCCGTGTCTCTTGAGTATTTTATTAACAACACTTTTTGATAAATTGCATTCACTGGCCATAGTTCTCCATCCTATTCCTGGATTCATTCGAATTTGGGCCAGAACATTGATGTCATTGATAGGCTCGTTTTGTCGTACATAAGGACCTCTAGGTTTGATGAATGAATTATGTACAAGTAACGTTGTAGATAAACATTTTGATATTTGGTGTTGTTCTTTCAGGATATAATTCACCATACCTTTGTTGTGCTTTGAACGAATTTCTATCTAGTTTATGTACACTTCGTACATATCTCTCTTCTCTTCATTTGTGTATCTTACCATATCGAATAAGTTAAATTGAAATTACTCAGGAAAGTATTCAATGACAAGTTCTTGTAACACAATAATAAACGAAGTGATAAATAATATGTCATTTCTTGTTATGTTCTTTTTTATCCACGGCCTACTACTTGAAAATAATACATTCAATAAACCTAGAGTTGTGTGTATGTAAGAAAAAACAAGTCTATCAACGATATCAATGTTCTGACCCAAATTCAATTGAACCCAGAAAAAAAATCGAGAACTGTGGCCAGTGAATGCAATTGATCAAAAACTGCTGTTAATAAAATAGTCAAGAGACGCGAATACAATGATTTTAAATTTGAATACCAAGCCTTGCAAAAATTATATCGTAATGATCTCAAAATAAAGTTCGATTCTGTAATTTGTTTCAACGGAACAAATGACAAATCCAACAATAATGATTCCTCGCGAGAAGATTGAGAATGTATTGGAAGGTATTCAAGGAGACGACATAAGCAAATGTATAAGAAGTATGGGTTCCAGAACCGCAAAGTGCATTTTACAAAATGGTGGACATTTCGAACACTTACTTCATCAATGTTCATCATTTACTTTCGAATAATCATTTGATTTTTCTTTCATTAAATGATAGTTTCGTTTAATTATTATGAATTAGGTTTTTCACCTCTTGAAATTTGTAAATAATTATTACTTGTTTTTGCTTTGATTCTGTTACGTTCCATTCAGTTGAAGATGAGTAAGTTGATTTTCTTATCGAAATGTATTGCATGTTGTTAATTAAACTAAAGGTACCTAAATGTAATACAGATCCGACCCAAAGAAATGTGGCTAAGGGTCAAAATCACCTGAAAATCAACTTTGAATGACATTGTATGATATATCGTTGGATTCGGCGTTAAAAGTTATTTCGAAAAGTGTCATAAAATATGCAGGTCCGTATCGAAAAAAATGAGGTTGAGGGTGGCCCAGAGCGTACGAAACGTTGGATACAAAATCTGATCATGTCAAAATGAGGATAATTTACTGTCGAATGAAAAACTCCCGTGACATTTTTTGATGATATTCGAAATGAAGTGGGAAAAAAAGAAAAATCCAAATGACAGAATTTACTTTTCTTATGATATCTCAATAACCGGCCCTGATAATCTCGATTTGTTTGAACTGCTTCTATGAATGCAACTTTTTCTCCATTTGACCGACCTTCTGACTCTTATGGTTTGAAAGTTAACAATACAATCCCATTAAAAAAATGGCCACTCTGTATATATGAAGATTGGAAGTTTGTAAATATAATATATATATATATATATATATATTGTTATGTTAAGAAGGACCAGTTATATATTTTAAAAATGAAAAATAATAATTTCTTAAAAAACACCACAAAAATAATAAATATGTAATAGTTAGTAGTTCATGAGATATTATTTTAAATTTTTTTGAGATTCTATTCACTTTCTGAAGCCTCTGTATAACATCGATAGGTGAATATATGCAAATACTATAATGCAGTAATTTTCTTTCATTTTCAAAAATGATTCCAACATATAATTGTTTGAAATACAACAAAAAGTCTAGTTTTACAAAATTATTCTGGATTAATGTGATCAACAAAACTATAATGTTAAAACATACAGTAAATGAAATATTTTAGTTAGATGTCTAAAATATCCAATGGGAGAACAAGAAACTTCTTGATGAAAATAGCCAATCAGGGAACAGAGATGGGTTGATGGAAGATTTGAAATTGTGGAAAAGTAAGAACACAGAAACGTCAAAGATAATTATGATAAAATCTTGTATTGAGTTTATAAGCAATGTGAAATATGTTAGTTGATAAGTTTTCTCAAATAACACCAAATTAGTGAAAGTGCGACAAGGAAGTGCGCGATTTCCAAAAATTCAAATAGAATGACAAAACAGAAATCGTATCCAGGGAAAGAAAAAACAAAGCGAGAGGAGGAAAAAAGTTTTTAAGAAAGAAAAAAGTTGTTGAAAATTTGGGAGAAAAGAAATTCCGGATTTTCACCGATAACGAGAAAGATTTCTAACAATAACAAATCATTTTAACGTCTGGAGAATTTCGTCAAAAAAATAATTAAGGATAAAAGAAGATCACCTTTTTTTGTTTTCCACATGAAAACTTATCCAAGCTGTTTTCAAGAATTTTGGAGAGTTCCACTGCAATAAAGAGTCCCTGAGAGGAGTAGATGAAGCAGGATTACAGAGAATCATCAGGAAATACATCAGTGACAATCCAACTCCAGGTATAAACTTTTTGAGTGCACATCACAAACTGAATCACTTTGCAAAATAACTCTTATATCTGAAGAACTTTGTTCAATTTTGGTATTGAACTATAAAACAATTTTTCAACTTAAAGAAAAAGTGAGGTTATATTCATAATATACTTCATTGTTTCTCATTATTTTCTGTGAAAATTTGTCAATTGCTCATAGTTCAAGTTATCTATCGCAGGCCAGGTCAATATAAGTGTTCCTGAATAAAGGAAATAATTGTTTCTGATAATCTCTGGTTTACTTTCCACAATGATATGCTGATCGTTCACCTATAAACACTGAACTGAAATAGTTCTATTGACATCAAGAAAGGCAGAGTGGCTCTGTTGCCAGTACCGACTCCTGAGGCATAGGCGTTCCAACTGAGTTCAGTCGTGGTAAGAAAGGAAATTAAAACCAGGGAGAGAAAAAAAATATATGAAATTCTAGAAAATCAATAGGGCAATGGTATATAAGAATAATTTCAAAGGAATTACAAAGAGTAAAAATAATAAAAAATTCACAAATATTTAGTAAATTTGTTGTGGTGTTGGGTGGAAGAAATAATTGTACAAATTTCATTGAAATAAACCTCAAAACAAAACAACCTATTACATATCATGATCTTACAGGATCAATAAACTATTGTATTGTATTGTATTGTATAATAACAATTAGCTTCCAACGCGGAGCGAAGTAATGTGGGCAATTATTAAGTATAAGTAAAAATAAAAATTATTATATTCTACCCAATCATAACAATATTATATATATATATATATATATATATATATATATATATATGGAGATTGGAAGTGTGTATGGGTATTCCGTTAGTTTCCAAGTTAAGTTCATAAAAATTGGTATTCGAGGATTTGATACAAAAAAAATTGTGTTTATAGAAATTCAACCACTAAAAGGGTGAAAGTTTGTATGAGGGTTACGTTAGTTTTTTCATTTGTCCTGTATGCGTTCCCATACCATTTTTCATGTAGTTTAGTGGCAGTTTGTGTGTTTTCCATATGGGACAGAACAAGTAATGTTGATGGTGAAATCCCAATTGGGGGTCGCCATAAGGTGATGGATATCACACGCATTTACTTTGTTTTCACCAAGTGAATTTGTAATAGTCATCACAAAGCATTACTTTCGCTGTCAAATTGATTATGTCAACCAAACGACAAGCGATTGGTCGTTCTACACCTCAAGCACTTGAGGAAAAGGCATTACGAGCTTCAGAAACAGTCGAGCACCGGAAAGCAAGACGGGAATCCATTCAAGTGTAGTATTTCGAATCCCAATTGGACCGACATGAAAAGTTTCGGGAAGAAATGTTCTTTGCAGCCGCCGCCTTGACATAGGCGTCGGTATATTATTTTTCAGTGGTATTTTTTCAGTTATTCATTCTTACAATCATAGCAATTGATCACCCCATGGAAAAGTAGACACATGTTATCTCAACTGAATTTTATTATTTGTTTTGAAAGGTCTCCAGAAAGCCATATTGATAAAATTATTTTCAATGGTTAATTCCTAACCTCGCCAACATACGGCACTGATTAAGAAATATTGTGAACTGCGTAAATCATGCGGCTTCAGATAACAGATGTCCAATCCAGCTAGCCGAGCTTTTATTCCTCAAATATATTTGATAGCGCCTTTACTAATAATCTGGGCAACTATGGACACGCGCCAGATCTTTTCTATGATTGCACCAGGAACGCTTTGGAAGTGAAAACACTGGTAGTATATACATTTCCCATTTGCCGGGCAGTGCATATGAACACTCCTCGTAGTGCTATTCTTTTCATTGCCGTTCCAATTGGGATTAGAATAAATATACGCACTACTCAAGCCTGTCTGTCTGGTACAGTCAAGCAACGGAAAGCAAGACTAAAAACCGTTCGAGTATGCATTTCTCGATCCAAACGAATACTGCACGCTGATTCAAATCTTGGTGCATTGCAATACAATTATAATCATGATAACAGTCTCAATGTAAGTGTAGATATTGGAGGAATGCATAAATTAAGGAGGATTTTTTTAATTCCATCCATGATATGAATTATTTTCAATTAACTTACGTTGAGGAACGAAAAATGTTGGCGTGGTGCCATATTTATCAAAATGATAATTTGCATATATCTTATATAGAATAAAAAAAGTTCATAAAATGTTTAACCTTCTCAAAATCCACGCGGGTAGAGCCCCAGGCATAAGATAGTGAGTTAAAGGTATCTACAATTTGAATAAATTCTTCGTCAGTGATTATCAACGAGTTAACCAAGTTTCTTTTTTATCGTTGTCGCATTTGATTGAGATTCCTGAAAAGTCCATATTATCCCAAATTCTCAGGAAATATATTGATCGTTATCTTTGTACTCACATATTTCATTCGCGATGGCATGGGGGCACCACCTCCTGTTTCGCACAAATTAAACATCTAATGGAATTTATACCGAAAATTGCATACCTAATTGAACCCTCCTCTTTGGAAGTTTAGTAATTAAAGCCGTTCGACGTTCCAAAACAACCCTAATCAAGCAGATGAAAGGATTGTTTAGTGACGATGTATAAACAGTTTGTCCAAGAACCTCCAGATTGAATTTGAATAATTCAGCTGGTAGAGTTTCAGCTAATATAAGGAGGTGTTGAAGTTAGTTGGTGGACCTGCAATCATGTACTGAAAATACTCGTTTTACGTCACATGGTAAATGAAGATGGGGTGGAGTATTATCAATAACTAGATATAAGTTCAAGCATACACTGTCATAGAACTTGAAATATATTCCATTTCCTTCGGAATTAGTATAACTGTTTTACTGTTGTTGCCATTGATTGACATTATTATCGTGATATACCGAAGGAATGTTTCCGGAACGCAGTAAAATTTTCGGAAACCGAGAAGCAAATCGCAGACCTAAATAAAAAAGTCAACGCAGTAGAAAAGACCGTTGTATCTTGGATCACAATATGCCATTTTTTTTAATATAATAATTGAAAAATTCTCCCCTGATATAACCATTATTCCTAGGCACAATGTATTTTTTGAGAATTTAAATATTAAACATTTATAAAAAATATATATATTCATATTTCATTGATCAATGGTACAAGACCATAATGTACCATAGATCACGTCATAATATATCAACGTCATGTACCTAAAAGGTAGATAATATGTATTTAAAACAACATTTTTATACATAAGTTACATTATACTGTTTCTGTACGAGAAGAAATAAGATTGTATTGAAGTATAACCTAATTTTCATTTGTATACAACAAAACAAAAAGTTAAAATAAGAAATGTATAACTAAAATCAATAGGCAAAAAATAGGTATGTAAATTTGATTTTACTCAATATTAGTTAACTTTAAAAAATAATAGTTAAGGTAGAAAAATTTACTTCGACAGTTCTGACCGATCCAAGGTACATGATGATGCGTTTTTACAAACTTATTTTCCGCAATATTCTAGGTTATATTTATGGCATAACATATCACTCACTGGCAGTGATTCAGGTAGAATATGATTTGAAACACAAAATAATATCGCCAACTTGTAAAAAAATTAAGAGTAGAACAAAAAATTGTTACTATTTGAGCTAACAATAAATATGGACATGGACAACCACTCTTCCGCTTGCTTGCACTCTACTGAGTAAACATTGTCTCGGTACAGTTCTGTTAGGTAGAAACAGCATTTGTCAAAACTGAAGGGTGAACCAAAATACACTATGATCAGAGTACAACAGTCTCTCCTACTAGAAGAAACAAAGATAGAGGTAACTGCAGTAGGCGAAAAAGCAGAGAAATAACTTACTGCGGTAGAAGAAGAAGCATGAGATCCAGTTTATTTCCCACATGATTATTTGTAATTTGGTAAACCGTGATATTATGCAGATTCAGGGAATCTGACAAATTTTTGAATCGCATTCACTCGTACTTAGAAATACCTTTTCTGGCATGGGAATTATTTCAATAAATGAGAGTGTGAGTGAAACAACATATGAGATTGTCCCCTTCACTAGCCAGTACGTGGAATAGATGCAGTCGACAAACGTCAGTAACTTATCAATGTTGGTAGGAAAGCAAACTCAAGGAAAGAATTATGAATTGCTGAGGACTCAGAGCGGTTTAATGACCCCAACCGTTGAAACCGCTGAAACAATGAGAGGAAACATCAAATGTTTTTATCCACAGCTGGCACGTTATGAAGTCATAATGCTTCTGTTGACAAACATCTCATAAGGTCAATGAAACACTGTTGTATCTTACGATCATGAGACACAGTATCTCAAGAGTCACGAAATACTGCCTGATTTCTCAATAATAAAACAGCATCAAGACTTTCAGCTATTTATTGACCCACTTTGTACTTTCAAAAATGTTTTTTCCAAGGAGACCCTACATGTAAAGTGTAATATAAGAAAAATAGACAAAGTCTCCTCACAAAATTCAATATAAATCAAAACAAGTGGTAGACTACAAGCATAGTTACTTTCCTGGCAAATACCAGGCGCAATATTGAATAATATCTGCCTGAAAATCTATGCAAACTTCCATTACCAATCAACATTGATTGCAAATGTTTGTTTCTGATGAACTTGATTATGGTTAAATTAGGTCCCCCTAAAAATCCGTATACCGGTTTCAGGATTCACTCATCAGTACGGAGTAGTCACCAGTCAGAAATTGGAAGACCTCTGATCAATGAAGAAATCGATACCTACGAAATGAAGGTATTGATTTTTGGTTCTGTTTGTTCACCTATTCTGCACAGTATGTGAAGAATTTGAATGCTTTACAATTCCAAGAAAAATATCCTCAGGCAGTAGATGGAATTGTCAACAGGCATTACATGAATGATTCCTAGACAGTGTGTATACGGAAGAGGAGGCTATTTGTCTCATAACCGAAGTTATCCATATCCATAGACAAGGAGGATTCGAATTGAGTGGCTGGGTATGTAATTCCTCTGAAGTTTATAGAAATATTCCAGGAGAACTGAGAGGAGATGAAAAACTGCAGAAGGAAAGTGATAACCTATCTCAGAAAATTATTGGCCTCAAGTGGACTCCGTCATCAGACCATTTGGAGTATTCACTACGAATCAACAGGATCAGTCAGATATTCTCAGAGGAAAAAAGACCAACAAAAATAGAAATACTCAAGATTGTCATGTCTCTACACGATCCTCTAGGACTTCTTGCACATTTTGTCATACGAACAAAAATCTAACTTCAAAATATATGGAGTAGTGGTTTAGGTTGGGATAATGAAGTAACAGAAAGTCAGCATATCAAGTGGAAACAATGGAAGATTCCAAGTCTCTCTAGTAATGAGCAGAACACAAGTACTCTGACAATTCCACGCTTGGAACAACAGGCTGCGGTGATGGGTTCAAGATTGTCAAAAGCAATAAGGAATCAACACTCACTTCAAATAAATCAAATTTTTTATTGGACAGGCTTTGTTGGTTAAGATTGGATCCGAGGATATTCAAGACATTTATAACTCACAAAGTGGGTGAAATACAGGAGAACACCAAGATACCTGAATGGGTTTGGATTCCTACCATTAAGCCCCTTTTAAATCTGACAAAAAAGACTGCTTGGGAAATTACAGACGGATATCCATAACTTCCGGTTTATCAAAAGTATTCTAGAAAATCATAAAAGAGAGACTAACCAAATATATGGGTTTCCAGAAAAATATGTCCACTCAAGACGCGATAGGTGCTTCAACATCAAGAATATACAAGCGCAATTGACAACTCAAAACCATGTCTGGGTATATTTCTAGATCTAGCCTTTGATACTATAAACCATGGAATTTTTCTAGATAAATTGGAGAGTATTGGTATCAGAGAAAATGTATTGAAATTGTTCGAAAATTACTCACAATATCAAAAACAGCAAGTATTTGTAAATGGGAAAATGAGCGGTAGTAGAGTTGTTACCTGTGGTGTATCACAAGGGACAGTTTTGGGACCGATACATTTTATCATATACTTGAACGACTTACTTAAAATAAACTCTGCTGGTACTATTATTCCCTTCGCCCATGACACTGTTTTGTTATATGTAAATGACACTTGGAACATGATAAGAGAAACTGCTTCTAGTCATTTGAAAAATGTTACTAACTGGTTTACCAAAAACCTCCTATCGAATAACCATACAAAAACAAAAATCATTCCGTTCACCTCCTATGATAAACACTTGCCTGAGTATGTAAATATAACGTTTAATGATCATTTCATACCAATGACAGTGTCAGCTCAATATCTTGGCATTATGGTGCTCATTCTTGAAGTGGGATGTCTACGTTCAAACGGTTGTTAACAAACTGCATCTATTCAAGCAGATGAAATGCTACTTCAGGGTAAATCATCTCTAGATAATGTATTACTCCTTGGTGGAGTCTATCATACAATATGGCATAATAGGCTGGGGAGGATTGAGAAAACCCAAACTAAGGCCTCTGGAAATTGTCCAAAAACGGATCTTAAAAATCGTATTCAACAAACCCCCTACATACTCTTTCGATCTCTTGTTCAATGAAATCCAGATAATGAAACCACAACAGCTCTTTTGTTAATCAATTTAAACATTCACGTACAGAAAAAATTCATCCGTATCTGAACACCCATACCGCACATGAGAAAAAACTTCAGCAAACGAGTTGTTACCACATGCCCTCAAATCAATAGGCCAACGATCCTTTACTTACACTGCTCCAAGGTTGAGGAATATGGTACCAAGCTCGATAAAATCAATCAACTCCTTAAATCTGTTCAAGAAGAAAGTGAAAGCTTGGATTTTGTCTATTAATAGGATTACTTTGCACAACCTCATTGACTCTTGACAAAACGATGTTTCACTAACACAGTATTTCCTACACATTTGATGTCTTTCTTTGTACCTAACAACGACATCATGATGGAGTTTTATGCTAACGTTTCATGTATATTCCTTACTCTTTAACTTTCATTCATACTTATGTTCAACCCATGTAGTCCTAATAAAAAAAATTATATATTCTATATATTTTCAATGATAATTCAGATATTCTCCTCTGATATACCTAGTCTCAATCGTATTATTGTTTGTCAATCCATTTTAAAAAAACATTTTAAAAACTTTTTGGGAATTTTTAAGAATCAAGTCATGGCCACAAGAAGTGAAAATCAAGGAATGTGAAAAATAAATTCGAAAGGAACTAGAGAAGTTTTCCGCTCAAAAATGTTTGGAATGTTTACCAGATATTACGAGATTATCGAACTTCATGAAATTACTAAGAAGTACGGCTTCCGTTTTCAAATTTAAAGCTAACATTAAGAGAAGAGAAAGTAACTTGAAAAAGGGAGGCGTGAACAGTGAAGAATTATAAAGAGCAGAAAGAAGTTGGTGCGTTAAAGTACAAGAAGAATGTTTCGCATGTTTGAAAGGAAGAACAGATAACTGCACAGAGTTTTTGTTGATAACAAGCATGAATTCACGAAATTACTTGTACAGATTTACCATTCAACAAATAATCATTTTGGTGTTCAGCAAACACCAAATGAAATGAGACAACATTTCTGGATATCATAGGCTCGGAAATTAGTGACAAAAATTATAGCATTATAAAATTTTTGTCAGTTGAGGAAAACGAAACCTTAAGTTCCAGAAATGGGCCAACTTCCGGAAGTACGACTACAGACACCACCCAGAGCAGTCAGCTCCTCTGGAATAACCAGTATTTGGTCAATTGGAGAAAGAAGTAGATTCGACACAGGTATTATTGACATGGTGTTTATCTCAACACACTGCACAATACACATTTTCCATCTCCATGTCGTAGAAAAAAAACATGTTACCTACTAGTAACATATATTGAGCATAAAAGTATATACATCCCACAAACATCAACTGAATTAGCACAGAAACCATCCTCCATAAAGGAAAAACTCCGTGAAACATATCTTTCTGTATAATTTACCGTAATGAACTACGTTAACCGCTGTGAAGTTAGCCACACCCACAGGTAGACTCTAAGAAAAGAATTAGGTCAATACATTCTCAGCTTTTATCAGCGGAATAACGCGAAAAAATTTGTTCAAATCAAGCAATTCAATCACAATAATCCACCCCATCCCTTTACCACACCCCTTTTACCGTTCGTCAGGCCTTTAGAGGGTGATAGGGGGGTAGTTCCTGGAAAATATTTCATTAACTTTCCTAACTGAAAGAGTACCGCATTCTTCTTTCAGGATGTGTTTCATGAAGGAAAAACAAATAGAATGACATCCCCCCTATAGTTTGCCAGCCCTCAAGAGTGTGGTAGAGGGGGTAGTTTCTAGAAAATCACTCAATAACTTTCCCAAATTCAAGAGAATGAAAAATAAATCATCCCTATAGCTTGTCAGCCCTTCAGAGGAGGGTAGAGGTGATAGTTTTTGGGAAATAATTCGATAACTATCCCAAATTAAAGAGTACCGTATTCTACTTTCGGGATGTGTTTCATGAAGGAGGGATGAATTGACTGACATTCTCCCTATAGAGTGCTTGTTTCGTGAATAATTGTGGAATAATCCTTTTTAATTTTTGGTTTGATAATATCTTACAACTTTCAATGATACGAAGTGAAAGAATGACGTTTTTATCAATCATCTAAAATAAATATGTAACCATACAAACTGAAGAAAACAACATCGACAATATAATAACACACCGTATCATGAAATGTACAATACTCCCACTTGATAAGGTATCTTTCTTGATTATGTCGATTTATGAATTCCCATCTCTGCTCTGCACCATTCATGTTTTTGGGCACAGAGTGCTTTGGTTAAGGAATCGACAACCATTCCATTTCTGGAAACTTTCCTGGCGTCTATTTGTCTATTTTTGACAGCATCACGAATAAAATGATATTGTACATCAATGTGTTTTGTACGTGAATGATGTATGGAGTTTTTTGATAGATCTATTGCTCCTTTGTTATCACAATGAATGGGTACCTTATAGTTTTTACAGATTCCCAACTCTTCCATCATCATTCGGATCCATAAAGCTTCCTGAACTGCATGAGCTAAAGCCATGTATTCAGCTTCTGTTGTCGAGCGCGCTACAGTTCGTTGCTTTTTACTCGACCAACTTATTACTCCTTTCGCCATCAAAAATACATAAGCGCTGATAGATCTTCTGTCTTCGGGATCATCAGCAAAGTCAGCATCAGCATCTCCCAAAATTAATTCAGCATATTCAGTGCACTGATATATAATTTTAGAATTTGTTGTCCCTCTCAGATATCTCATGACTCGTTTCACTGAACTCCAGTGCTCCTCCGAAGGATTAGCATTAAATTTACTCAATACTCCCACTGCATGTGAAATATCGGGTCTTGTTAACTGAGCTGCGTATAAAAAACTACCATTTGATATGGAATGTTTTTAGGTAATTCTTTCGTTTCTTCGGTTTTTCTTAGTTTTTTACCACATTCCAATGGGGTTTTGACAGCATTTGATTCTGACATATTGAATCTGCAGAGCACTTTTTCTATATACTCGCTCTGATCGAGATAAGTTTTCCTATTTTCTCGATTCCTTTCAATCTTGAAGCCCAGACAGTATTTGGCTGTTCCTAAATATTTCATTTCCAATTTCTTTTACATTTTTCCAAGATCATCATCCATTTCCATATTATTCGAGAAGAGTAGAAGATCATCTACATGGACTGTCACAATGAAAAGTCGTTTCCTTTTCGACAGAAATAAACACAATTATCGAATACTGCTTGTTTCAAACCAACTTCATTGAAACATTTGTCTAGTTTGATATTCCATAATCGACTCGACTGTTTGAGCCCATATAAACCTTGTGTAGTTTGCACACTTCCTCTGGATGGTCTTCATTTTCGAACTTTACTGGCTGTTTCATGTAAATAATTTCATTTTCCAATTCAGGTTGAAGAAATGCAGTCACAGCATCCATTTGATATTCCAATCGTATAGAGTTGCTGCAGCTATCATGAATCTTAACGTAGTAGTTCGAACTACAGGCGAAAATGTCTCATCAATCGATGCCGTAAACTTGGGAAAAACCTCTGATTACTAAACGTGCCTTGTATCGAATCAACTTTCCTTGGTCATTTCGTTTTCTGCACAAAACCCATTTGCAAGATATCAAGTTGTGTCCTTCTGGTAGATCTACTAGCTCCCACGTTTTATCTTTTATTAGAGATGAATATTCTTCCTTCATGGCTCTTTTCCAGCTTTCTGAATCGTTTCTGGACAACGCCTCCGGGACAGATTTTGGATCCTCGATATTATCTATATCTCTTGCAGCACACAACACGTAGTCTTCCAATCTCTCAGGTAATCGATGTTCGTGTCCAGGATAAGCTCTTTGCTGGATTTCTTTTTATTGCTTTCTCTTCTCCTATTTCAGGTATCGGTTTGGCAGTCTGTTCATCATTCTGTATCGAATCGTGAGGCAATTCCTCATTTTCTACCTAAATAATTTCGGAATCATTCTCTAGAAGATCCTTCCCATCAATAATCATTGGAATGTCTTCAGAATTATAGAAAGTTGCGTCAATTTCATTACTTTTGACAAAAATTTGATTTTCGTCAAGTATGACGTCTCTGGATTTCATTTCTTAATTGGTTGACTGAGTTAAATAGGAAGACAATAGCAACTTTCACGTCTTTCCATGTACCATAGTGTTTTTCGAGAGTATTTTTTTCATTTTTAGGTACCAATTCATATTTCTTCACATTTTCAATGCTCTTTGAGCGTTTTCTACAATGAACTTCGAATAGCAAAACCTTTTATGATTATCTGAAACATATCTACAACAAAAATAGATTATACATATGTATTTTGATAAGCTGAAAAAGAAATGATAGCAATAATTACATCCGAAACGAACACTATAATTGTAATGAAAATTGAAATGAAGTAATTTATATACACAAAAAAATTAATGGCGCAATAAATGTTTGAATTGAAGACCTTCCATTTCGAAACATTTTTGCACTCGCATTGTCATATTATGTATTGCCCTTAATACACTTCTTTGCTGCATTGTTGCAAAATCATTCAAAATCCTCAATCTCAAGTCTTCCATATTTTCTATCTCTCCGCCAGCGTAAATCCTATTTTTCAATGTCCCCCATAGAAAATAGTCCAAAATAGTAAGATCTGGTGATCTTGCAGTCCATCTCAATGGCCCATTATTTGCTATCCATCTGTTGTTGAATGTGGTATTCAGAAACTGATTAACCTCTCTTGTACAATGAGGACGAGGTCCATCATGTTGAAACCAGATTCCATTCAACCTACCTATTGGAATATCTTCGAGGTATTCAGTGAAGGTGGTCCTTAAGAATTGCAAATAACGTTCGCCATTCAATGTCTCCTGGAAAATATATGGCCCAAGAATTTTATTATCAAAAATTCCTGCCCATACATTGAATCCAAATCGCACTTGAAGACGAACTTCTCTGAAATTATTTTCATTGGTCTGAGACCAAACATGTTCATTATTCCTATTGAATACACCGCAATTTGTGAAACGACTCTCAACGGTCCAAATGATGTTATTCCAAAAATTCCCATCTACTGGATGTAATTTATGAACCGTTTTAATTTTGTAACATTTAAAATTATGCTTCCTGAGAGTGCGCCAAACTGTCGTTTGTGGCAAATTTAATTCATCTGCAATTTGTACCGATGATTTCGATGAATTTTTATTAATCTAAAATTCAGTGATATTACTGGGAATTTATTAAAATTAAAAAAAAAACTTACTTTTTCAACAATACTTTCCTCTATTTCGGCTGGACTTCTGTTACCATAACTTTTGCGAGGCTTATTAAATGATCCAAATTCGCTGAGGTTTTTGTCTAATTTCTGGAACAAAGTTTCATGCGGTTGACGCCTTTCAGAATAAATTTCCATATACCGTTGGGCTGTAGCATAACTGTTTCTATGGTTTTCATAATAAATTTTCACCATTTCCCGTTTTTCTTCAGCGGAAAACATCATTTTTACACCAATAAACTCAAAGATATAGAACAAATATGACAAATGTCAAAATATTATCAACAATTATTCTCATAGTCTACTGAGATTTCATCGGTATAAAACATGGTAACTAAATACATTAGCAACTTATAGGTAAGCATTATAGTAACTAGCGAAAATGCGGTGTTATGATCTTTCTATCTCCAAGAATCACTTATGGTGCAAGAAAATGTGGAAGACTTGAGATTGAGGATTTTGAATGCTTTCGCAACAATGCAGCAATGGAGTGTATTGAGGGCAATAAATAATATAAAAAAACGAGTTAAAAAATGTCTCGAAATGGAAGGACTCCAATTCGAACATTTATTGCGCCATTAATTTTTTTGTGTATATAAATTACTTCATTTCAATTTTCATTACAATTATAGTGTTCGTTTCGGATGTAATTATTGCTATCATTTCTTTTTCAGCCTATCAAAATACATATGTATAATCTATTTTTGTTGTAGATATGTTTCAGATAATCATAAAAGGTTTTGCTATTCGAAGTTCATTGTAGAAAACGCTCAAAGAGCATTGAAAATGTGAAGAAATATGAATTGGTAACTAAAAATGAAAAAAATTCTCTCGAAAAACACTATGGTACATGAAAAGACGTGAAATTTGCTATTGTGTTTTTATTCAACTCAGTCAACCAATTTCCAGGGCCGTAATTTAAAAGGGAATAATTCACTCAATTATAATGAAATATTACCGAAACTTCCCGAAATATAAAATTAAATTTAATTTCTCAGTATGAAGTGAACGTCGACGATCCAAAAAGTACAACAAAAAATACAGATCCGTATTTAAAAATTCAAAGATGGGGGTGGCCTAAGTCAGATGACACCCTGTATTGTTTTTTCTGTATATCTCCAGAACCAAAGGAGCTAAATTCAATTTTTTCACATCATTGAATAGGTCTCTAAAATACGCAACTTTGCCACAGTTTAACCGACACTCTATCTCTTATCGTTTACGAGATCCCCATGTACAGAAACGAATATATATATATATATATATATTATATATATATATATATATATATATATAATATATATATATATAATATATATATATATATACACTCCAGATTCCAATCACTTTCACTTAGAATTCTGGGCCCATAACCTTTTGGTTTGATAATATCTTACAACTTTTAATGATACGAAGTAAAATAATGACGTTTTTATCAATCATCTAAAATCAAATATACGCGTCGACTAGAGAACCTCCTCCTTTTTGGTTTCGTCGGTTGAAAATCAATATGTATCCATACAAACTAATAAAAACAACATCGACAATATAATAACACACCGTATCATGAATTGTATAGCACACTTCAATATTAATTACAATTGTTCATTGATACCTACATGCCATGGAGTTAGAAATTTTTTAACAAAAAAAATATTTCCGACTCTTTCCGCAGAAAAAATTTTGGTTGCTCAACGAAGTATAGTGCATTCTGAAGCATCTGTGGTATTGGGTGGTCTTCTCAACTCCTATTGATAAATATTAAATAATGTCAACGTTTGACAACCGTGACAAATCATCTAATGACACGATTTGTTTTCCGGAATCTATGAAATTATGTTATGCAGCCCAGCATTCTACATATGCCAAATCTTTGACGAAGCCATAAAATTAAATCAATCATATCGAATTTTATTCATTTTATCTTATTAATTCTAATGTTGTTCGATATGCATATTTGAAGTGATTATATTGTTGAGGTTGCCTTCACTTGCTTCCGTTCCTTCTTTTATAATCCTAGTGTGCCTAGTTTCAACAGAATTTGCCCACATTTGAAAAATCATTCATTACCTATTTTTCTAACCTTATGTGTCGAAGTTTTTCTCGAATACAAATGGAATCAACCTCAAGATATACCGTATTCAATAGAAAAAAAAGTGGATAGTCCAGTACAAAGTTATGCGTGGTAGAATCAGTTAACAGGTAAAAACTCAGTTGGTGAACAATCAAATCATGTATTTCCCTACCCAATAAAAAAAGAATCATGGAAATCGCACACCTTTGTTGAAGGTGATGATTTAAACAAAATACGCGTCGACTGGAGAACTCTCTCCTTTTTTCGTCGGTTAAAAAGCTATTGCGACTAGCTTTAGTCATCTGACACGAATAATTCTTGAAGTTATTGGAATTTTTGGAAATCAGTTATGGAGTTTCTGACTAAAACAGGTCAACATGCTAGTTTTTTAACCGACAAAATCAAAAATAATTGTGTGGTTTTATGAAACCACGGTATAAGTGAAACTTTTTTTCGCATTGTAGACATTTAACTGAACATTTTTGGAAAAATATTCGATTTAGGGTATTAAAATCGCATCATCAATCTTAATTTTACTTGGAAAATGGGAATGATTATGGGAATTGATAACTAGGTCTCCAATTAAATTCATACGAAATGAGTTAAATAATAAATTCAAGCACTCAAAATTGAAATACATACATAAACAACAATGAGCACCAGCAAAAAGTTCTAATAATTCTAATGAATTCGATATAAAAACTATGTTTAATCACCAAGATCTTTTTCCTTTTTCTATAAGCACGAGCTCTGTCGGCGTTCTGTCTTTTACGGCGTGAAATTAATTCATCGCCATTCATTTTGCACTATTCCTGGCTTTTTCCCCGTTGATCAGTTTTTCGGACTCACTAGCTGTGTCGTTGTTTATCAAAAGCAAACAAATAGCAACATTTACATTAAACACTGATAAAAACAAACAAATAGCGTGGAGCACTGACACAAATGAGTAATAGTCTATACACAACACGGTCAGCTGATGCGAACCATCTCTGTCGAGTCGAGCGCCTTTCTCTTTACGCCTACTCCGCGGCCTACCGTCACGCGACATGCAATAGATGGACGGAAAAGTTCGATACGATGTAATGAAAGTTTCACTTTAATAAATAATAGTTTAAAAAAACTAAAAAACACGCTTTTATAGAAAACCAGACTAAAAAAATTGAAAATAAGAAAAAAAAAATTTTATTTTGGAAAAAGCGTGGGGTGCATGGTATCGCCTCGGTGTGTAATGTACTTTTTTTTATTGGTGCCCCTTTTTACCCATTTAAAGCACGCCTCAGGTTTAAAGGTAACCACGACAACATCAACAAATCGAGAAACGTGAAGTCTAAATGACAAATTTTCGATTCTTGATCTGACAGGAGTACCTTGTAACGTCAAATAAAATATTACTCACAATTCGTTCATTTATATGTGCTCCTCCATCCATTTGATGAACTTTTCATATTCTTTTTTATATATATCACTGGATTTTCGCGGTATTAACCGCGATTCTGCCTCACTATTCAAAAAATCGATATTAGAATAATTCATTTTTGAGCTCTGGTGACAACAAATATGGGTCTTTGGTAACAAATTGCAAATGAATGTTTTTCTCATTTCCATGACAACGAAAGGTATACTGATGTCACATCACGAATTCAACCTTCTTGCATTATTAGTTCTTATTTCTATTTTTTGTAGTAATAATACCAGTATATATGATTTCAAAGTGCACCAATAAAAAAAAATAACGAAAAGTATTCGTGGATAACTGGTCTCAAAAACACTTGCTCTATTCCGAGCACTCCGGCTGCGCCGTCGTGCTCGAAAAATCGCGCATGTTTTAACGCCCTTTTTATACTTTAATATACTATTATAATTATTGATACCATGCACCCCACGCTTTTTTCAAAATAAAATACATTTTTTTCTTATTTTCTATTTTTTTAGTCTGGTTTTCTATAAAAGCGTGTTTTTAGTTTTTTTAAACTATTATTTATTTCCTACTTTTTCGTGTGGTTTATTTATAAAAGCGTGTTTTTTAGTTTTTTTTAACTATTATTTTTATTATTTTTTTGCAAATAAAAAAATGGAATAATCTTATCAAATTAGGTAATCATAATCTCCGACCTCAAAAACCCCCACATACCAATGTTGAATAGAATCAGACCATAATCACAAAACTCGGCCGCCATTTCAAATCCGCCATCTTGAATTCTCCAATTTTCACAAAAGAATCATAATATTCGACCCCAATAACCCCCACATACCAATTTTGAATGGAATCAGAAAAAAACCTTAATTTCAATTTTAAAAAATATAATTTCCTCAAAAACCCCCACATACCAATTTTGAATAGAATCAGACCATAATCACAAAACTCGCTGCCATCTTGAATTTTCCAATTTTACAAAAGAATCATAATATTCGACCTCAAAAACCCCCACATACCAATTTTTAATAGAATCTTACCATAATCACAACCTCGGCCGCCATTTTAAAGCCGCCATCTCGAATTTTTCATTTTCACAAAAGAATCATAATATTCGACCCCAAAAACCCCCTCATACCAATTTTAAATAGAATCAGACCATAATCACAAAACTCGTCTGTCCATCTTGAATTTTCCAATTTTACAAAAGAATCATAATATTCGACCCCAAAACCCAATACCAATTTGAAGAATCGACCATAATCACAAAACTCGGCCCCATTTTGAGCGCCATCTGAATTTTCCAATTTTCAAAAGAATCATAATATTTGACCACAAAACCCCAAATACCAATTTGAACGAATCAGACCATAATCACAAAACTCGTACGCCATATTGGAGCCGCCATTTTGTTTTTTCTTCACACAAAAATTTCTTAATGCATTGTCACCGGAATTATGTACACCTGCCCAATTCCAAATCATTAAGGACGCTCGGAAGTGGGTCAAAATCGCGCCCAAAGGAGTCGGTTACAAACAAACAAACAAACAAACAAACATACAAGTGAAGCTAATATAAAGCGTGTTATAGAAAGGAAGGAGGTTCTCTAGTCGACGCGAATATTTTTTTTCTATATTTGATCACTCATAAGTTTTCACAGAGCGGTTGGATTCCGATGATTCTGTTTTCATTGGATAGGGTGTATGTATTTCGAAGTGCGTCCCATTTGAATTCGAACAGAAAAATCCATTCCTAAGGGTACCAAAATGGAGGATATTGATCGTTCACCCTCTGAATTTTGGTCCGTTAACCGATTCTATCAGCTATAACTTTGTAGTGGGTTTTCCGATCTGGATGATTTTTTTTTTCTCAATTTGGAATGAAATGATCCACCCCTATGGGTAGAAAAATAGGGGATTATCGATTTTTCACTTGTCAACATCGGCACACATATGTAATTGACCTTGACAGATCCTCCTACATCCGTCACAATAATAACATTTCATGAAAGGATGGAAATATATACAGAGTAATAAAATCAACTTACCAGAACTTTCAAAAATAATTTATATTATATAACAATAAATAATTAAGTAGATTATTCAACAACTAATAATAATAATAATAACTTTATTCACTGCAATAATTAAATACAATGATGAGTACATGGTGAAAGTGAATAAGGAACTTACACGATAAGTGCAAGCACTTGTTTCGCGGAGAAAATATAACATGTGAAAAAGTGAACTATAAGATATAAAGTGTTAGTTATAAAATGTAAAAATCTAATTGAGTTAATGTAAATATGTAAAATATAAAATATGTAAAATATAAAAAAAGTGAACTATAAGATATAAAGTGTTAGTTAAAAATATAACATGTGAAAAAATGTAAAATATAAAATATAAAATTTAATTATATAAAATATAAAATATAAAATTTAAAATATAAAAATATAAAATTAAAATTTAAATTATAAAATATAAAATTAATTTAAATTTAAAATTTAAAATATAAAATATTAAAATATAAAATATAAAATATTAAAATATAAAATTTAAAATTTAAAATTTAAAATTTAAAATTAAAATTAAAATATAAAATATTCAAATTTAAAATTTAAAATTTAAAATTTAAAATTAAATTAAAATTTAAAATTTAAAATTTAAAATTTAAAATTTAAAATTTAAAATTTAAAATTTAAAATTTAAAATTAAAATTAAAAATTTAAAATATAAAATTTAAAATTTAAAATATAAAATTTAAAATTAAAAAATGAAAATTTAAAATTTAAAAATTAAAAATTTAAAAATTAAAATTTAAAATTTAAAATTATAAATTTAAAATTTAAAAATTTAAAATTTAAAATTTTAAAATTTTAAAATTTTAAAATTTTAAAATTTTAAAATTTTAAAATTAAAATTAAAAATTAAAAAATTAAAATTTAAATTAATTAAAATTAAAATTAAAAATTAAAATTAAAATTAAAATTAAAATTAAAATTAAAATTAAAATTTAAAATTAAAATTAAAATTAAAATTAATTAAATTTAAAATTAAAATTAAAATTAAAAATTAAAATTAAAATTAAAATTAAAAAATTAAAAAATTAAAATTAAAATTAAAATTAAAATTAAAATTAAAATTAAAATTAAAATTAAAATTAAAATTAAAATTAAAATTAAAAATTAAAATTAAAATTAAAATTAAAATTAAAATAAAATTAAAATTAAAATTAAAATTAAAATTAAAATTAAAATTAAAATTAAAATTAAAATTAAAATTAAAATTAAAATTAAAATTAAAATTAAAATTAAAATTAAAATTAAAATTAAAATTAAAATTAAAATTAAAATTAAAATTAAAATTAAAATTAAAATTAAAATTAAAATTAAAATTAAAATTAAAAATTAAAAATTAAAATTAAAATTGAAAATTAAAATTAAAATTAAAAATTAAAATTAAAATAAAAATTAAAATTAAAATTAAAATTAAAAATAAAAATTAAAATTAAAATTAAAATTAAAATTAAAATAAAAATTAAAATTAAAATTAAAATTAAAATTAAAATTAAAAATTAAAATTAAAATTAAAATTAAAATTGAAAATTAAAATTAAAATTGAAAATTAAAATTAAAATGAAAATGAAAACGGAAATCGAACGAAAAAAAAAGGGAAAACGAAGGGAAAATCGAAAATGGGAAAATCGAAAACGAAAATCGAAAACGAAAACGAACGAACGAAAACGAAAACAAAACGAAAAGGGAAAAATCGAAGGGAAAACGAAAACGGAAAAAAACGAAAACGAAGGAAACCGAACGGAACAACCGAACGGAACCAAAAATGAAAAGGGAACGGAAAACGAAAATAAAAATGGGAAGGGAAAACGAAAATCGAAAACGGAAAATAAAAAGGAAAATCGAATGAAAACGGAAAAATCGAAAATCGAATCGAAAATCGAAAATGGGAAAACGAAAATCAAAAATAAAAAAGGAAAATAAAAAATAAAAATCAAAAAGAAATGGGAATGAAAATGAAAAATGGGAAAAGGAAAAATGAAAAGAAAAGAAAATCGAATGAAAAAAAAAGGAAGGAAGAAAAAAAGGAATCAAAAAGGAAAAAAATCGAAAACGGAAAAGGAAAATCGAAAAGGAAAAGGAAAAAGGAAAATGAAAATGAATGGAAAAGGAAAAGGAAAATGAAGAAAAGGGAAGAAAAGGAAGGAAAATGAAAATGGAAAATGAAGGAATGGAAGAAAACGAAAATGAAGGAAAATAAAAATGGAAAATGAAAATGAAAAAATAAGGAAAATGAAAAAAAATGAAAATGAAAATGAAGGAAGGAAGGAAAAATGGAAAAGGAAAAATGGAAAAGAAGGAAAAAAAAAGGGAAGGAAAATGGAAAATGGAATGGAAAACGAAGAAAACGAAAATGGAACGGAATGAAAATCAAAAACGAAAATCGAACGAAAATCGAAAACGAAACGGAAAAATCGAAAATCGGAAAATCGAAAAGGGAAAATCGAAAATCGAAAACGAAAATCGAAAATGGAACGAAAACGAATGGAAATCGGAAAACGGAATCGAAAATCGAAAATCGGGAAATCAAAAATAACCGGAAAACGAAAAAACGGAAAACGGGAAAAGGAAAAAAGGGAAAAATGGAAAAATGGAAAAAAATGGAATGGAAAAATAAAAATGGAATGGAAGGGAAAAATGGAATGAATGGAATGAATGGAATAAAAATGGAATGGAATGGAATGGAATGGAATGGAATGGAATGGAAAATGGAAGGAATGGAATGGAAGGAATGGAAAATGGAATGGAATGGAATGGAGAATGAATGGAATGGAATGGAATGGAATGGAAAATGGAAAATGGAATAAGAAATGAAATGGAAATAAGGAAAATAAGGAATAATGAAAATGAAATGAAATGAAATGGAAAATGAAATGGAAAATAAATGAAATAATCGGATAAATGGAAATGAAATCGGAATGGAAACTGGAAATCGAAATGGAAATCGGAAATCGAAGATGACCGAAATCGAAATGGAAATCGGAAAATGGAAAATGGAAATGGAATGAAAATCGAAAATGAAAATGAAAATGAAAATCGGAATGGAAATCGGAATGGAATGGAAGAATGGAAATGGAATGGAAGGAATGGAATGGAAATCGGAAAGGAAATGGAAGGAATGGAAAATGAAATGGAAATGGAAAATGGAAAATGGAAATGGAAATGGAAATGGAATGGAAATGGAATGGAAATGGAATGGAAATGGAATGGAAATGGAAATGGAATGGAAATGGAAAATGGAAATGGAAATGGAAATGGAATGGAATGGAAATGGAAATGGAATGGAATGGAAATGGAATGGAAATGGAATGGAATGGAATGGAATGGAAATGGAAATGGAATGGAATGGAAATGGAATGGAATGGAAATGGAATGGAATGGAATGGAATGGAAATGGAATGGAATGGAATGGAAAATGGAAATGGAAATGGAATGGAAATGGAAATGGAAATGGAAATGGAATGGAAATGGAAATGGAAATGGAAATGGAAATGGAAATGGAATGGAAATGGAAATGGAATGGAAATGGAAATGGAAATGGAAATGGACATGGACATGGACATGGACATGGACATGGACATGGAAATGGAAATGGAAATGGAAATGGAATGGAAATGAAATGGAAATGAAATGGAAATGGAAATGGAAATGGAAATGGAAATGAAATGGAAATGGAAATGGAAATGGAAATGGAAAACGGAAAGGAAATGGAAAGGAAACGGAAAATGGAAATGGAAAGGAAAGGAAGGAAAATGGAAATGGAAAGGAAATGGAAAGGAAAAAATGGAAAATGGAATGGAAGGAAATGGAAAAGGAAAATGGAAAGGAAAATGGAAAATGGAAATGGAAATGGAAATGGAAATGGAAAAGGAAAATGGAAAAGGAAAAGGAAAATGAAATGGAAAATGGAAAATGGAAATGGAATGGAAAAGAAATGGAATGGAAATGGAATGGAAAATGGAAAAAAGGAAAAGGAAAATGGAAAATGGAAAAAGGAAAGGAAAAGGAAAAGGAAAATGAAAAGGAAAAAGGAAAAGGAAAAGAAAATGGTAAAAAATGGAAAATGGAAAATAAGAAAATGAGAAAATGGAAATAAAATAGGAATGAAAATATAAAAATCAAAAAATAAAACATAAAACTAAAATAAAACTATAAAATATAAACATGAAAACATAAAAATATAAAATATAAAATGAAATAAAATGAAATATGAAAAGAACATGAAACATGAAATATGAAATATGAAATATAACATGAAATGAATATGAACATGAAATATAAAACATGAACATGAAAATGAACATGAAATATGAAATATGAAAATGAAATGAACATGAAATATGAACATAAAACATGAACATGAACATGAAATATGAAATATGAAATATGAAATATGAAATATGAAATATGAACATAAAACATAAAATTTGAAACATGAAAACATGAAAATGAAATATGAAATATGAAATAATGAAATAGAAAATGAAATATGAAAATGAACATGAAATGAACATGAACATGAAACATGAACATGAAAACGAAACATGAAACATGAAACATAAAACATGAAACATGAAACATGAAACATGAAACATGAACATGAAATATGAAACATGAAACATGAAACAGAAACATGAAACATGAAACATGAAAACGAAACATGAAACATGAAACATGAAACATGAAACATGAAACATGAAAAAAAACATGAAAAACATGAAATAAACATGAACATGAAATTAAATTTTAAATTTAACTTTAAATTTTAAAACCTTTAAATTTAACTTTAAATCTTTAAATTTTAACTTAAATCTTTAAATTTTAAATCTTTAATCTTTTTAGATTTTAGATTTTTGATCTTTTGATTTTGATTTTGATTTTTGATTTTGATTTGATTCCTTTGATTTTTGATCTTTGATCTTTGATCTTTTGATTTTGATTTTGATTTTGATCTTTGATTTTGATTTTGATTTGATTTTGATTTTGATTTTGATTTTGATTTTTGATTTTGATTTTTGATTTTGATTTTGTTTTTGATTTTTGATTTTGATTTTGATTTTGATTTTGATTTTGATTTTGATTTTTTGATTTTGATTTTTTTTTTGTTTTTTGATTTTGTCTTTTGATTTTGATTTTGGTTTTGATTTTGTTTTTGATTTGATTTTTAATTTTAATTTTTAATTTTAATTTCTTTAATTTTAATTTTAATTTTTTAATTTTAATTTTCATTTTATTTTCAATTTCAATTTCATATTATATTTAATTATTTATATTTCATATTTCATTTCATATTTCATATTTTTTCATATTCAATTTCATATTTCATATTTCAATTTCTATTTCATTTTTCATATTAATTTCATATTTCATATTTCATATTTCATATTTCATATTTTTCATATTTCATACTTTCATATTTATATTTAATTTCATATTTCATATTTCTATTTCATTTTTCATATTTTATATTTCATATTTCTTATATTTCATATTTCCATATACATTTCTCATATTTCATTTCATATTTCATTTCATATTTCATATTATATTTCATTTTTCATATTTCATTTTCATATTTCATATTTCATATTTATATTTATATTTATATATTCATATTTAATTTATTTTTACAATATTCTAATATTGATAGAAAGATTTTTCTGTGAATTGAAAAATCTTTCTATCAATATTTAATTGAGAATGTTTCCCTTTTCAACATGAATACCCCACAAGAGGTTATCTTGACGATGGAAGATAGTGACTAAAGTTTATCTTTCAGTCGCAGATGATTCCACATCTGATTTTATGAACATCCTGTTTATAATTTCAACAAATTAATATTTAATATTTAATATTTCATATTTCATATTTCATATTTCATATTTCATATTTCATATTATATTTCATATTTCATTTTTCATATTTCATATTTCATTTCATATTTCATATTTCATATTTATATTTCATATTTCATATTTCATATTTCATATTTCATATTTCATATTTCATATTTCATATTTCATATTTCATATTTCATATTTCATATTTCATATTTCATATTTCATATTTCATATTTCATATTTCATATTTCATATTTCATATTTCATATTTCATATTTCATATTTCATATTTCATATTTCATATTTCATATTTCATATTTCATATTTCATATTTCATATTTCATATTTCATATTTCATATTTCATATTTCATATTTCATATTTCATATTTCCATTTTCATTTTCATATTTCTATTTCATATTTCCATTTTCCATATTTCCATTTTCATATTTCCTATTTCATTTTCATATTTCATATTTCATATTTCCATATTTCATATTTCATTTTCATTTTCATTTTCCATTTTCCTATTTCTTCTTCATTTTCATTTTCATTTTCCATTTTCATTTTCATTTTCCATTTTCCATTTTTTCCATTTTCCATTTTCCATTTTCCATTTTCCATTTTCCATTTTCCATTTTCCATTTTCCATTTTCCATTTTCCATTTTCCATTTTCCATTTTCCATTTTCCATTTTCCATTTTCCATTTTCCATTTTCCATTTTCCATTTTCCATTTTCCATTTTCCATTTTCCATTTTCCATTTTCCATTTTCCATTTTCCATTTTCCATTTTCCATTTTCCATTTTCCATTTTCCATTTTCCATTTTCCATTTTCCATTTTCATTTTCCATTTTCATTTCATTTTCCATTTTCCATTTTCCATTTTCCATTTTCCATTTTCCATTTTCCATTTTCCATTTTCCATTTTCCATTTTCCATTTTCCATTTTCCATTTTCCATTTTCCATTTTCCATTTTCCATTTTCCATTTTCGATTTTCGATTTTCGATTTTCGATTTTCGATTTTCGATTTTCGATTTTCGATTTTCGATTTTCGATTTTCGATTTCGATTTTCGATTTTCGATTTTCGATTTTCCGATTTTCTTTTTCCCGATTTTCGATTTTCGATTTTCGATTTTCGATTTTCGATTTTCGATTTTCGATTTCTTTCCATTTTCCATTTTCGATTTTCGATTTTCGATTTTCGATTTTCGATTTTCGATTTTCGATTTTCGATTTTCGATTTTCGATTTTCGATTTTCGATTTTCGATTTTCGATTTTCGATTTTCGATTTTCGATTTTCGATTTTCGATTTTCGATTTTCGATTTTCGATTTTCGATTTTCGATTTTCGATTTTCGATTTTCGATTTTCGATTTTCGATTTTCGATTTTCGATTTTCGATTTTCGATTTTCGATTTTCGATTTTCGATTTTCGATTTTCGATTTTCGATTTTCGATTTTCGATTTTCGATTTTCGATTTTCGATTTTCGATTTTCGATTTTCGATTTCGATTTTCGATTTTCGATTTCGTTTGATTTTCGATTTCGATTTTCGATTTCGATTTTCGATTTTCGATTTTGATTTTTGATTTTTGATTTTGATTTTTGATTTTGATTTTAGATTTTAGATTTTGATTTTGTATTTTGATTTTGATTTTGATTTTGATTTTGTTTTTAGTTTTTAGTTTTTGATTTTGATTTTGATTTCTGAATTTTGATTTTGAATTTCATTTTAATTTGTAAATTTCAAATTTAATTTTATAATTTTAACGATTTGAATTTTTAATTTAATCAATTTTAATTTTAAATTTTAATTTTAATTTTAAATTTATTAAATTTTAATTAATTTTAAATTTAAATTTTAAATTTTAAATTTTAAATTTTAAATTTTAAATTTTAAATTTTAAATTTTAATTTTAAATTTTAAAATTTTAAATTTTAAATTTTAAATTTTAAATTTTAAATTTTAAATTTTAAATTTTAAATTTTAAATTTTAAATTTTAAATTTTAATTTTAATTTTAATTTTTAATTTTAAATTTTAATTTTCAATTTAAATTTTCAATTTTAATTTTCAATTTTCAATTTTCAATTTTCAATTTTCACAATTTTAATTCTTTAAATCATTTACAACATTTTATTTTACATTTTAATTTTAATTTTAATATCTTATAACCTTTAATTTTAAATTTTAAATTTTAAATTTAAATTTTAAATTTTAAATTTTAAATTTTAAATTTTAAATTTTAAAATTTTAAATTTTAAATTTTAAATTTTAAATTTTAAATTTTAAATTTTAAATTTTAAATTTTAAATTTTAAATTTTAAATTTTCAATTTTCAATTTTCAATTTTCAATTTTCAATTTTCAATTTTCAATTTTCAATTTTCAATTTTCAATTTTCAATTTTCAATTTTCAATTTTCAATTTTCAATTTTCAATTTTCAATTTTCAATTTTCAATTTTCAATTTTCAATTTTCAATTTTCAATTTTCAATTTTCAATTTTCAATTGCTCCTCTGCTCCTCTGAAGCTATCGATATTTACAACAGATTTTATTATTTCAGGTATGTTATTTTATAATTTAGGGGCGAAATGAGTATACGAGCGTTGAGCTACGACCCTAACCATCAGATGTGTAATAAAGTGATTTCTCTGGCGAGTATTATACTGATGAGAAGGGAGCAATGCTGTATGTTTGCTTGCGTGGTATTTAATACTGGTGAATGAAAAATACAATTGTCTTATGCCTAACATTTGTGTTTCGGAGATCATCAGAGGGATATCTATTGTTCTTGGAAAATATCAGTTTTAAAAATCGCCTTTGCATAACTCCAATAACATGAATATGAGTATTCAGAGCTACACCCCACACTGCTATTCCATAACAAATGTGGCTTTCCACAAGAGAATAGTACAACGTTCTTAAGTACTTCAGCGGCAGGATTTCTTTGAGTTTCCTAAATTTGAATAAAATTGTCCTCAGTTTATTAACAGTTTACTTTATATGAAGATCCCATTTCAAATGACTATCAATAACTATACCTAAATATTTCCTTTTATGCTCTTGTTGTATATGGAATGGTGTATCAGTATCGATCGTTATGTGATCGAATAGAGGCATTCCGACAGAGTTACAACAGAATGGAAGGAAACATGTTTTATCGACATTAACAGGTAATAACTTTTTATCCAACCACTGTTTCATAAGAGGAAATTCGGTTTCAGCTTTAATTTTCAAAGAATTCCAGTTATCAGCTTCAAAAAAGAAGGCTGTGTCATCTGCAAATCCAATTATGTTTCCATTGTTGTTTAATGAAAAAATTTCGTTGATATATACATTGAATAAAATTGGTCCCAGCACAGATCCTTGAGGTGCGCCACAGTCGATCTCCATTTCACTACTCAATACGTCATTAATTCTTACTCTCTGGCTTCTTCCCGTCAAATAACTTTCAAACAATTTCAAAATATCACCCCGCATACCAATATCGTCTAAAGACTGTAGGAGAAGATGATGACTGCCAGTGTCAAAAGCTTTCGATGAGTCTATGAATATGCACAGAGACGGTTTACTTTCATTCAAAGCATCGGTAACTTTCGCTGTCAACGACAGAACAGCATCTTGAGTTGAAATAGTTGAAGTAAGCTGGGTAAGTGAGTATTTTGGAAGTCATCAGAAATCAAATGGGTAGTAATTAGTAGATGTCAACCACAAAAAATAAAAAAATAAAAACTTTTCAACAAAAAATTAAACCGACGGAAAAATTAACTGAAAAGCAGAAAATAAAATAAACCTTCTTAGTCTTAATGATAATTGAGCTCATAAACTAATGTGAGTAACTAATTCTGAGCCGGCGCCAAATAAACTGACAATTGAATTAGGTGAAGCGTAAAATGATGGCAGCGAGATGCACAGCGGCGTTTTGATTACTTCTTCAAAGTAATATAATAATTTTCGATAATTGTTCGTTTGGCGCCGACTCAAAATTAGTTACTCACATTAGTTTAGGAGCTCAATTGTTGACTAAGAAGGTTATTTTATTTTTTGCTTTTCATTTGTTTTTTTCATCGGTTTAATTTTTTGTTCGAAAGTTTTTCAACATCACATTTATTTGGCATTATTTGACGCTTTCGTCGATATTTCTAAAATTGTCGTGAAAATTTCCATTTTTGTGGTATCCACGTATCATGGAATCCCAACGCACTATTGCACTACCTTCTTTATATGTAGTGTATATTGGTAATAGAGCAAGAGTGTCCCTTATACTCTGGAGCTACTGGAAATCTCAGAAGTAATTATGAAGTTGCAGATAGTTCAGCTTGCCAATTTTTCGAAATATATTTATTTGAAACTTCATCAACATTGTGAGTACTTACTTTTGATATACACTCACTATGGAAGCTTGATGCCCTTAAAGTCTTTCAAATGAAAGAACTGACGATAATGATTCCAAAATTCTCAAATTTTCAACATCAATTCATGTATATGTAGAAACGAGTCTTTTCCTGCGCAATTTCCATTGGAATGTTCTCATGGGACACATAAAAAAATCCTACAAAAGACAATATGATGGAAACAAAATACTTCAAAAAAACAAAGAGGATATTTCGAATCCGTAGGGTTTCCCGCAATAATGTAGTTCAGGGACACACATTCATAAATCTTTTGACAAGCATTCGGAACTCCGTGAATTCTTCCACTTTCCACTTCGAGTGGAATATTCGGAATTGTTTGTATGCCACCATTCTCTGGAATTGGCTCTCTCAGAGAATAAATGACGGCAACAAAACACACGACCCGATGGTGGATTGCATATGATGGAAGTGGATAGATGAATTTCTTAGGGTTATATGATCTACGTGAGTTGTAAATTTTGATCAGATGTGCACGACATGTTATGACGAGACTCATTTCATGGGCTTTAGAATAATAAGGAGATCTCATTGTACTTGATATAAAAATAGCTTGACTTTTCCCAGATTCTGATATTTTCATAAACGCTAATACGAAAATATTCAAGTACTCATAGGGGCTTCGGGAAGTGAAGTATACTGATATATTCAAGATTCTCAAACTATGACTGAATCGAAGATATTTCCCCAAATATTGCTTACCATTTCTTGGGATAACCCCTTTCACCCCGGAAGAAGTAACAAATATCAGGAATGTGTTCAGGAATAACGTATCAGTGAATTTATACCGACACGTTGGAATTCTATTACCTTCGGAGACAGTCATTGTTGAACTGTGGTCTACCCCGATAAGATACTGCGTGCATCAAAGATTTGATAAATCATAAATCCTAAAAATATCAACGATGAAAAAATTGAGAAGGGAAATAAAGTTAATGTATTTTAACCATACTTATGATGATCTCAAAAACAGCCAAAAAAGCATTGATGACATAAAGGACATTTCCCAAACAGGAAACCCGATTACACTTGGATACAAAACAAAACAACATATTGGTGAAGGACCTTCAAGATAAATATATAGTTGAAACATCTGCAAAATACTTCACAACTGAAAATAACGGGTTTCGTGAAATGTAATTTTACACAATGCTAACGACTGCTCCAGATATTCCAATTTCATTCATGACAAAATCATTCCCGGAAATTATATACCTATCTGATGTGGAAATAACTAAAAGATCAAAAGTTTGTTGAGTTTTGTATGGATTTTAGTTACTTCAACTAGAATGGAGTGATTTTTAAATAGACATATGGTTCATTTGCGGTGATTTCGTCTGGATGTCACAATTATGAAAACAAAGTTCAGACAAAAGAAAACTTTTGTAGAAGATTTGAAAGTAATATATTTTTGCTTTGATACTAAAGTCCCTTCTTTTCATTCCAGAGAGTAGAGCTGTCCAAAGGTTCGAGCAACAGCCTACGTATACAGAAGTGAACCCCGGCCAGGATGCCCTGTTAGTTTGCAAAGTGTTCAACAAACGTGGCTCTTGTGTATGGCAGAAAGACAATAAGGTGGGTAACAATTGCATGTTCACAATAGCCGAAAAGTTTCTGCTCCAAAGAGAGATTTCCTCTTCCCAAAGTTCAGTTCTGGTAACCGACAAAAGTTCACCCAAAACTTTTCCATCTTAAGCTGAATGAAGGTGAAGTCGTGAAGGATTCAAGTTTGGAACGGTAATCATTTTTGTTGAGTCATATTTGAAAGTCGAATGAATTTCATCTCAGGACCTACTTTGAATATGAGGTTGAGAGTTGGAGCTTCCTACAAAATAGAATAATATGAAGTATCACCTAGGAACGAAGTGGTCGCTTGAAATTATCCATTGAAATTCCTGTTATGAATATGTATCGGAAAGTTTTCCGCAATAACTAATAATCAGATTCGAAAGCAGAAAAAATGCAGTTTGGATTACTTTAATGAAAAATTAACAGCGACTACCGATTTCATTCATTCTTTCCAACTCTATCGAAACAAAGTTTGTTGAATTCAATGAACACCCTACGAAACATATATCGATATGTATGTTATGTTTTGAGTACTTCTAGCTCCACCGAAAATATACGTATTTTTCGGATTTCAAATAGAATTCTTTTTTGATATATCATTGGAATATAAAATATATCGACACAAAATAGTTGAACTAATTTCAGAACTGAATCAAAACTACTACAAAAATATAATTATTGAAAATTCGAAAAATAGCAAAAAAATAGTAACAAAATTAGATAATAATATAACCGAGATCCTGAATGAAAATAACGAAATTGAAAAAGATCTCACTAATATTGTCGAAATATTCAACAGACACTACGCCACTGTGGGTGAAAAAATGGCAAACGATATAAAGATCGCAAACAAGCAGACAGTAGATACTTAAATAAAACTACATTAGATTCGATCTTTCTACAGCCCGTTACGGAAACCGATATGAAATATATGCTTCATTCCTTGAAAAACAATTCGTCACCAGGCTTTGACAACATCACAACCTTAGCCTCGAAAGAAATAAGCAACTTCATTGCAAAACCATTGTGTCACTTAATTAATCTCATGTTTAGTGAAGGAAAATGTCCAACTCAGTTCAAAATAGCATAAAACCAATCTTCAAACATGGAAATCGAACTGACCCAAAAAATTACCACCCTATTAGTATCTTATCCATTCTGAGTAAAATCTTTGAAGAGGCCCTGAGAGAACGGTTGGTAAACTTCTTAGAAAACACGAAAGCGTTATCTTAATTACAATTTGGATTTGGAACCGGAATCTCTACCAATGACGCAATTGCTCTACTTGTGAATAAAATTCACCAAAATTTGGATAAAAGCAGGCCATGCGCAAGAATATTCATCGACCTGGCAAAAGCCTTCCATACCATAAGTCACAACAAGCTGTTATCCAAACTAAACAACATAGGTATTCGTGGCCCCGCCCTCTCACTCTTCCAAAGCTACCTAAAAAAAAAGACACAACTAGTAAAGATTATTAACACAATGAGTAGCAAAGGAGAGATAACTTATGGAATACCACAAGGAACAGTATTAGGCCCCAGATCATTCATAATTCATTTAAATGAACTGCTATATTTGAATTGTCAAGGAACAATAATCTCATACGCTGATCACACCGTACTTCTTATGGATAGAAACTCTTGGGAACAAGTAGAAACCAAAATAAAAAACTATTTAGGTAAAATAATAAAATGGTTCGATGACAATCTCCTCACAATTAATATGGATAAAACGGTATATCTACCTTTTTCAAGTTATAAAAATGGTCTCCCAAATACTGAACAATTAGACCTAAATCGACCTTTGAGAAATAATACGTATAATATTCAAAAAATAACCAACACAAAATACCTAGGGATAATTATTGATAATAACCTAAAATGGAATCTTCAAATTCAGAACTTAACTAAAAAAATTAGATCAGTTATGTACCTATTCAAACAAATGACATCCATACTAGATGAAAAAAATCTGAAATGCATGTATTTCAGTTTGGTCCAATCACTCCTGAACTATGGCATAAGCGGATGGGGTGGTGCATACCCTAACAATATAAAACCTCTAGAAATAGCACAGAAGAAAATAATCACAATAATGTATGAACTCAATAGCCAGTTTAAAAAAAAATGAACAAAAAAAATTCAAAAACAAAGTAACAAATTGGCTACTTGCATCAACAGTCAAAATACCATCATAAACACACCAATAACCGAACAGACACATGTATATACAAACCAATCTAAAATCTGCTAATCAATCACCATTGCTATTAATATGAGTCCAAATTCTATACTCATATATTCTAACTACAATATTCATTTATTAACATACAAGTATTTTTACTAATCTGTAATATTTCAGAAAGTCTTAATTTTTGATTAAGGTAGAAACACTCAATCCAGCTATAAATACTATAAATTATATTATTATTGGAATGTACATATTTTTCTCTACATTCGTGAGTGAAGTGTATATGTATATACAGTGCTTCTCAAAAGTCCGCTCCCCCCCTCTCATTTTTGGAACGATTATACATAAACAAATTAAATTTGGAAACTGAATATCAAAGGTTGTAAACTTCCCTACTAGTGATGATAGATGACGAAATCGTCAAAGATGACGCCACAAGGCCATTGTGACCAATAATTTTCAATGGAACCCTACGGCAAGCGACACCTCTTTTAAAAGGTATCGAAAAAACCTATTCCGTGATACTAATTTTGTTTGTGTTCATGGCAGTTTTGGCAACTCTTTTTTTTAAATACTAATTTAACTGATAAGGTTTATCTGGAGCTGTTGCGAAACGCAATAGAACCGTTAGTCCTTGAAATTTTGGAAGATAATCCAGGATAATTCGGCAATTTGGAAATAACATTCCAACAGGATGGTGCTCCTCCACACTATTACGGTGCAGTCAAACGTTATTTCGATGAGGAGTATCGTGGTAGATGGATTGGACGACGAGGTTCAACGGAATGGCCAGCTCGATCACGGGACCACACCTTTGGATTTTTTTCTGTGGAGGTACCTCAAATCGAAGGCTTACGCCACTGAACCTAACAATATTGACGTTTTAAAACAACGTATTGTTACAGAATGTGAAGCTGTTTCCGCAGTCACATTTGCAAAAGTACGAGAAGAGTTTAAAAATAGGATATTTCACTGTCAGGAAGTAAATGGAGGTCACTTCGAGCAATTTCTTTAGGTAGATACTGATTCTTAAATCTGTAATTAATATCATACTGAATGGAATTTAAATTATAATGTTTACTCATGAGCCATTAAAACTGCCATAAACACAAACAAAATTATTATCATTGAATAAGTTTCTTCGATACCTTTTAAAAGAGGTGTCGCTTGCCGTAGGGTTCCATTTAAAATCATTGGTCACAATGGCCTTGTGACGTCATCTTTGACGAGTTCGTCATCTATCATCACTAGTAGGGAAGTTTACAACCTTTAATATTCAGTTTCCAAATTTCACTTGTTTATGTATAATCGTTCCAAAAATGAGAGGGGGGGAGATGACTTTTGAGAAGCACTGTATAAATGTGTAGTTTACTATTTTATCAGTCTGTGGCCACTGTTATCGTTACATTCATATAAATTATCTCTCACATACTTCAAAGTGCCTTTATATTATATTATTTTACTACTCCTTAATTTTCATTACATATACTTCAAACGGTTGAATTGGGAATCTAGGTCGATGGTTGCTTCACAGAGAAATGTTTTGGTCTCACTCTGACATCGAATATATCATTTTTTGGGCACCAACAGACTAACGCCATCTACTGATGGATCCCATATTAGACTGGTTCACAAGTGCCATTTTGTTCCAAACCTAGAGGTCACTACCGAAAATTATGATTTAGGGCGCATTCGATTCGAAATGGCATCTAAAAAAAATGTTTAGCTGGAAAATTGGGTTCGATTTTTTGAAAATATCGCCCAAAACTGTATTGGCAATATTTATCATTTTAATTTAGCGGCGGAAAAAAGGCTGAAAACGCGCGGCTTAGCTCCCGTGCGCACCGACCGAATCTGACATGTGAACAAAAAAAATTATTTTAACTGAGTGATTATCAATATTGAAAAATAAAAAAATTCAGGTACTATCTAGATATATCAATGAACAATAATCTTTCGGCAAAAAATGTTTACCTCTATTTTTCAATTAATTATGCCTTTGTAATTAAAAAATTACTTTTCGAAAGTTATTATAAAAACCCTGATAATTGTTGAACTAAAAATCCAGAATTTTTTTTACTTCTTGGAGCTGTACCTCGAAGGCCCTCAAAAAGATCCCCGTTGGAAAAATCGAAAAAAAAATTTTTTTTACTTTTTTATTAACAATCAAAGGTATAAAAAAATTAGAAACGTATATAAAACAATTAAGGGAAGTTTTTTTTTATTATCTCTATTGGTTTGTTTTCTTATTGCTAAAAGCAATATGAAAATTAATTTTTGAAATTTTTAACTCTTATTATTTAAAAAAATGTTATAAACAAATGCATTGATTATTGGATTTAAACAATTTTTTTTTTTTAATCTAGTCATTGATGAAAATAATGATTTTTAAGGAAAGAAACATTTCTTAAATAAATGTTGGTGATCCGAACACCAAGACACAGGGCGTTCGAAGTTTCCTTCCGAAGACAATGCTAGCCGGCGTAAGCCTGGTTGAGTTGACGGCTACTCTTTATGCCATCAGAAATAGTGGAAAGTGTCTGCCAAGTCTTTCGGGTGTTTTTGAAACCTTCAATCATGCCATCTGACTGGGAGTAGAGCGCCATGGTTCTGGTCTTGTTGATACCCATCAGCTCACAAGCTTTCTTGAATAATTTCGACTCGAAATAACTTCCTTGGTAGGAATGTAGCTCCATCGATACTCCGAATGGCATAGGCTCTACTCATTTTCTAGAATAGTCCCCTAGTATTTGTCACAGGAGTGGGTCCAGCTTCATCATTGGCAATTCGTTCGAATGGTGCGCCTTCATTTTACTCCTAGACAGTGTTTTCGGACCTTCTGCATCAGCTTTCTACCTTGAACCCAATATAACCACTGCCTGATCTTATACAAAGTCTCATTGACTCTAAGATATTCTCCCGATTTTCCTTCATGAAGTTCCTTCAAGACTCTCATCCTCTTCCTAGGCAGAACCAATTGGGAAATGGATGACTTCTCTTGAGCTGACTCCCATACCCGTTGAGGTTGTCCATTTCCCGCAATGAGGGAATCCCATCATGCACACATTGCCTTGAAGATGTGATTCCTATCCGAAATATTTTTCCAGGAGGGTCTGCCAGTTCCGTCCTCGACTTCCTGGTCCTTTCCCATGTTTGCTCTAGTCCAGTCGTCCTCAGGTTACAATCTCATTTATCTGATGCCGGCAACTCCTTTGCGGAAACTTATTCTCCGACTTTGAGTGGATGCTTTAGGGTGCGTTCTTCTAGACAAAATATCGCCATTACTAATTGGTCGTCCTAAGTGATCTTCGGTTTTAGTATGATACTGGTTAGTCTTTTTCCTGATGGATAGATTATCGGTGATTTTCCTGACTCTGTTGACTTCGCTTTCACTACTTCGCTTTCACTAATTCGCATGCCTTATCCAATAATTCAAACTGTCCTAATGTTCGAGCAGTTCTTCAATACATCGAGATCATTCGATGACGTCACCGGTGATCCCCAATGGTTGGATTGTGAATCTAGGTCATTGGTCGCTTGCGTACACAGGGAAGTACTGTACTTATTTTCGTAATAATGTGAAACACATTGCCTTTATCGAATCTAGACTGCAATATAAAAGTTCAGTATGAGAGGAAGCACTAAAAGTTGATTCGGTTATACTGAAAAATTTACAAGAACGTCTTCCGAAAATCATTTTTAGTAGGGACCCCACTTTTTCTACTGAATCTCTCTGTAGTATATGGGTTGGTAGCAACGAAAAGTGGGCGATGGTTGTTGACAGTAGAAATTTGTCACTTCACATGGTAAATAATAAAATAGAGAGAACAGTATCTTCTCATAACACTTCCCATGCTAAATCTGAATTTCCGAGTATTCGTCAAATATGATTCGCCAAACAAACTCATTCTACACCTTCGCTCATAGATACTCTAATGGAAAGAAAACTGTAATCTTCTTTTAACAAAAAAAATCCAATTCCGGATTTCACTTGCCTTGCTGTTGAAATATTCATTTAATCTCCCAAAAAAATTTCTACCATAAGGAATAAATTCGCAACAACTATTCAAATGGCAATTCAAAAAATTGTACTTGATACTGACTTCCTGAAATATTAACTTTTTTTAATATAACTTATTTTATTTTCATCAAGGTTGAGTTGGTTGAGCTTTTGTTGTTGTTGTTTATTTATGTATTAACAAACGATTCAACGAGGAATTTTCCACGCACGCCTCGAAATTCAAACTTGAAATATTGGTCCCGCGGACATCATGATATCTTTTTGGAATTTCCGATATGATATTTTGATGTTTTCAGATCATTCAATATCTCACAATAACGTACAATCCCTAACCCGTTTATACTCAAAGCTACACCAGCATTTATGGTACACTAAAAAAAACCAGTTCAGAATTTTGTACACATTCATCACAAATTTGCGTCCCAAACCAAAACTTTCCTGTTTTCCAGGAAAAGGTTGACTCAAACTCCACCACACACTCTGTATTTTTGAAATATGTAATATATAGTGATCGGACGGGTGTCGAAATTTCTCACACATTCATTACAGATCATTGACGAGTAGAAAATTCCTAAATGTTGATCCCCATGGGGTTAAATACACCTTAATATGGAATAATCCAAATATACATCCAAACGTGGACGGTAACAGAACTTTTCACAAAACTTCTTACACATCTATGACAAACAATTGACGTTATGGGAATTGCATACTGATGGTTAACAAGAGGTTAGGCACCCCCAAACATCTATAATCTATAACATATATATGTCACGACGTAGACTCGGTGGTGGAAATATTCAATTAGTCAATATACTTGTCGTATCCTAATTTTTGCCTATCACAAAAAATTATTGAACTTAAAGATACTTCTCTATATACTCTTGATGTTTCGGGAACTGTTTCTGTTCCCGTTTCAAAAAATATTTTGAATTTAGATGAAAAAATTTCTGTTTTTCGATTTTTTCTCGCAGTGTTTCTTGAACTTGGTCTTTTTTTACTAATGTCAAAAGATTTCAGTCAAATGGATGATGAGACATTAGCTTGTTTTTATATGTATGGAGTGTTTTCCAGATGATGGAGTCAATCCATTATCGTTCTGCCAAATGCAAGGTCCTTTTTCAGTGACGGTTTCCACGTGTGATCCATATCAGAAGAATTTGTTGATATACAATTCTCACCAGATAGTGAAATGAAGGCGTATTCTTAGTTTTTTCTTCTTGTTATCGGGTTCTTTGGTTAGAATTGTCGTTCCATTCCATTTTACCATGTGGTTGCGATTGGAATTAAAAATATATTCTGATAATATGAACCTGTTATCTGTCGATTCCTAATATGATCTCTATGTTCGTCCTGGCGCACTTTCAATGGTCTTGATGTCTCACCAATATAACTCTCACCACAAGAACATATTATATACACATTTTTTTTATTTTTCTTCTGTGATTTTCGGTTTCGTTTGTGTAAGGATTGATCTTAATGTGTTAGTTGTTCTGAAAGTTGGTCTGATATCATACTTATTTCCAATCTGTTAAATCCTTTCGGATAATCCGAGGACATAAGGTATTGTGTTATTCGTGAGATGTATTGGTGGTTGTTGTATCAGTACTGAATCTATTACTTGGTTGTTTTGTGTATTATTTCTGATTTCATTGAGCCTATTTTCCACAGATTTATCTGGATATGCATTATTTTTCAGTATTGATTTTATGAACACAATTTCTTTATCAAGTTTTTCTTTCTATCATTTTAGCTCTATTGGCATTTAACTATACCCTTTCTGACCTTGCGTGATGGTTTGAGTGAAGTTGAGATATCTATTAGTTTTGATGTATATTTCAATTTTTATTATATTGGGGATCAACATTTTGGAATTTTCTATACGCCACTGATCTGTAATAAATATATAAGCAATTCTAGCATCCGGCCGATCACTATATGTTGTTGCATATTTTCAAAAGTACAGAGTGTGTGGTGTAGCGTGAATGAAAAGCTACCTCACGCACTTTTCCTGGAAAACGGGAACTGAAAAAAAAATGTTTGGAACGCAAATTTGTTATAAATGTTTACAAAATTTTGAATTAGTTTTTCTCAGTGTGGCATAAATGCTGGTGTAGCTCTAGGGACATCTAGCCGTCAGCTTCTATGGTTCTTTTGTTCATTCATACGTCTATATTGATTCATTCCTATGTTTAATATGTAAGTAATCGATTATTGACAAAATACAGAATTTTCTATTCACTATCTTTCCCTAATAATTTCGAAAGCAAGAGACCCAGACTCAATTTTTTCATGACATCAACTAATCCCTTCTCCTTCTCCTTCCACAAAATATCAATACAGTTTATCAATCTATCTATTCGAGAACAATACCATGTCATTCCATATTTGACTACTGCCATAAAAGAATATTTTATTCGTGTCATTTGTAGGTTTATATGCTTTTTATAGGCTGTTATTCCTCCATATATTTCACAGAGTCCTGGAAAAATAGGAAACTGATTTATCGACCATCATTAAGCCACAAGATCATCAATCTTGAATCAGTGAACCGTTGTCAATTTATTTCCATCAGTTACAATCTATAACACAAGATAAATCTTTTACGGAGGCCCAAACTAACGTTAACCCATTATAGCCAAGATTTTTTCGGTATGACAACAAATGCGAACATCACATGAAAGATAGGCAACTGAAGACAAAAAGTATTCGAATAATCTTTCGCTGAATGGCTTCGGGGTCTCCGGAGAATACACCATAGGAACAAAATACAAAAGACAGCATTCATCAAAGTAACGGCGATATATCGTATCGGAACTCTGGCCGATATCGAATATGATTCCGAAGGATGCCATATTCTCTTGCCTCTCTCTTGAGTGTGTGTTTTTACTGTCAATTTCACAGATAGCGCTCGGCACATAGGCCGTAAAATGTGAGTTAGTATAAGCAGAACATTTTATGGGAGGATCGAGAAGATTTCATTTCGACTTTTACGAGGACAGTCCCAGAAGTACCGACCTAACAATGAAAACACAAAAAATTCCGAAAACATATTTATTTCTCTACATAGACTCCTTTCAGCACGCTACACTTTTTCCAGCGATGTTCAGTAGCTTCGATACCCTGTTCATAATGAGAATCGTTGAGCTCCTCAAAATAGCCTTCAACCGCAGACTTCATCTCTTCATTGTTGGTGAGTCTGTTAAAATGATAATAATAACTTTATTCAGAATGAATAAATATAACTGAATGGCTACACGAGCGAATGAAGTAGTAAAGACAAGCACTTGTTTCCCATAAAAGAAATACAGATAAATAGTGAGAAAAAAATTGTGCGAAAGACAAAGTACCTATGTAGATGTATGAGGATATAAAAAATTCAAAGATGTAAGAATACCGATGAAAAAACAACAATGGGTACATGTGAAATGTAAGAATGTAAAAACAGAAATTATTCTACAATATGATGAATGAGATCCAATAAAAGAGAAATGAATGATGAAATCCAATTAAACGCTACAATATAATACACAATACGTTATAAACTTTCTCATACCCCTGTTTGAGAAAAATCACAATTAAAGAGCAATCTCTCATTTTGCGTCCGAACTGTATAGCTAATATTCTTTCACTAGAATTGAAGAATAATAAAAAACAAATATAGAGAATGCATTAACAACAAAAATAATCCCCACTGAATACACAATTATAACAAAAAAAATATAGTTCAATATAAGATATGGGTGATGTGTTAGAACGTGTATACCTTGAAACTTTAATCGTTCTCTCTCTCTCTCTCAACATGAACCTGCTCAACCCTCATTCTGAGTTTCTCACTAGTATTAATTGAGGTGATGAATTCTAGTACAATAGATATGAATAATATGTTTGATCATAAGATGGTATGCTATGATTATAGATGAAAATCGAATACTTCCTGATCTGTCATCTGGATTCCACCAAAAACATGTAACACAGACTGCCTTACTTGATGTGTGATAGATGACATCGAGAAGGCTAAAGACAATTCAGAAGTTAGTTATTCTCGATCAAAGTAAAGCATTTGATTCAGTCAATTTAGAATTGATCACTAGTTAACTCAAGTTTATTTATTTCGATGAAACACCATTGGAATGGATGACTAGCTATCTTACAATTCGGGTTCAAAGAGTTGAACTTGATCAGGATATCTTATGTTCCCCATTCAATGAAACCAAATTATGTTCTCAATTTTTTTATTCGATTATCCGACCTTCTTATCACATTGTCAAGTTCATATCTATGCAGACGACTTTCAAATTCAGTCATCTAGCAAATTCGATGAAATACAGGATTGTGAAAATCGCATTATGCTTTGGGCCCTCAGCATATTATTTCTTCATTATTCGTTTCTCTGTCAGAAACGAATAACGAAGAAATAATATGCTTTCATTGAATAATGCTGAAATTGATTGAGTCGACTCCGCAAAAAATTAAGCCTCAACTTGTCATTCGATAAACTTGTGGAAAAAATAATCAGTATTTTTTTCAAACAGTTATATTTCTTCAAGTATCAACTTTCTATAGAAATCAAATGAGGGTTAGTTAAAACTCTGATTCATGCTCGTACTGATTATTGCTGTTCGGTGTACTGAATTTGCATTTTGTTTCACTTGTTAGTACGTTAGTTAGGGTCAGATCTTGCAAGTGAATTTTGACCGATTGATTTGAAATTTGGCAGGTGTTCATAATTCCTGATTGTGGTCATATTTTATTCAAAATTGGTATGTGGGCGTTTTCAGGTTGGGAGATTATAAATTTTTTGTCAAAATCTATAAATTCAAGATAGCGACTCCAGGATGACGGACGAGTTTTGTGATTATTGGTGTGTGGGAGTTTTTGGGGTCAGAGATCATGATTTTTTCCACCTTAAAACTCACAGGGAATGTACCTTGTGAATAACGATGCTCTATTAGAAATGAACAGATCAAGGCAAACTAATTAAAAAGCAAAAAATATAATAACTAATAAAAAAACCTTTTGAAGACAAGCTTTCATTTGAACCGTGTACTGAAACGTATAATAGTTATTTATGTAATAAGGATCATAAGGACGATCATTATGGTACAAGTCGTGAATGTTATTGGGTGAGGCGTAGCCGAGTCCGATAACACGACGTGTGCCATAATGATTGTTTATGATTCGTATTACATACAAAATTTTATCTGATGGCATTTATATCAATTCATTTTCGAAAAATTAAAAACTGCTTTCTTGACATGTCACAATGACAACTATTTTCAAACGAGTAAGTATATGTGTAGTTTCAAATATTAGTAGGTTTAGTCCGGTCAATTTAGACCAAAAAATGAGAGTGAAGTTACATAAAGTCCCAACAAGCTGAATTTTTGTGAAGTTGTTCAAAACATAATTACAAACAATGTCTAGAAGTTCCCCATCATTCCCCTGTAAGGAAAAAATTTAATTCAAGGTCAAAGGTCGAAAAAATGAGTTTTTCGCGATTTTCAGCAAAACGGTTAATATTCAAGAATCTTAATATAACGATCTAAAAGTTATAAAAGTTGTTATCGTCATAATATGCATGAGTACGCCACGTATATACATCTAGAGTTGTAATTTTATAAATATATATATATATATATATATATATATATATATATATATATATATATATATATATAGAGCAATTCAATTTGACAAATACAACTATTGTTGTTGGTGAAGATGTTGACTTACTTGTATTACTCACTGCTCGAACGCCAACTGAAAAAACTATTTTTTTCTTAAAACCAGGAAAAGCTCAGCATCAATCAGCTATATATTCATCAAAAAGTTTATTTACTTTTGTAAAGTGTAAAGATCATGTACTATTTTTACACGCAATAACTGGCTGTGATACGACATCTGCATTTTACAGGAGGGGTAAAACAGCAGTTTTCAAAATGTTTGAAAAACAAGATTTAATTCAATGTGCTGAAGTTTTTAAAAAAAGTGATTCAACTCAACAAGAAGTTATTACCAACGGCATCCGCTTTCTTCTTTCTATGTACGGAGCTCCTAAAAAACTACCTGTTTAGATAAACATCGATATGCATGTTTCGTTAAAAATACTTAAAATAAAAAACAAGTTCAATTAGCTTGTCTTCCTCCAACCTCAGTTGCTGCTCACCAACATCTTCTTCGAGTATATTACCAAGTTTAATGTGGCTTGGTTATCAGCTAGACCCTACAGACTGGGGTTGGAAGTTGGTCAACAATATATTAGAGCCAGTTCAAACTTTACTTCCACCTGCGCCGGAAAAACTGCTGAACACTATTTTTTGCAACTGCAAAAAGGGATGCAGTGCTAAATGTGGTTGCAAAAAGTCGGTCTGTCTTGTTCTTTGGCATGCACAAATTGTCAAGGCCGGTCGTGCTCTAATATTGAATCACAAACAATGGAGGATTCGTTTGACTCCGACGAAGTATCATGCGATACATCGCTATTGACGCAATTTACTTGCATCCAAAATGAAGATGAAGAAGAAGCAGGAGAAGAAGAACAAGAAGAAGATCAAGAAGAAGAACAAGAATTTGAAACTTACGAATAAGACGAATAAACTTCAACACTTTTTTTTTCATTTACATCGCTTTTATCTTTCCCAATCTTTGAAAATTTCCGTTATTTTGCAATAGTTTTACATTAAACAGGATCACAACTGACCCGTGGAGTAGGCCTACTGGGAAACCACGTTAACAAAAACGCGCTAAGTACACTACCTCATAGGTGGCGTGGAAACGTGTGCATATTATGACGATAACAACTTTTAAAACTTTTAGAATCGTTATATCTCAGAAACGGTGGCTCGTAAGAAAAAAAGTATTGATATTTTTTTTATAGATAATTTTATGATCTACAATTTTTGTCTGAGGTACTTTTATGATAAAACTTACCGTTTTGCTGAAAATCGCGAAAAACTCATTTTTTTGACCTTTGACCTTGAATTAAATTTTTTCCTTACAGGGGAATGATGGGGAACTTCTAGACATTGTTTGTAATTATGTTTTAAACAACTTCACAGAAATTCAGCTTGTTGGGACTTTATGTAACTTCGAATGTCTAAATTGACCGGACTAGTTAGTGAGCTGTGATTTGCTATTTCCATGACAACGTCAGGTTGTAACGGCAATATTTATTTATCTGCTGTCAAAAACAATTGTCACGTAGAATTGAATATAATTTAAATAATAATGAGTGATTCTGAAACTGGTAGTTTACTTTCTGATTTGGAAGAAATGACGCGAAATACCGTGGACTCCCTTTTGCCGGAAAAATCACGGAGTGTATATGAAATAGCGTTTAATCGGTACGAAGAATGGTGTTCTACTAACAAAAACCAAGAATATCACTAATGAAAAAGTATTGTTGGCCTACTTTGAATGCTTATCTGAGGAAAGAAAACCATCTTCTCTCTGGTCGTATTATTCGATAATGAGAAGTATTTTATTAACAAGAAAAAACGTCGATATTAGTAAGTACCTACTGCTGGTTGCATTGATAAAACTTAAATCAGAAAGTTACAGAGCTAAAAAATCCAAAATTTTAACTGAACAAGATGTCACAAAGTTTTTAACGGAAGCATTGGATAATACATATTTATTTAAAAAAAGTTGCTATGATAATTGGACTGAGTGGAGCATGCAGAAGAGAGAAACCGACGAATATGCTTGTAGAAAATGTGATAGATGAAGGATCCGTTTTAAGAATTACTTTACCGAATTCAAAAACAAAGGTTATGCGAGAATTTTTTGTAACATCGAGGAATATCGCAGGATTGAATATGGTAGAACTTGTCAGACAATATGTGAAAATACGACCTTGCAACACAAATCATCGACGTTTTTTTGTCACTTATAAAAATAAGAAATGCACGAAATGACCCTTGGAATTCACACCTTTGGTAAAATGCCAAAAGTTATTGCCACTTTTTTGAATTCATCTCACCCTGAAGAATATACCGGACATTGTATTCGGCGATCGTCTGCTTCATTTTTGGCCGATTCTGGAGCTGATCTGTGTCCGTGGAACGCCATGGCCGATGGAAAAGCAATACTGTTGCTGAAGGTTACATCGAAAATTCGAAAAAGCAAAGGAAACAATATCAGAAGTAATTTTTGGTGCCAACAACCAAACAGGATTACAAGTTCACCAGAAAGCATCAACTACTGATGTAAAAACTCTAGAATCCATTGGAATTGATTTTGCAAATTGTAGTAATTGCTCTTTTACCATTTATAATAAATAGTTTTGTACATAGTTATGCATTTTGAATAAACTTCTCTGATCTCATGTTTTTCATATAGAATTTCATTATGGTACTTAGTACCACAATAAATTCATTATGGGACTAAATACCATAATGAGCTTCCTTATGTCATCAAAATTGAGTACATAACGTTGTCATTATGACATGCCATCAGATAAAATAAGTTTAAGTCACCGCTGACAATAATTTAATTATTTTGTTGAATTATTTAGTTTCAAGAAGCTTGTCGCACGAATTGTAATAAAATTATTACTTCGACAATTTGTTACTTACCAACCAATCATTGTCCAATGGAATTATTCGTTACCTTCTTTCATGAATACTTTATAAAAATTAAAAACTTTGGTAATTGGTACCTACTTTTATGAAACTCAATTCTCGAATTCAAAAAAGGATTAAAATCAAAATTGATGATCTGTCTATGAATTTAAATTTTCCTGTCGTTAATCACCTTTATTTATTCATAATACTGTTAAGAATCTGGGGTCCTTTTATTGAAACTCCTGAACAACAAATTATTTTCCTTTTTTTTATTTCACAACTCAATAGTTTATTTACTCTAACAATTCTCGTTCACAATTACACTGTTCAACACTATTCACGAAACTAACTTTTGACTGACTGCCGATTTCTGACTGACTCGCCTGTCTCGTATAACTTGCTTATACAGTGCTCGTCTAAAGTCCGTTCCCCCCGTACTAATTTTTGAACCACCTGGTATATCGCAACAAAATTTGGAGGGCTCAAATAAGAGATAAAAAACTACTATTTTATGAAAAAATCACAGCTGAAAGTTCCAAAATGGCGGCTGAGCGCCATCTTCAATAAAAAAAAAATATAATTTCCCGTATATTATATCATTTTCAAAATCTGCTCATAATTCTCAACAGTTTTTTCTCATACACTTCACTCCTGAATTCAATTGTTTCCGAAATATTTACATTTAAAAAGTGAGATTTTGGTCATTTCAAACCCAACCAAAAACACGAATGTTGCTTTCAATCAAGGTTGCATTGGAAATAATCGTTGTCGCGGTAACATCTTGTTTACTGTCAAACTGAACTGCTAACTGTTGAGCGCCTATATCCTTTTATGAAAAGTGTGATCATGGCTCGTAGTTTAGACAATAAATTTGAAGCAGTTTTGATATTTGGAGAAGCTGGAAGAAATAATCATCTAGCAGTCCGTGTGTTTAATGATAGATTTCCCGAGAATCCTATTTCGAGGTCATGTTTGCGCACACTTTTGAATAAGCTACAAGCAACTGGTACGCTGAAAGATGCTCCAAGATCAGGAAGACCGCCTCTTTCAGAAGAAAAAAAAGGAGAAATTGTTGCTGAAATGGTAATCAATCCGACTCAGTCGACGTCTGCAGTTGCTGAATTCTGTGGAGTAAGTTCAGAAAGTGTCCAAAGAGTCCTAAAAAAAGAAAAGTTTTATCCCTATAAAATGAAAATCCTGCATGCTCTCACGGAGGATGATCCAGACTGGAGGGTTGAATTTTGTGAGTGGTTAACAAGAACAATTGGAGGAGAACGGGGCTCCCTGAAACGTGTATGTTTCGCAGACGAATGCACGTTTTTTCTCAATGGAGAAGTCAACAAACAGAATGTTCGATACTGGAGCGATACTAATCCGCATATTTTTAGAGAGGGACTTACCCAGTTTCCTTAAAAGGTGCATATTTGGGCGGGGATTTTGGGCAATAGCGTTTTTGAACCGATTTTCATCAGAGGCAATCTTACAGGAGTTCTTTACAGAAATCTTTAAGAAACTGAAATTGAACCTCGAATAAGACAAATTGTATAAAACAATCAGAAAGAGTTTGAAAATCGTGAAATCATATTTCAGTAGGATGGGGTACCTCCCCATTTCGATCGCATGGCTAGAGTTCCTCGATACAAACTTTCCTGGGCGATGGTTTGGTCGCAGGGGAATTACAGAATAGCCACCAAGATCTGCGGATCTTACACCTCTAGATTTTTTCCTCTGGGGGTATATGAAGTATGAAATCTACGCCACTGGATGTCAAACAGTAGAAGAAGTGGAACGCAGAATAATAGATACATGTGAAGAAATAGATGAACAGACTTTCATCAACGTGAGAGAATCTATTTATAATAGGGCACTTTATCGTCAAAATTTAGGAGGGGGTCACATTGAACACCTGATGAAATGATTGTTGGGGTTAAATAAAAGGGTCATTCAGAAATAGATGATTATTTTTTAGCTAACTCATTTATTTTGATTGTGAATTCACAGAACACATTCGTAGGCTTCGAGATTTCCAGTGAGAGGTTCTGTTTATCCTTAATAAACTCTCTTCATGCCTCTTATCACTCGAATTCATTGAGAGATTTAACTACAAATTAATAACAGCGTTTAGTTAGCAAAATGTTTTACCGGAAGTGACCAAAATCCATCCTTCATTTTGAACCCGAATGTCACTTTTCAAACGTTGATATTTCGAAAACAATTGAATTCAGGCGTGAAGTGTATCAGAGAGAACTGTTGAGACTAATGAGCAGATTTCAAAAAATTAATAATATACGGAGTGTTCTTTTTGAAAAAAATATTGAAGATGGCGCTCAGCAGCCATTTCAAAACTTCAAGCCGTGATTTCCCATGGGAAAGTAGGATTTCAGTTCCTATTTTAGCCCTCCAAATTTCGTCGCGCTATACCAGGTGGTTCAAAAATTAGTAGGGGAGGAAAGGACTTCAGACGAGCACTGTATAGGACGGCCGAAAGTTCTGGAATAGCAGCGATCAGTACTGTTCCATGAATCATAGTTTACGGCCTGTTATCTCCCCGCATCTTCGAATGTCCGTCACCGAAAGATCTGGGAGATGACGTCACTCCCAACGGTCTTTTCCAATTTTCCAATGGCGGTTATAGAATATGTGGAGCATGATGCAATCGGCAACCAGCACAGGGGCGTACCCAGGGTATTTTCATGATCTCCGTAACAATACGTATATTTCTATACAGATGTCCATGTGAATTATGTGAATTTCCTCATTGTCATATAGTAAGATATTATCTACCATCAAAACGTATTTTATTAAAATTAAATAACACATGTCAATTTTTGTAAGGGTGAAAGATAGCTTGCATCTAACAATTTTCCCTTTCTAGGTGAAATGTTTAATTTTTTTTGCACAATAATCGTTATTATTATGAAATATTTACTCATTTACTCAACCATACACTTTTATGAATATATTGTATAACTGAATTCACTTCAATATTCTACCAAATTTATCTCTTTCCCGAATAGACATCAGTATGTAAGTATTTCTGTAGCACCATGAATATCAGGAGTATCACCATGAGAACTGAGTTGGAATACACATAACAAAAAATTAAACCGACGAAATACGGAACTGATAAGTAAAAAATTAAATAAACCTTCTTAGTCTCAATAACTAAGCTCCTAAACCAATGTGAGTAACAACTTTCGAGTCGGCGCCAAACAAACAAGCAAATGAATTAGGTAAGGCGTAAAGTGATGGCATCGAGTTGGGCAGTGACATTCTGATAATTTTTTTGGAGTAATTTAATGATCTTCGTTGATTGTTTGTTTGGTGCCAACTCAAAATTAGTTACTTACATTAGTTTAGGCGCTTAGTTATTGAGACTAAGAAGTTTTATTTTATTCTTTACTTTTCAGTTCTGTATTCCGTCGGTTTAATTTTTTGTTAGAAAGTTTTTGTTTTCAATTTTTTGTGACTGAAATCTACGAATTACTAACTGTTTATTCTTTTATTACTTCCAAAATATCTACTTGCCCACCTTACTTCAACTATTACCAGTTAAATAATATAATTATCTACTTTTACTATTTGTTGTAAAATAAATTATTTTTGTTGTTCTGGTTAGTTTATTTAATTACTTTGTATATCATTGCATCCTCTCATAGAATATATTGATTGTAATAATGACACTAGCGATCTGTCATTGTCAACTACATATGTGTGCCAATGTTCACAAGTGAAAAATCAATTATTCCCTATTTTTCTACCCGTAAGGGTGGATAATTCCATTCGAAATCCAAATATGATTAACTATGAGGTATACCCTATCTGATGAAAGAAGAATCATCTAAATCGAAGATCCCAGTACAAAGTTATAGCGGATAGAATCGGTTAACCGACCACAATTCAGAGGGTAATCAATATCCTTCATTTTGCTAGCCTCAGGGGTGGATTTCATCTTTTAAATCCAAATGGGACCAACTTCGAAGTACACTCTAACCACCATAGAAGAATTATCGGAATCGGACGTCTCAGTTGAAAGTTATGCGTGATCATACATAAAAATAAAATAAAATAAAATAAATATACCTACGCGTCGACTAGAGAACCTCCTCCTTTTTGGTTTCGTCGGTTAAAAACAAGCCATGTGCGCTTAGGTTGTTCACAATCCACCTTCAATTGGGCCAAATGACCTATTTTGATACAAATATCACTTCAATAGGCTGAAACCTACATAACTTTCACCCTTCTATTATAATAATTGAACATATCAGTTTTGGTGTTTCTGGAGCAATTTGTCATTTTTGGCACATCAAATTCCAGATATATACATCTGCGTTCTTGTTGATTTTCATAACTTAACCAGACATCCCCATAATTAATCAACAGTAGAATATTCCCAACGGTATTATCTTTGTAATCAATATTGTTCTTGGGATGGCTTATCAAGGCGGTTAATTGCCTGCCCAGTTAACAAACGATTATGGTATAAATCAAGCAATAGCGGGCGCTATAGATACATTGACGTGTTTATGTACCTTTAAATTATAATGCTTTCTGGGAGTACAGTTACCCGCTCGATATCATTCAATACATTTTCCTAAGCTGTTTTGGATTCATGCCTTATTCCGAATTGATTTGAATTCAGGAGGTTGGCGGTGGGCCTCAGAGTCTACAGTGACTTCGCTATATTTCAGCTCTTCAATTTTTTGTCATTATACATGGTGGTTCTCAATAACATGCTAATATTCGGGGAGGTTGTTCTTGAGACCATTTTGAGAAACAAATTTCATATGAACGTCTCAACTTTTGAACTACAGGGTGCTAAAGTGTTGAGATTTTTCTTTTTCATAATAACTTTGGTATGACCCTAGATATTTTCTGCTGTGGAACAATGTTTTTATTCTTACCAGTAGTATTCGTGCGGGATTTACACGAAATCATTTTGAAGATCTCGAAAACAGATGAGTTTTGATATAGAATATGTTATATGGTGATCTATTTGAAAAAAATTTGTTTTACATCTATCTTTACCAACAAATTGGAACACCCTGTACAACATTTGTTGAAAATAAATATGTATTAGTATGTGGGAAAAAATTACCTGAAAATACTTTACAATTAGTAGTTGGTAGTTGCCAGGTAAAATAATGAGCCATATTGTTAATTGCCTTTTATGGGAGGAAAAATCAAATGTCAAATATTTCAAAAACTACTGAGTTTTGATATAGAACATGTTTCAGAAATGTTGATTGGAATTTAGCGTAGAATAGTAAAAATATACCGTACTTAGTTTTAGTTCCACTACTTACCATTTTTCACACTAAAATTCACCTCACTAACTATAGTCCATTCAATATCAATTGCAGAAGCTGTTTCTATAGGGAGCAAATGAAAACTCACTTCGCTAACACGAGCGTATATGCGAAGAAGCGGAACAAAAAATAATCTGTACTACTTGCATACAGTCTCCTTCGGCACAATGAGCCCGCTGGTCAACGTGGACTTGAGTGACTGCTGTCTGTTCTACCACCGATTCGTCTGGGCCAATCAAGTCGGACATCAATGCTTGCAGGTGTGTCTATACGAAGGGAGGTCATAAATCACGCGTTATATTTGTGTTTTAATAGCTCTGAAAGATTAAAAACCAGTAGCGTCTGTGGTCTTGGTGTGTGCCGATCGAAATACATTTCAGGATATTCTAGTTTTGTTGGAAAATAACAGAATAACCTACATCAAACAATGAAAGAAATTATTTTCCTTTCTTAATGTATTTGTATAAATAAAAGCTTGTCTTTAATTTTTTTTTCATTTTTTATTATTTATGAAGTATTTTTAAAATCTAAATAAAATTAGTTGTCTCCGCCACTGCTGCTCACAGGATTTCGCCGTAAGACTTTTTTATGCTTCTGCAATTGATATTGGGAAAACTATAACTATCTAATCAACTAATCTGATTTGTAGAACAAACTAGAATGACCCATTTTATAAAATCCAGACATATTGATATTAATTTTAATTTTTTGCGGCTTCCGACAGACGATTTTTGGGGCCTTTCTCGAATAAAAAGAGCAATAAAAACAATAAAAACATTTCTCTATATTTACTCTCATTGTTTTTCATACTTAGTTATATACCGCTAAGCGACCTGTGATACTCGAACTTTTAAAGCTAGCCGCTAGCCGCTATCGCTAATAGCAAAAGAGTACCGACAGGGAATCACGCATTAAACATGAATTGGAGCCGACGCGCGGCATTAGACAGAAGATGTCGTTAGTACGGTTTATTTAGCCGGATTGCCGCCCTTAGATTTTGCCCGTGGCTTTTGCCTACATTCGCCACATAGTTGGCGCGCCCCTGTACAAATCCGCGCACACCTCTCACCCTTAACCCGCTTCAAACCCAATCTGATCACTGAATCCACTTTTCCAATTGGTGGTGTATTCAGGACGAGCGGCAATCAATGCGTTGATAATGGACATGAAATCCAGAAATACTAACAACCAAATCAATCAGATATACTGGATATGTCCTTCACGTTCTTCATTTGTTGGAGTATGAAGCGACTAACTAACCGTAATTCATTTTTGCTTCCAGTATCTGCCGATTGATTTATGGATTCTGAATGGTAAATTGGGTATCGCATCATGAAACTCACACATGATTGATGGTGTTTTATGGATAAACGAGCAACGGCTTGAATTCAAGGAGAAACGTTTTTGTGCGTCTATTGATATAAATGGCCATCAACATCACTCTTTAATTTCGATTCGCCCACCCGTTTCATCCCGAACCATTATCGAAGCCAGAATGTGGAAAGTGCTGATTAATTATTGCGGTGTTGTTGATGTATTTCCAAACTTTTTCGATTAAATGTAGTGCTGGTGGCTCGTTTGGTGAACCGTTTGGAAACAGACAGTTAAAATTGAAGGAATATTTCATAATGTACAGAAATTGATAGTTTCGACGCAAAAATTCCATATCTATATTTAGGAAACAGATAGAAATCTATATTTCTATAATATTACCTTATTGCTCGAGCTCGACAAAATAAATCAATTGTCGGTCACACAGGGTGTTCAATTTTTTCTGGGCGGATCCTAATTGTGTTTTTTTAAATATATATGAAAAATATACTTTATGTATATCTTCTATTGGAAAATATTGACGGTTTTCGAGATTTCCAGCATGACAGGTTTTTTTTCAAATATTCGTTACTCAGAGTATTTGAAATTATAAAGTTGTGCCACGTCCAATTGAAATTTATTTTTTGTCGAATATTCTACATTGCCAACTCTTTCAAACGATATAACTGAAAGCGACCTGTGATATACAGGGTATGAAAAACAGCTTGCCACGTTTTGCAAATGAACATTTGCAGAATCTTCCTTATTTTAAATGGAAAACCCTGTATTTTATTGATCCATAAGAAGCGCAAATGAAGGCTCTACAAATGTCATCAGTATTCCCTATGGTTAAGTTCACTAGTTTTTCTTAAAACAGCTATTTTTTTCGAAAAATGGCAAGTATTCATATTTATTCGCAATAATCTCAATGAACAACTTTTTTCAAAGCAAAATCCATTTGACGACTGATAGAATATACAAAATATATCTTGTTTCAATTACGTTCATTATGAGGTGTCCTATGGTTTTTTTAAAAAATTTATTTTCCGAAAAATGAAAATTATTTCTTGATCATCGCCATAATATCAATGATTTTTTTTACTGTGAAATCCATATTTGACGGCTGTGATCGAGATTATGTTATGTTTGTAACACATTTATCACCTGTTTCTTGATAAACGAGTTGTGAATTACACCACAAAATGTACGTTCTTGAATATTTGCAATAATTTCAATAATCTCGAAATTTGTGCCATATTCTTTCGGTCTAAAACAACCTTTCAGCGAATAAAATATTTTGTGTTTTTTCAAATGGCTACCTATATTTTCATCGCTTCTTCGGTTTCTACACAGAAAATAAAATATACTTTATGTATATCTTCTATTCGAAAATATTGACGGTTTTCGAGATTTCCAGCATGACAGGTTTTTTTCAAATATTCGTCACTCAGAGTATTTGAAATTATAAAGTTGTGCCACGTCCAATTGAAATTTATTTCTGGTCGAATATTCTACATTGCCAACTCTTCCAAACGATATAACTGAAATCGACCTGTGATATACAGGGTATGGAAAACAGCTTGCCACATATTGCAAATAAACATTTGCAGAATCTTCCTTATCTTAAATGGAACACCCTGTATTTTATCGATCCATAAGAAGCGCAAATGAAGGCTCTACAAATGTCATCAGGTATTCCCTATGGTTAAGTTTACTAGTTTTTCTTAAAACAGCTATTTTTTTCGAAAAATGGCAAGTATTCATATTTATTCGCAATAATATCAATGATTTTTTACTGTGAAATCCATATTTGACGGCTGTGATCGAGATTATGTTATGTTTGTAACACATTTATCACCTGTTTCTTGATAAACGAGTTGTGAATTACACCACAAAATGTACGTTCTTGAATATTTGCAATAATTTCAATAATCTCGAAATTTGTGCCATATTCTTTCGGTCTAAAACAACCTTTCAGCGAATAAAATATTTTGTGTTTTTTCAAATGGCTACCTATATTTTCATAGCTTCTTCGGTTTCTACACAGAAAATAAAATATACTTTATGTATATCTTCTATTCGAAAATATTGACGGTTTTCGAGATTTCCAGCATGACAGGTTTTTTTCAAATATTCGTCACTCAGAGTATTTGAAATTATAAAGTTGTGCCACGTCCAATTGAAATTTATTTCTGGTCGAATATTCTACATTGCCAACTCTTCCAAACGATATAACTGAAATCGACCTGTGATATACAGGGTATGGAAAACAGCTTGCCACATATTGCAAATAAACATTTGCAGAATCTTCCTTATCTTAAATGGAACACCCTGTATTTTATCGATCCATAAGAAGCGCAAATGAAGGCTCTACAAATGTCATCAGGTATTCCCTATGGTTAAGTTTACTAGTTTTTCTTAAAACAGCAATTTTTTTCGAAAAATGGCAAGTATTCATATTTATTAGCAATAATCTCAATAACAACTTTTTTCAAAGCAAAATCCATTTGAGGACTGATAGAATATACAAAATATATCTCGTTTCAATTACGTTCATTATAAGGTGTCCTATAGTTTTTCTTAAAAAAATTATTTTTCGAAAAATTAAAATTATTTTTCGATCATCGCCATAATATCAATGAGTTTTTTACTGTGAAATCCATATTTGACGGCTGTGATCGAGATTATGTTATGTTTGTAACACATTTATCACCTGTTGCTTGATAAACAAGTTGTGAATTACACCACAAAATGTACGTTCTTGAATATTTGCATTAATTTCAATAATCTCGAAATTTGTGCCATATTCTTTCGGTCTAAAACAACCTTTCAGCGAATAAAATATTCATTGGAAATCAAGTAGTCTGGCAAATGACTGCAAATAAGTACTGAAATCTTCAGTAAATCGTGAAGTTGAACTTTCGATATAATTTCATCAGAATGTTCTTTTCAAAAAGTGATTTGATTGATATGATTTCCATATTAGGTGAATCAGACAGAAATTATTTTCGAAAAAAAGAGCTGTTTTAAGAAAAACTAGTAAACTTAACCATAGAGAATACTTGATGACATTTGTAAAGCCTCTGTTGGCGCTCCTTATGGATCGATAATATACAGGGTATTCCATAAAAAATAAGGAAGATTCTGAAAATTTGTATTTACAATATGTGCCAAACTGTTTTTCATACCCTGTATATCTCTGGTCGATTTTAGATATATCATTTGAGAGAGTCATCAATTTTAAAGATTTGATCAAGAAAAAATTCCAATTGGACTTGGCACAACTTTATAATTTTAAATAATCTGAGTGACGAATATTGGGAAAAAAAACCTGTCATGCTAGAAATCTCGAAAACCATCAATATTCTCGAAGTGAAGATATACATGACACAACTTATAATTTAAATGTATGAAAATTTCATTTTCAGTCGACATGTATATTATAAAAATATAGATTTCTATCTGTTTCCTAAATAGAGATATGGAACACCGCGCCACTGTTGCAGGACCCTGTATATAACCCAAACCGAATAAATTGAAACATTTTATTTTCTTATTACTGCTGTTAGTTCAGGAAATAAAATTGAATCAATAATAACTTTAAAAGTTGGTTTAAAGGTACTCGAAACGTTACTGGAATTTCATTGGTGTTATCTTGGTAACATTTCAAGAATCATATAATACATCATCGAAGATCAATATCCTTTTATAACCTTTGTTCATTCATTTTTCAAAGTTCTTAAATATTCCTTCCTAAAAAGATTTGTGTGGCTGACTCTCATTACGGGGGCAAGAGCCGTGGTTCACTTAGTAACGTGATTACAATTTCCAAAAATTTATAGGTATTATAGAAAATGAAGTTGGTTTTAAAAAGTTGGAATTTGGACGCCATTTATTGTTGTTGAAAATACTTCACCCAACTTATTCTCTATCAATTTTTGTAGATGTCCGTACGAGAAACATTCCCCAAATCACACAATGAAACTCTGCACCTTAAAAATAACACTTTAATTCCTGGTTCATAATAAACAAATCTCATTTATAGAATTCATACAAAAAGAAGAAGATAATCGTTCCATTTTTGAATCAGCGCAGAGTACTGTTTCATCTCAGTGACTTGTGTAAATGGGTACCCAAATGAATTCCAATTGCAAATATATCTTCGAACACTTGATTAAATGCATTAACCTTACATATTTCCGTTGTTACAGGTCTGTTCACAAAGTCTCGTATGAGATCTTCTTTGGAATCCCAATCCCAATGACTGATATTCGGTTTGATCCAATTGTTGATGATCGAAGTATCCAAGACCTCCTTGGCTCTGGGGATCCTCCGATCCTCTGCCTCCTATGGGATACTTACTTCCGCCAGTCTAACTTGTTCATTGATATCCAGCTTCCCTTTCTAGTGGTCTCATTCATCAATTAACTCATAATGTTTATTTCTGTGGATTGATTGATCTCTTATCTGGATTGAAATTCCAATTTGAATTAATGATCTGGATCATGGGAGAAGGCAAAAAGATCAGATTAAAAGATCTATTTGACAAATCCGATCAACGGAATCTGATCAACGATCTGGCAGATCTATATCATCAAACAACAGAAAAATATATTTATAAAACATTTCTGACGAATCCACCTTTATATTCAATCATATTTGGTTCGAAGTTTATCAAAACACAAATGTTTCGAATTATTTTAGAATTTAGGAAGTAATATGTTCACCTCTGGCAGAGCTGTTCTCCTGCTTTGTATAGGGATGTTATAGTTAATTATCTATCACCACCCACGAGTTCTTTCCGTGAAGCCAGGAACAGAAATGAAAGAATTCCAACTTCTTTCTTCCCCAAATAAAATATCACTTCTCAATTTTTTTATAATTCCGTGTTAAGATTAAACTGTGTTCCAAAAACCGATCCACAGAACTTTTACTTATCATAGAACAATACATTTCACTATTCTGTAGTGTACTTAGATCAGACAAAAAGTACCTGTTCTGTTTCTTCATTCATGGTTACATGGCACCAGCGTACACCATCTTACTCGGTGTGCACCAAGGACATTTGACATTTCTGAATTATATCGGAGTTGGGTTGGTTTTGGAGTATTTGCGTCATACAGTTTGATTATTCGAAATGTGCCCAAATATCAGAATAGATAATATTCTGACGTGGAGAATCAGAGCGTCCGTCGAGAAAATGAAAAGATTATTTATGGAATTGTCATAACCTGTAACCTCACCAGTGAGATGTTACCAGATTTAAAAGTGATCTATTTGCTGTAAGAACTTCATACTGCTATGCGCAGAGAGATTAAGACTCATTTCTGATATATTTAACAATCGTGAAAATTTCAGAGATCTACGTCAATAATCGGTGAGATACGGAGGTGTTTCCATGAGAAGTGAGACAAATTCGAATTTCTCAGAATTGAAAATTTTCCAGCAAAAATATGAATTGTTAGTAAAATTGATGTTTTGATCACGAATCCATAAGAATTTTAAGCCTATCCTGCCCCTGGTGCGCAATGTATGTCACTCAGGTTGATCCTAGAGGTCATTTAGACTCATCCTCAGTATATCTAACAATCGTGAAAATATCAGAATTCTACACCAGTAATTACGGAAGATACGGGGGTGTTTCCATGAGAAGTGAGACACACTGTATTTATTTATCCTGTGAGTCAGTATTTCGAAGAAAATATCTAGCTAGCACAGAAAGGGGCTCTTCGCGTCTGGGACAGAAAGGGGCTCTTCGCGCCTGGGCCTGAAAATCGACCCATTTTTTGACAAAGCCAAAAACTAACCGAAACCACTTTCTCGTCTCAACAGCTACTCTAGCTTCTCGTGTATTATCGTCCGCCGAGTTGAATCAATAGTGCTTTGATAGACATGCTCAGACGATAAAACATCAACAACATTGTTGAATATCTGTATATGGCAATGACTTCAAATTGAATGAAGTGAAGACACCGAATTTTTATATTTCGAAATATCAACTTCCTTTTTCATGTTAGTTTCATTTCAGAAACTGGAATTCATTAATTATTAACCCAAAATTATAATAGCTTACCATGGGACCAATAAAAAAAACAATAACACCCATAATTATTAGTTTGAATTTTTTTTATCATTTATAACAATGTGGAAATACATCAGGTTTTTCAACCCAAATATGTGGACAGAAATTATGAATGGACTATGAAATTTCCAAGTGTATATCGTTCAAAGTCAATATCAATACTCTATTTATTGCAATTTGGCAATAATTTTCATCAAAAAAGTAATACTAGTTATCAATTAGTATACAATAATAACAGACTTTCCACTCACTTAACTCTTATACATTTTTCCCTCTGGTCACGTTTGTAGTTCACCGTGCATTTAAACAGGTGTTTGTGCACCCTACAACACAGTAGTGGTCACTCGAAAACTAATTTTTTCACGTTATTTACATTCGATTCGAGGTTATTTGCGGCCGACTCGTTCGTTGTCATTCATTTATTATACGCGCACTTTCAACAAATCCTGTTTTGACGTTTCTTATTTAGCTGTTCTTGTTTTATCGTATTGTGTTTGGGAAATAAACACTACTTCACTTATTTTTGCACTGTAGATAGAAAACTTTCGAACTATGAGGCTATTATCATAAGATTTTCATATTCAATATTGTGATCGATAACGACAAGAACGAATAATCAAATCATGCAAGAACGTATATCCATCCAAATTACGCCCAAACAAAATGAATTGGGAAAAATCTAAAAAATCCAATATTCTCTATCCCGGTTCCCCCACGTAATAATTCACTGGATATTAAAGAAACATTGATTCGATTAAACGACTCGGATATTATCGGTTTGGAATCCGTAAGAACTCTCAGATTTCCGTTTGAATAAAAGAAAATGTTATAAAGTAGACTTCGGGTTGTGCTGGTGAGAGTTATGGCAGCGTTAGGGGAATTTCAATATGTACCAAAGAAATATCGTTTTTCATGACTTCTGCGCCCCGCACTCATGGAATAGAGGAAATGAATTTTAATACGGATTTGAGATAACTTTCACTGCCAATAAATCAAGACTTCCGTGAACGATCACACCACTTATTTCAGGGAATGGAGTGAAAACGTTGCGAGAACTGAACCGAATGCAATCAACAGCAAGTGTGACTCTCTTACCAAAGGTTTGGTACCATGACGTGATCTATTTTTTACGAAATTTCCGTGGTTTCACTTTTTCAGTAGGGACATCTACGTTGTATCCATAGTGAAGGAAATCGTAGCAGTATTATCGTTTCCTTTCAACAAAGTGAAGAAAACTTCGTTGAATTTTATTTTCTCACCATTTTTTCCATTCTCAGTATTTTTGTTCCGCCATATGGGCCCCTGTTTGTGTCAATATATGTTCGACCAGGTTTAATCATCAAATTTCTCTATTTTTCACATTCTTGTATTCGGCCTTTTTTATTCTTAAAGGTCTCGAAATTTTTTCCGTTTAAGTTTTACCACAAACACCAATTCTTTTGAGAGGTGGAGGAAATTAATTACCGATAACACCTCACGGTAGTGTGGGACTCCCTGACACTAAACACACCTCCTGAAGGGTCTAGTCAGGCTGTGGCCTCCGACAACACTTGAATCCTCTGGTCCATTGTAACTTACCTGTTTTGATTTTTTTCACCATTCGTATCCATGATTCCTGATTAAGTTCCGCTTCGAGTTTCCTCCTAGCGACTGCATATACTGCCGTGGCTACCCTGTGGTGCTGGAGATTGATCTGGGTGGTCCCTGTCGTTTATCCAGCACCCTGAAGAGTCCTCTTCCGATCTCGGAGAACGCTCGGAATCATAACCTCTTCAGTGTCCTGAAAGGAACCGAAGTTTTTGTTGGATGCAAAACCAAACTTACAATTTTTGTTCTATTAATATTCACAGCTGGATCATTTTCCAGGGCGTATTGGCTCAGCACTCTGAGTTTGCGTTGAAGATCTGTTTGTCTGCTTCAAGGACCAGATCGTCAGCATATAGCAATAACAGTAGATCATGTACTCTATCTATAGCAATTTTACTGTAACTTTTCCCTTCGAAATATTTTTCCATGTCAGATGAATAAAGAGAAGATTAAGGGGCTCAAAAGTTTGCCCTGTAGAACTCCTGAAGAAATGTCGAACTTTCGGCTGGTTTTTCCGTCGCTTCTTATACACATGTTGGCTTCATTATATGAGTTTTCAGAAATCCAATCAGGTTTGCGCTAATGCCTAGGTGGTACCGCTTATGTATTTATTTTTCACTTGATCGTTTTCAACTTGATCGTTATAATACCTTGGCAACGGTTGCTATTAACAGACCCATAACGCCCGGGGCGTTATGGAGGGCATTATGAATCATAACCCCTGCTAAATGTTTATTTCTGTAGTTCAATAAATTAATTACCCAGAAAAGTTTTATTTATAACTGTACATGAAAAAGGGACTAATTATTTTCTCTTAAATAGAAATTACAATTTTCAAATGTTCCTGAAAAATTAGTACCAAGTTTGAAGTTCTGTGAGTTGACCGATGATGAACTCCCCAATGTGCATTCGGTTTCGTTCGGAACGTTTACATTTCTTTTTCGGAAACGGAATGGGCTAGCATTGTAGCAATTTTTTCTTCGAGGAGATACTTTCTTCATATAGCTCTCCGCTACCGTACTACTCTTCCATTTTCCATGTAATTTTAGTCTTTCAAAGGAATCACCACCTTGAACAAGAAGCGTTGATGACGTTCGGCGTAGACAATGTCCGGTGTAACCTTTCGGGTTTTCCAAATTTAGGTATTTCGCTATGATAGAAGGAACACTTCCTTTAGTATTTTTACCTACAGGTAACTCAATGCATTTATCATTTCTGTAGGTTGAAAAAAACCTACATTGTTCACATCCTTTTGGTCGTAGTGCAATGTACTTTTTAACTAAGTTCAAGGCTCCCATTTCGCTTTCTTCAACAATGGTGAAACTTTTTGAGATGCAGGTCTTGGTTTCTGGTACCCTGATCAGTAAAACGGCTCCTCTATCTTCAATGTCATCAACTGTCATCTTGACCATTTCATCACGTCTCAAGCCTCCAAATACGCCCATTACCAGAACAACTTTATGTAGCAGAAAAGTATCATCTGGAGCTTTCCTTATGAAAAGTAATACTTGTCCACCTTCCAATACCTTTGATTTTTTAGGAATGTATCCTTTTGACTGAATGCTGCTATATTAATATTTTCTTCAACAATCAATATTGATTTCAGCTGTGAGTATTTGGTCCATAGACTATTTGCACTATATTGTTCAGACTGAAATAAGGTAAAATAAATAAAAAATATTAATATTTTTCATGAGATAAACTCACCAGTTCCTGGAAGTATGCCATTAAGACAGTTTCAGTCGAGGTATTCACTCTGTTTTCATCTCTCCATTTCAGAAGATGGTCATACTCCTTCTCGTATTAGTGCTTGGATTTCACAGGCAGTAAATTTCCTAACGCTTATTCAGCTTTGAGCGTCACATTCTGTGGGATCTCCATAATTATTATGAACACAACCGTTTTCAGTTTCCTCCACTAACAAGCTTGTCAATTCTCACAAAAATGCAGCGTCGTTTTATTAAATGAACAACCCCTAGCAACCTCTTCAATGTTTCCATGGCAATTGCATAGAAGCTCACTTGTGCTCAGTTGCCGACCAGAACGCAGTAAATACTATGAGAAGAAATTTATGGAGTAAAAAACGTCGTTTATAATAATTTTTTCGTGAAAAATGAAATCTTGTATGCACCACGAGCGTTACTAGATCCTAACGCCCATCGGGCAACATTCATCCCTCGGGCCAAAGGCCCTCGGGTGAATGTTACCCTCCGGGCGTTATATAACGCACTTTGTACATAAATAGCTATAATAGGCTGTGATCAATTGAGACGAACGCCCCTTTGATGCTGAGCTGCTGAACTGAGCTCAAGGACATTGTCGATACAGCCACGATATTTTCTGAAACCAGATTGGTTTTCAGGAATGACGTCGTTTTCATCGCACCATGTTGTTAGCCTCATCAAGGAAACAAATACATTGCTTATGAGATAGTTAATAATTTTTTCTGGAAATGTAATAAATAATGATTTTTAAGACAAAAATTGTTTCTTAAAAAATTTGTATTGCTTAAAATCGCACTTGTTAGTTAACAATTTTTTTTGCAAGTAAATATAAATATTAAGGAACCATTTCTCTCTTCATTATTTCTATTGTTCTTTCTTATTCAGAAAAAAAATAATACATATTCTATTTGTTTATTAAATAAACAATTTGTTATAAACAAATAAATATTTACGCTATATTTTTTTTAAATCTACAGAAATTAACAAAAATGACCATATGTTGTGTTTGAGCGAAACTTTTTTTCTATTTTTTATTTAATTTTGAAAATTCTCATGCTTTTTTCTCGTTTCTTATTATTAAATTATTATAACTTATACACTATTGAAGATGCGAGAACACTTGAAGTTTTTATTGTTCTCCATAAAACAATGAACAGATTGAGCTTTTTATTGTTCTCCATGGAACAATGAACAAATTGAGCTTTTATTCTAAGCTCTTACTCATATTTTTTTTTTTTTATTATTCATAAAAATAAAAATTTTTTTTCAAGGCTTTTGAATTTTGATATCTCATAAACTATCAAAGATACGATAAAGATACTTCAGGTATTTTTTGTTCTTTATTAAACAATGAACAATTTGAGCTTTTCAGTTATGATATGGTTAGCGAAAGTTGAATTGAATTTGCCATTAATAAAACTCGCATCTGCGTTGCTTGAAAGTTCTACCTGTTTGTAAAAACTTGGACAAGTACCACAAGTCAGTTTATATACTCCAGATTTGTCGGACTTTTCAATTCGATCTTCGTTGTTTTTGATAAATTTTCCCAACTTATTATTTGTTCTGAGAGCAATATTAATATCTTTATGTCTTAATGTTCTCTGAAGGTTTGCCGAAATAAATAATAAACTTGAAATTTGACTTTGTATTTGAATCGGTTGGAGCAACTTTTTTTTGTTTATTCAGAAAATGTATAATTATTATCCTAGAAATGTTTCAGTAGACGCAATAAACCAATGGAAATTTTGTAGTGGCAGCATACATTTCCTTTGGATTATTCTTCTGGGATATTCCAGGAACAATAAATACTTATATTTCGATTATTCGACAAATGCGTCATTGATAAACAATCGCTTGCTAAATTTATGCATAGCCTCCAAATACATTACCGTATGGATGTTAATTGAAAATCACAATGCGAGATTCATTTCGACCTACCAGCGTTTCTGGGAGTCCAAAAATTAGTCAAGTAGCGGCCACGCATGTGCCAACGCGAATGTCCGCAAGCTGCCCCATTCACCGCAGGGCCGCGGTCTGTTCACCCATACCAAGTCGGACTTTGAGGAGCACCACAAACACATGAAGTGCTGTTTAAATAATTCTTCTAATTTTGTGCACTGTTTCTTAGTTTTGTACGGTTCAATTGCGATCTCAATGTTTGATGAGTTTTGAATACTCTTCTGACATTGAAATTATTGCCGAATCCTTAAATTTTTTCGTAAAGACCAGGAATGTATGGAATTATATTTGTTACCTAAGATGGTTATTGAGGTCTTGGTGTTGTTGAGGGCCTTGGTGTTGTTTTTCATTTCCAGTTTGTTGGATGGTTCTATCCACAAATGTTCTTTGATATGCATTGTCTTCAAGAATATTTTTTATAAAAACAATTTCATCTCCGAAATTGAGGAAGTCAATTCAGATCTGTCATAAAGTGTTTTGATGACACCTTTTCCGATACTCATTTGGTGATTAGAGTTGAAATTGAGGTGTCTGTTAGTATGTGTCTCTTTCCTGAAGATAGAAAGTTACAAAATGATCTGGATATATTTCAATAGAAAGACATTTTGGTTGATTTTCTTCTATTTCTTTGGTAAATTTTATGGTGTGTTCCTTTCCATTGATAAACTAAAAGAAGTTTCCAATTATTTTCTAGCCAAATTAGGAACATGTCATCGACATATCACTATCAAACTTTGGTATATTCCAGTGAGTTATTATACTTCTCTTCAGTTTTCCATGAATTTATTACTTACTACCGGGGATAGTGGGTAACCCATTACCATCCCAAAGATATGTTGAAAGAAATCATTTCTCAATTGGAAATAAGTGGCCCCGGTAGTGAGTAATATATTTATGGAAAACTTTGAGGGAAGGTTTATAGATACCTACCGTAAATGTCCCAAAGTTTGCTGGAGATATAATAATAATAATAATATCGTCTTTATTATTTTCTTCCTTTTCAACGGTACAGTCATTAGAATAAAAATAAAAATATATAGCATATTTAACTTTGGAAGGAAATTAAAGGCGGAGTTCAATTTCAATAGTGACGAATCACCATGGAAATTGCTCTTCCACTCAACCTCGAACATATCGCTCAATGCTACTCTTAGGAATATAAAGGTAATCATTTATTTCCAATTGGTAAGTAAATTAAAAAAAATAAACAATATAATCGCCATAGTTATGATTAGGGGTGATCTTAACATAGGGATGAGATGAGATAGGTGGTTTGAATATCAGAATCAGTTACCGCAAAAGAAATTCAGTGAAATCATTTTTGAACTGATAAAGATTTTTCTGTTTGATTGAATCAGGAATGCCGTTATACAATGCATATATCTGGTACGTGAAACATCTCCTACAAATCTCCAAACGAAATATTGGAGGGGTAAGTCGGCCTTTGTGCCTTATATTAAGATTATGCACGTTAGTTCTAAAAGAAATCTTTTCATGTAGGTAAGGAGGGTTTTTTCCATGATTATTTTATGGAATAAAGTGGCAACATGTAGTTTTCTCCTATTTTCCATGTCTAACCATCCGATAGCTTTCAATTTGTGAAATATTCTCTCTCTCTCTTTCGGATACCAAAAATAAATCGTAGGCACGAGTTCTGAACCTTTTGGATTACCTGTTTGAACTGAACGGTTAAACATGGGCCATACAATACATCAGCATAATCGAAAACAGATAGGACCAAGGCTTCACATAATGTTGACCTCACTTTAGGTGGTAAAAAATACTTGTTGCCATAAATAACTTTAAGTGAATAATATGCACGATTGACAATTTGAGCTACATGCTTTTCAAATCTCAAGTCTTCATCTAAAATTACCCCTAAGCTCTTTGCTTCATGTACTACCTCCAGTTGCTCATAATTTATCTTTATATTAGTGTGGAATCGAACAGTATATCTTGTATGCTTGGGACCAAAAACAATGACTTTAGATTCACTATTGTTTATCATCAGACAATGATCAGAGGTTTCCTCCACAAATGAGCTCAAATCACTATTTATTCTACTACAAGCATCATCCACCATGTCCGAGGAAAAACTATAATACAACTGTGTATCGTCTGCATACAGATGGATATTACAAAACTGAAGGCATTTCATTAGCTGCGAAGTATGAATGGCGAATAGCAAGGGTCCCAAAATGGAACCTTGGGGCACTCCACAGCGTAGATTTAAATATTGCGAGTGATTTCCGTCAATAGAGACAATTTGTTGACGGTAATTGAGAAATGATCTGATTAAAGATACTGCACTGTTAGATATTCCAATGTAACCCAATATTGACAACATTAAATTGTAATTGATTGTATCGAAGGCTCTACTGAAGTCTAGAAGAACTAGTATAGTGTTTTCGCCCAAGTTACTGGATCTTATAATATCATCAACTATATGCAACAGGGCAGTTGTGCAGCTGTTACCTTTACGAAATCCAGATTGGGTATTCGGAAGTATGGAGAAATGGTTAATATGTTCTTTCAGCTGTTCCTCAATGGCTCTTTCAAGTAGCTTAGATAAGGTTGGTGATATGCTTATAGCATATCACTTGTAACTTAATGGATTCGTTTTTTTAGGCAACACCTTTACAAGCGCCCTCTTCCATACAGATGGAAAAATCTCATTCATGAGGCAAAAGTTGATAATATGTGTTATGTATGGAATAATATGTGGACAGCACATTTTAATTAGTTTTATGTTCAAAAAATCACTACCCATTGCATTTGATTTAATATTAGAAATAGTTGTGAATATGAACATATCATTCACTTCATGGAATTTGAAATCATGGTCTATCAGCTTATTTTTCCTATAAAAGGAAATGAGTTCTACCGGCGGCTCCTGAAAAGAAATAGAATTATTGAAGAAATTGTTGAGCTCATTTGGATTCTTCAAATTGTCTGGAATATCACGTTTTTTATCGGGTAAAAAATTATAAGATTTTAACGTTTTCCAAAAATTGTTCTTATCATTCTTACTGAATTCAGGAGCGAAATAAGCTCTTTTTTCTCTTTGACTGCCTGATTTGTGTAATTTTGCATGTCTTTGTATAACTGAAAATGAGCTAATGATTTTGATTTCTTATATCTGTTTAAAGCTTTGTCCCTTATTTCCATCATTTCTTTCAGAGTCCCTGTCAGCCAGGGAGCAGGCTTTTTAGTTATCCTTGATGATGTTAATGGTGCATGTCTATCAAAAAGGTTCGTTAAACAATTAACCAGGAATGAAATTTTCTCATCAACTTCCTCTTGATCATAAATATTAAAAAAAGGTATGTTATATAAGTCTCTTCTGAAATCATTTTCGTTCAGATATTTGAAGTTTCTATAGGTATGAAATTTGATTTTTTTTTCGCCAGTTATAATATTTATTTTACAATGAACCAACATGTGAACAGTAACCCCAATCACATCAACGACACCCTTTTCTATCACCCAATCTTTTTCAGTTACCACTACATCTAAAAGTGAGGATGTGGTTTCAGTTATTCTTGTGTGGCTCTCTATAACTTGGCTCAATCCGAAACATTGCATAACTGATAATATTTTTTCAACAGTGGCATTATCATACTGTGCGAAGTTGATATTTAAGTCTCCTCCACAAATAATTCTATCCACCGAGGGATAAATTACACTCAATGTGTCTTCAAACTCGTCAATAAAAGAAACGTCATCCTGAGCTGGGGGTTTATATATTACTCCAAGAGCTATTCTCGTTTTTTGTATTATTACCTTGATCCATAACTGTTCACAACAGATGCCTTGTATATTGATTCTTTCACTACAGAAAAAATCCCTAATAAAAATACATACGCCGCCACCTCTGGTGCGACGATCAAGTCTATATAATTTATATCCTTCAATATAAATCATATCATCACTTATATTATTTGTGAGCCATGATTCACATATGAGAAAAACGTCGAAATCGTGTACCGAAGCTAATAATTTGATTTCTTGCAGTGATGGCAACAATGATCTAACATTCAAACTACCCACCCGTAGAAATGCAGGTGTCATGTTAACAAGATAATTCCCCTAAAAATATCAAGCTACCAATAATGATAATAAAAATAAAAAACACAATAAAATAAAAATAATAGAGAAAAACTGTTCTAAATAAAAACAGCAATAATGGCAGGTGAAATACCAAGTATAAACCTATTTGGGTGAGACTCAACTGCACGCATTACTGCTGGTTATAAAGTTATTATTAATTATGTGCAAAAAACTTTTATTTTCAATATACGTGAATAGAATGATTTTCTCCATAATGAAGATAATTGCGAAAAATATAATGAATACAAAAGAAATTAGATACATATTCACCGAGAAAAATTGAAACAACGGCTAGTGTATTTGTATATAAAAAATAGAAAAATAATCAGATCTTAGCTAGGTCTTCCATTGCGTTGATTTGATGGTAATTTTTATCAGTATCGAGCTTGATGAATAATTTCCCCTGGTTTGTCCATACTTTTCCAGTTTCTCCCTCTCTTGAAATTGCAGCTTTCAATAATTTGATTTGTTCATATGTCAGGTCCTCACGTATGATGATTCCAGTTTTCTTCAGAAGCTTTTTATTATTGTAAACAATGTGTTTGTGATATCTATTATAAAATTTAACCATAATTGGCCTATTTGAATCAGCCACCGATTTTCCCGCTCTGTAGCAGCTCTCAACATCCGATTCACTCACTTTCAAATTCATCCTTTCATTTATGATTTCCATGATATTTTGAATACAACTTTCATTTCTGTTTTCTTTCACTCCATATATTCGAGGATTCTTGCTGCGTAAGGATTGTTCAAATTTCTCTTGTTTCCTTTCCATTCCATTTATTATTATATTTTGATTTGCTATGGTATCCTGAAATTTTTCATTCTCTTTCTTGAGCGAATCGATTTCACGTTCAAACTTTCCACTTATAACTTTTGTAATTGACTCGCATAGAATATTAATGAAATCTTCAGATTTGCAGAGGCTGGTGACAACCGATTTAATTGTTGAGTGCAGTTCATCCTCGCCCTTTTTGTTCTGCCTCGTGCTCGTCATATTAATGATATAAAAGATGACTCACGGGATATCAGGTGAAATTTTCTTTCCAACTCAAACACCAACCCTAGCCACAAGTTTTCTTCTTTCTTTTTTCCCTCGCAAAATCATTTACAAGTTTCGCAGATTAGCGGCAGCTCCGGTTCAGCACGTCTACTCCATATGGCACAGTGATACGATATGTCGACATTTCTCCAATTTAGCCACATGGCAGAGAAGAATTGGAAACTTTTTTCAGTTATATCAATGGAAAGGAACCTACGAAAGCGTAGAACAGCCACCTGAAGAAATGTTTCTAGAATTCTGAGATAAAAGTCCGAATTATACTTCATTCGGAGTTTAAAGTTAGAATTATATATAATTAGGAGATGAAAGTCGGCATTATTATAATTCTGAGATGAAAGTCCTAATTATACATAATTCGGAGTAAAAAGTCAGTAAGTAGGAGATAGTATAATATAGGTATATAGATCTGGATACTATTTTATCGAAGATAGGAAATGCTGCATTTGCCACCTACACGAATCAAGTGGACTGCCATTGGGTTCGTCTGCACAAGCGAGAAACAAACCCAAAGGTAGTCCACTTAATTCACGATATAGGTGGCAATAGTGTCCAGGTCTGTAAACCTATATAGTACTTATTTTCCTACTTACTTCTGAAGGATCAAATAATTTTCTGGTTATAGATACCTAGACATCTGAAGATTCTTTTTTTTTATGTTCTGGTTCCCACGAAAAGGGATATCCTGTAATGTTCAGAGAACATCGTGGGAACGAAGGGAAAGAAGGTAGGAGTTGGTGTTCTTCTTAAATTTCTGGAGGTTGTATGCCTCGGGGAACACCTCCCTAGGCAATGAGTTCCAAAGCCTCGCTGTTCGTTGGATGAACGAGTCTTTGGAAAGTGATGTTCTGCAGGTCTCCAAAGTGACCACGAAGGGGTGTGATGACTGAACTTGACGGGTTAGTCTCGAAGAGACTGCCAAAGCAGGAATGATTGTTGATATTTCAGAAGAGCATCACCCATGAAAATATCTATAAAATAGAGACAAATCGCCAACTTTTCTACGGTGTTCCAGACAAGTGAGCGAGTTTGTAAGCGAGGCATCACCGACGAGACAAATTGCCCTCTTTTGGACAGAATCCAATAGCCTCAGGATATGTTTAGGTGCCGCGCTCCAAATATGGGAACAGTATTCCAGGACAGGTTGGATCTGTGCCTTATAGATCATAAGCAGCTGGGTGGGGGTGAAATAGCTCTTGGCACGAAACAAAAAACCAAGTTTTTGGGATGCACTTTTGGCAATGGACCTCACGTGATTTTCCCAGGAAAGGTTATTGCTGATAGTAATACCAAGCATCGATATGGATGACTTCAGTGGAGGTTACTCCTGGCAAAGTTATGTTAGGCACAGTGAGATCGACTTTTCTAGAGAAAAGACTTACTTGTGTTTTGTTTGCATTGAATTCTACCAAGTTATTAGATCCTTACTCGAGAATTGTTGCTAAGTCCATATTTATATTATTAACATTTCTTCCTCGTTCATTTCTGGTTTCACGGGCTGATATAGGGGCCCTGGAAGAAAAAGCGGTATGGAGGGTACTATCATCGGCAAAGCTGTGTACTGGACATGAAGTTGCTTTCAACAGGTCGTTGATGTGAAGTAGAAATAGTGTTGGTGCGAGAATAGATCCTTGCGGAACACCAGCATTTATGAGTAGAGTGTCAGATGAAACTCCATCGACCACTACATGGAGAGACCTGTTTGAGAGAAAACTAGCAAGCAGAGAACACAGCTGAGGGGGCAAGCCATAAGACGGAAGCTTGGCGAGGAGTCCCTGGTGCCAAACTCGATCAAACGCCTTGGAGATATCTAATGCCACAGCTAAAGTTTCTCTATACTTTTCAATAGATAGCTGCCATATATGTGAGACGTGAGCGAGCAGGTCACCAGTTGATCTCTGATGGCGGAAGCCATATTGCCTATCGTTGACAATTCCTGAGTCTTCCAGATATTTCATGAGCTCGATGTTGATGGCTTTTTCCATGACCTTTGAAATAATAGATAGCAGTGCGATAGGTCTGTAGTTGCTAGGTAGGGCCTTTTTGCCTTTTTTAGGGACTGGCTGTACTCTTGCAATTTTCCAATTGGACGGAAATACCCCCAAATTGTAAGAGTGGTTGAACAACTTGCAAAGAACAGGTGTTAGTTCGGGGGCACATTTCTTGAGAACAATCGGCGGGATTCCGTCGGATCCTGGGAAATATAACACTAGAATCTCAAGCAATCAGATATTATGCCAGTTAGGCACGACTTTTGAGGGAATTATGAAGTGGTTATAAGCAACCATCACGTATTCGCAACGAACGGGCCTCGACTAGAGAGGAATGCATCAGTATGGTATACTGATGGTTCCAAAATGGACGAAAGGGCTGGAGTGGAAGTAGCGGATCCTAATTTTGGGCTCTCGAAATCCCTAGGCGAAGCCCCAGCAAATTTTCAAGCAGAAACCCATGCTATTGGAATTTGCTCCCAAGAATGGCTTGGAAGAGGCTTCAGGGGGGGGGGGAAAGTTCTATATCCTGTCAGACAGCCAAGCAGCACTAAAAGCTCTAGGGTCCCACATGTGAGTCTAGACTGACTTGAGACTGCAAACTCTCCCTAAGACAACTGCCTACGAACGATCCGGTTACTCCAATGTGGGTTACAGGGGAATCAAAGGCCATGAAGAAGCGGACAGCCTTGCTAAGGAAGACGCAAACACTAAATTTTCTGGCCTCGAACCGTTTTGTAGTCTCTCCAAAGCCCACATCAACGAGGAGTATCGGCGCTGAGAAATTGACCGAATTGAAACCCACTGGAATGAGGTTCCAGGGCATGGACAAGCGAAAAGGCTTCTGAGCCCATCACCCCAAAGAAATCTGAACAGCTTCTCGAGTTGGGCACGAAAGACTCCAAACTGATGACGGGACTACTCAACGGACATTGTCCTCCGAGGTATTCAAAAAAATTGATAGATCAGACAGTGAACTATGCCCTTTGCGACTACAAAGCGCTGTTTTGCGAAAGCCTTAAATTCTGATACGATTTGCAAGGAGCTTCGGAATGCCAGGTTTTGAATAGGTGGAGGGTAATGTACAAAACACCCTACAGGTCGTGGTACGGAGAAACTTAAGAGCTCTATCGACCCCCTACAATCTACAATCTATAGGTACCTAGATACGGAAGCGTAGAGACCCACGGAGTATTCATGCATTTACCTTACATCAATTCTGACTTTCACTTTAACCTCCGAATTATGTATAATTCGGGCTTTTGTCCCAGAATTATAATAATTTCGTCTTTCATCTCAGAAATATAGAAGAATGTCTACAGGTGGCCGCTCCACGCTTTCGTAGGAACCCAACCAAAGAAATATAAGAAAATCATTAGATTTATTTCTTGGATGTACCAATTGAAAAATATCCAGATCATTTTGAAACTACTGTTCTCAGGAAAAAGACACACCAACAGATACTACAATCTCAGTTCTAATCACCAAAATAGGTGTCATCAAATCTCTTCATAACGAAGCTAAATTGCTTCCATCAAATTCATAAAATTCCAGAGATGAGAATGTTTTCATAAGAAATATTCTTGAAAATAATGCATTTCCAAGAAGTTTTGTGGATACAACTATCCAACAAATTGAAATAAAAAACTACGCCAAGTCCCTCAAAAGCACCAAGACCCCTCAAAAACAACCTTTAGTAACAAATATAATTCCATATATGCCCAGTCTTTCCGAAAAAATGAAACGAAACAATAAAAAATTCAATGTCAGAAAGGTATCCCAAACTCATTTAACATTGATATCGCAAGCAGCTTGTGAAATCCAGAAAACAGAATCCAAAGAATTGAGTATACAGTATTCCATGTGTTTGTGGTAAAACTTTCACGGAAGAAACTTCGAGACCTTCAAGAATAGGAAGGGCCGTACACAAGAATATTATAACAAATAGATAAAGAGGAGCCCATATGGCGGACTGATACAACATGTTAATTCTTATTGATGAACAAAATGATACGGAAAGAAAATTGCAAAAAACTTTTCGTATTTTTTTGAACGAAAATGTATTCTCTCACTATGGATCCAACATAGACTAGGAGGAATCGGCGCATGAGTACCGAAAACTATTCCACCTCAATTTTTTTATGCGGTCCTCTTCAAATTGCCCTACTGATGATATTAATGCATGTTGCCATGGGGCAACCCCGTGCCATATTGTTTAAACCGAAATTGTTTAAACAATTGCAAGGAATTGTTATTTTTCAACTGGTTAAATTTTTTTTATATTCTTCATTGATATACAAAGTAGAAAGGTTCCATGACTTTTCAGGATAAAGCTAATATTTTTGGAGATATGAATTTTTAAAGGTTCGAAAAATCTCAAATTTGGGTACTTTTGACCCATGAAAAATTTATTAAAAAAATATATATAAATAATTTTTTTTTAAATTCTCTATACAATATTTGATAATATTCTTATAGATATTTAAAAATTCTTTAGGGAACATAGAAATTTGGAAGGACGTCTGTCGGGTCAGCTAGTGCTCTATATAATCAACAATTTTGTCACAAGAACAAACAAAGATCTTGAGGTTTTATACAAAGAGTGACCTTGAAAAAATAAAAAACAAAAAAAAAGGAATCTTTTCATATACATATCCATATAAGTATTTTTTATTTTATTATTTTTCAATTCATTTGGATGTTTTTTCAAAACATTTAAGTGCGTACCAAAATCTTTTTATTATTTGTATATATTTGTGATTCCAAAAAATGTTCAAATACCATTATTTCTTATTATTGTTAATATAAATGCATAAATTACTATGATGATAACAAAAAAGTAATATAAACTGATAAAAAAGTAATTTTAATTACATGTTCCGATTCATGCTTAAATAACTTTTGTAAAATTGATTCCAGAAAAAAATTTTTCGGAAACAAATTGTAGACAATTTTATTGATGATAACATTGCTCTCTTTGACAATCTTGATAAAGTCAATAGTTTTCAAGGTAAATGATAAATAATAATTCAGGACACAGAGAGGCCGATGCAGCGCAAGAGTCAGAGAGAGACGGCGATACTTAAAGATAAGCGACGCATACTTGTGAGCGCGCGAAATTAACAATAAAAAAACAGGTATAAACAATGTTTTTTTTTTAAATATCTATCAAGACTATTATTGACTATTGTATAAAAAATTTAAAAAAAAAATATTTATATTTTTTATTTTTTTTTAATATATTTTTCATGGGTCAAAAGAACCCAAATTTGAGATTTTTCGAACCTTTAAAAATTCATATCTCCAAAAATATTAAATATATCGTGAAAAGTCATGGGACCTTTTTAATTTGTATTTCAACAAAGGATATAAAAAAAAATTGTCCGGTTGAAAAATAACAATTCCTTGCAATTGTTTAATATATTTTTCTTCTAATCCAGCTTTACGGACGGAACTTTACAGATTTATTCCTGTGTTTGCCTACACATATATTCTATACACACCAAACTCCATCCGATAATGGGAAAATTGCACCTGAGCTCATATCGAAATAACGTATTCAGGGTTTGAATGGAAGTGAAGAGTAGAACAACATTTTCAAACTCTTCAGTAATACTGAGAGAAAATGATGAGTAAGAAATTATTCTTGGAGTAAGGACCTGAAATCATTTCACAGTCTGTTTTTGTTCTCCAGGAGTATGGCTCAAATCATTCCAAAACCGATTGCCAGAAAAATTAGAAATGTTTTCAGTTTTCATGAATAAATTCGAAGGAGAAATGGAGTGTGTCTCGCGCACCATAAATTCCATACCATATACAATTTTGTATACATAACCTCAAATGAGTGAATCATATTCAATATAAAGAGTTTGTTCTCATTACCGTTCACCCATTAGTGATTTCATGAATGAATGTTACCTAAGAATATCGATTTCCAATAATTTTCATTCCATGATGATCCTGGAACTGGATATATTTCAATATGTTTGCTCTCTGAACTCATACAATGTTTGTTGTAACAGAGATACTTTTTATTGGTTCTTGTACACTTCATGAGTAAGCATTGATGATAACTTCGAAATTTTATAAATTAAATTTCTGTACGAAATATACATTTTCTTCTTCTATTAAATGAAAAATTGTTCAACAGATTATCATGAGGGCATGACTGCACCTTCATTCATTGCTAAATGGATAGTGATACTCGTTATTTTTACAAGCTTTTCAACCGACGAAACCAAAAAGGAGTAGGTTCCCTAGTCGACGCGTATATTCATTTTTGATTTTATTCATGAACACGCATAACTTTTTACTGAGATGACCGATTCCGATAACTATTTTTATAGTGGATAGTGTGTACTTCGAAGTTGGTCCCATTGGAATTTAAAAGATGAAATCCACCCCTAAGGGTAGCAAAATGAGGGATATTGATCACTCACCCTCTGAATTCTGGTCCGTAAACCGATTCTATCAGGCATAACTTTATACTGGGTTCTTCGATTTGGATGATTCTTTTTTTATTAGATAGGGTATACCTCATAGTTGATCATATTTGGATTTTGAATGGAATTAGTCATCCTTACGGATAGAAAAATGGGGGATAATTGATTTTTCACTTGTGAACGTTGGCACACATATGTAGTTGACAATGACAGATCGTTATTGTCATTATTTTTGTTCTCCTATATCCGTCACAATCATTTTAATCTATGAGAAGATGGAATGAAATAAACTAACCAGAACAACAAAAATAAATTATATTACAACAAATAGTAGAAGTAGATAATCATATTATTTAACTGGTAATAGTTGGAGTAAGGTGGGTAAGTGAGTATTTTGGAAGTAATCAAAAAACAAGTAGGTAGTAATCAGTAGATTTCAGAAACAAAAAATTGAAAAATAAAAACTTTTTAACAAAAAATTAAACCGACGAAATACGGAACATTCTTAGTCTCAATAACTAAGCTCCTGAACTAATGTAATTAACTAATTTTGAGTCGGCGCCAAACGAACAATCAACGAAGATCATTAAATTACTTCAAAGACATTATCAGAATGTCACCGCTCAACTCGCTTGTTTGTTTGGCGTCGACTCAAAATTACTTACTTATATCAGTTTAGGAGCTTAGTAATTGAGACCAAGGAGGTTTATTTTATTTTTTACTTTTCAGTTCCGTATTTCGTCGGTTTAATTTTTTATTAAAAAGTTTTTATATCCAACTTGCTTCGTTCGTATGTCATTCGTTCGTTCTGTCATTCGTTTGTTCTGTCATTCGTTCGTTCTGTCATTCTTTCCGGTTCAAAATTTGTGATACATTTTTGGAGAACTTGCCGACATCTGATTGAGCTGAAATTTTACAGGTATTCATAGTTTTTGTTAGAGAAAAAAACAAAATGGCGGCTTCAAAATGTCGGACGAGATTTGTAATTAAGGTCCAATTTGATTCAAAATTGGTATGTAGGGGTTTCCAGGGTCGAAGATTATGAATTTTTCTCCAAAATTCAAGGAATCAAAATGACTGCTCCAATATAGCCGACGATCTCTGTGTTCATGTTCCGATTCTATTCAAAATTGGTATGTGGGGGTTTTCGGGGTCGAAGATTATGAATTTTAATTAAAACCACACAAATGCAAGATGGCGGATGAGTTTTGTAAATGTGACCCGATTCGATTCAAAGTTGGTATTTCGGGGTTTTTGGGGGCGGAGATTATGAATTCAGTCGAAGATTATTGATTTCAGTTAAAACTCATAAATTGAAGATGGCAACTGCAAAATGGCGGATGAGTTAATCTTTAGATCATTGAAGGACTAGTTACCTCAGAACTTACAGGAAAAAAGGCCTCATAATAACGATGCTTTCACAAAAATGCATAGATAAAGACTTACTTCTACTACTACTACTAAACAGCACAAAATAAAATAATTAATTAAAAAAAATATTAAAGACAAGCTTTTATTCAAATGCATTAAAAAGTCAAATGTAATTGCTTTGGATGTGTGACTTAGGTTATTCCGTGAGTTATAGATTCAAAAGCTCGTCGCTTTTGTAGTCAAGCTGAAAACTTTGAGCGGCAAGCTTTTGAATCTATAACTCACGGAATAACCTACGTCCCACATCCAAAGCAATTATTCTTGACTTTTTAGTGCATTTGAATGAAAGCTTGTTTTCAAAAAGTTTTTTTATTAATTATTTTATTCTTTTGTTTTTCTACACTTTCCTGATACTTTTCATATCTCAAATCTCAGATCGCTTAGTGATAACAACTACTGGTCCCAAGCCCGGAAAGAAAAGAATACTTTGATGGAAAATCAAAACAACAAAGTATTGGCAATTCAGTTCCATTGAATTATTGATTCTGTCGGTACATTTAACTAACTTGGGCAAAGTTACATTCGAAGTAAAAGAATGAATCTAAGGCTATGGTCGGCATGTTTTGTCAAAGTGGCAAATACTATCATGTTTTGCTCGGGTTTATCAGTCCATCCAACTGAGAATAGATATACTATAACCCACTGGGACCTGATGCCAATAATCACGAACTAACAGCTGGACAATTTCCTATGTATCATAGGCAACCCATATTACATAAAAAAACATTTCATACGTACTTCTCGTGATTATGGAATATTTAATCGAAATTACTTTTTGAAAGATCTGACTAGTGTAAAGTGGAATGGAATTGATCTTTACAATGATGTAAATAATTGTTAAGAGGTCTTCATTGGTAGAATTTTGAATTTTTTCATTATACCGTCAGAATTTCAGAACGTAGGTCCCCTTGGATCAGTGACGTGACACAATAAAGATAATGATAACTGAAAAAGAAGGTATTTTTCAATAGGAATCCACTAAAGACCCTCACGATCGGAAAGCTTTTTTGGCGAAATCTCACACTGCAGTGATGAGTGGAAAAAATGCCCTCCCATGAGACAAAAAAAATATAGTGTTATTTGATGAATTCTGAATAACATGAATATTACTGAACAAAAAACTTTTTAACAAAAAATCAAACCGACGAAATACGGAACTGAAAAGTAAAAAATAAAAACTTTTTAACAAAAAATTAAACCGACGAAATGATCAACTGAAAAGCAAATAATAAAATAAAACTTCTTAGTCTAAATGATAATTGAGCTCCTAAACTAATGTAAGTAACTGATTTTGAGTCGGAGCCAAACAAACAATTATCGAAGATCATTATCTATGAAAGAAGTCATCAAAACGCAGCCGTGCATCTCGCTGCCATCATTTTACGCTTCACCTAATTCAATTGCTAGTTTGTTTGGCGCCGACTCAAAATCAGTTACTTACATTAGTTTAGGAGCTCAATTATCATCTAGACTAAGAAGATTCATTTTATTTTTTGCTTTTCAGTTGACTTTTTCGTCGGTTTAATTTTTTGTTAAAAAGTTTTTATTTTTTACTTTTCAGTTCCGTATTTCGTCGGTTTAATTTTTGTTGAAAAGTTTTTATTTTTAAATTTTTTGTGGCTCAAATCTACCAATTACTACCTACTTGTTTTTTGATTAAACCGACGAAATACGGAACTGAAAAGTAAAAAATAAAATGAACCTTCTTAGTCTCAGTAACTGAGCTCCAAAACTGTGAGTAACTAATTTTGAGTCGGCGCCAAACAAACAAGCCAATGAATTAGGTAAGGCGTAAAATGATGGCATGAGTTGCGCGGTGACATTCTGATAATTTTTTTGAAGTAATTTAATGATGTTCGTTGATTGTTTGTTTGGTGCCGACTCGAAATTAGTTACTTACATCAGTTTAGGAGCTTAGTTACTGAGACTAAGAAGGTTTATTTTATATTTTACTTTTCAGTTCCGTATTTCGTCGGTTGAATTTTTTGTTGAAAAGTTTTTATTTTTTAATTTTTTATTGCTAAAATATACTAATTACTACCTACTTGTTTTTTTATTACTTCCAGAATACTTACTTACCCACCTTACTTCAACTATTACCAGTTAAATAATATGATTATCTACTTTTACAATTTGTTGTTATATAAATTATTTTCGTTGTTCTGGTTAGTTTATTTCAATACTTTGTATATCATTCCATCCTCTCATAGAATATAGTGATTTTGACGGATGTGGAACAAAAATGATGTCAGTAGCGATCTGTCATTGTCAACTACGTATGTGTGTGCCAATGTTCACTAGTGAAAAATCAATTATCCCCTATTTTTCTACCCGTAAGGGTGGCTTATCTCTTTCGAAATCCAAATATAAGGTATACCCTATCTATCAAAGAGAGAATCATCCAAATCGAAGAACGCAGTACAAAGTTATGCCTGATAGAATCGGTTAACGGACCAGAATTCAAAGGGTGAGTGATCAATATCCTTCATTTCGCTACCCTTAGATGGATTTCATCTCTTAAATTCAAATGGGACCAAATTCGAAGTACACCCTATCCACTGAAAAAAGAATTATCGGAATCGGACGCCTCAGTAAAAAGTTATGCGTGATCATACATGAAAAAATATGATGAAAAAAAAAATATACGGGTCGAATAGAGAACCTCCTCCTTTTTGGTTTCGTCGGTTGAAAACAGGTTTCACTTCCCCCACAGGAGTTTTTCGATCCAAACATATTGAACAATTATTATTTTGCATCTGTTTGTCAATTTCAAGAACCATGTCATGAATTACTCACATTTTATAATTAAAATTATTTTGAAGTGAAATATGTTTTTTTTTTCAAAGTGAAGATGAAGTCTATGAAGCTCTTCGATATATAAAATCGAATGCATATGTGTGGATTTCATATCCATCAAACTGCTCAATCTTGTGTGTGTCTCCTCAATAGGATATAAGACAAAAGTCAGGAGCTGATATGAATATTGGAATTCGAGGAATATCCACGTTCTTGGATTATTCATAATCAAAGTGCAATTAAATGTAGAGGAACACAAAACTTAAATTAGCAAGGCGCTAATAGCCTGCTTCAGGAGTGAAGCTGAGCGATATGACAAAAGTACTCATTAAAGAAAGTGCCGAAACTCAATTGGAATTGAAGTGGCCGAGAGATTAGCATAAGGATTGAATATGAGAGCGTAATTGTCTCAGCTGTTCATATAAAAGTCGCCTCCAACTTCCGCGGTGTAATGATTTCGTTTGCAAGCCGGGCGCACCACTTCATGTGAAGAATATATGCAAATGACAAACGCTTTTGTGAGGATTTCTTGTTGATTTCACCGGAAATCTGCATGTGATGAACATTTTTTCCAGCCACCTTGATGTGATATTGCATGATATGAATAACAATGACCCGGGATATACAATGTCGAGCTAAGCTACTGGTAGAGCAGGTGACCCAGATATCAGGACCCGGAAATGTTAGAATATGACCTCAAAGATTTCACTCAGACTCTTGAACGAAAGAAAAGATTAAAATAATGAATTATATAATATTAGGTACAATTGGATATTCATTGCCGAATATGATACATATAAATAATATTTCATTCCATTGAGAGCATTTACATGATAGTAGGAAAAGACAGTAGTGAAAAGAGAATACATAAAATATGTTATAACCTAAATAAATATATAAAGAAATACAATTGTGTTAAAAGCTACATTCCATGAATTCATTCAGATTATAGAATGAGTATTGCCACGAGAGATCTTTGGGAGATTTTTTGAATACATTAAAATTTTGGGTTTCTCTTATAGAGCTTGGTAGTTTATTATACAACTGTATGCCAGTATAAGATGGACTCTGAGGTTGTCCGATGAGGCGGTATGCGAAGAAGATTACCATGCCTTGTCTTATAGGTATGATTGTCAGCACTTTCAATGAAGTCTTTAAGATTATTATTAACGAATAGAATATTTTTCTAGATATAGATATAGGGGAGAGTTATAATTTTCTTTGATTGAAAGAGGCCTCTACAGGAAGTTATCTTATGTATCACAAAGATAAGATGTAGGATTTTTTTTGTGGAATAAACAATTTTGTTGAAAGTTTCCTCATATTATAACATTATAGGATAATTGAGAGTATGTCATCGCATAGTAGATATCTATTAGTTGTTGTTGGGACAGTACATTCTCAAGTTGTGAGATTGAATAGTAGCTGCTACGTATCTTCTTTGATATATGATCAATACATGCCTGAAAAGAGAGTGATGAGTCAAGAAAGGGTTGAAACCGTTTTGACATATTGTTAAAATATTGTGTTTATCCTGGTAATTATTCATTCTATTATGAGTAGATTTTTCGAAATTTTACTAATTACATTTGAAACAGTTATCTGTCTGTAGTTGTCCATACTCAGGGGGTCATCTTTTTTGTAGATAGGAGGAACCAGTCCAGTTTTCAGTTCTTCCAGAAACTAACCAGTTTCAATTAAGACATTTATCAGTTCAGACAGGGGCAGTGCAATATATTCAGTTATTTTTGTTGATATACAGTCGATACCACTCGAGTTTTAGGCTACATATTATCTCAAAGATCTCCTGAGGTGTAACAGGGGTAAAAAAGACTGAGTTACTATTGTTTAGATCACATTTTGTACAAGACTATACAGATTTTTTTAATCAAATTCGTTTAATAATCTTACAGATGTGCTGAAATGATTAGCAAAACTATTCGTGAATCAAGGTTCCTATCAAGTATTAGACCCATTGATATTTCATTTCATTTCTCTTATATTATTATTATTTCTTCCGGTTCTTTTCTTCAACTAATTTCCAAACATATTTTTGTTTTTCATTAGAATCTACTTTATTTTCAATGATATTTCGATAATATAACTTTTTATCTATTTTTAGTTTGTTTTGTTTCATGCAGAAGTTCATATTCAATTTCTGACTTTTCATCATGAAAGTTCTGCTTCAGCCAATATAGATTGTTTAGCGATTTACGACTTGAATGATTCTCTAGTATATCACTTATTTTTAAACTCATCTTCTTTGTTTACTATTTTTTTTATGGATAAAACTTATCAATAGCAAAATTAATAGTCCCATGAAAGAATTAAAACATGTCATTATGTTATTACAGTCAAAAATTTCAGAGAAATATTCGTGTTGCAAGGAGTGATTTAGGCCAACAATTCATTCAACTGTCTGGCCAGAATTTGTTTCCTAACAGGCTCAATAATATCACATGTCCGAAAGTAATTCACAGTGACAGACAAAAAACAGAATAAGTTATGCTTTCATTCGTATGAGATGCAGAAAAAAAAACAAAATGCTGAATGTTCGGAGTGTATGCCATGCAAGAATAAACAGTAAATTTTTTTCATATGAAGGATTATTACAAATCTACCTTAGTGATGGTGCGACTATAACCCGGTCAATTTAGATATAAAAATAGTGGCCAAATAATAAAAATTCCCAGAGAGCCAAATATGGGTGGAGAGCTGGGGTTTACCATAACAAATCAAGTTTTAAAACTCCCCATCGATCCCATGTGTGCTACAAAAGTTATTTGGGGTCAAAGGTCAAAATTTGAGGTTTTTTGGATTTTTCTCGAAAACGGTAAGTTTTATCAAAAAATAACAACGGACCAAAGTTGTAGATCTTGAAATCTTCCACAAAAATGGTCTCAATGATTTTTTTTCCTAAGAGTTACCATTCCTGAGATATCATGATTTTAAGAGTCACATTATACATGATATGCACATATAAGCCACGTATATACATAATCAGGCACTTGAGACAAGTATAAATACCTATTTGTGTCCCTTTCCTATATATTATACTGTTCTGAAAATATTTATTCAAAAGATAGTCAGTACCTAACTGAATCCTTTCTACCCACGTGGCCTTGAAAAACATCTGGCTATTCTATTGTCCGTAGGTCTCGTTCATATACCTGTTTCTTTTGGTGCTAAAGGTTCAGTTCAAGTGAATATACGTACTCATTACAAGCGTCTACCATTCAGGTTATTTGTGCTATTTTATAGCTCGAAAAAATGTCTCAGTTTTGCTTTATTTGCAATAAACTTTCAACTGAAGATGAAACAGGAGATAGATATTTTAATCAGATTCATACTCTTGAAAGTCTACTTCAACAGTCATGTCTCCTTCGATTTCTTCTTCTTCCTCTTGCTGTATGTTCATAAATTGTTCAATAATGGCTGAGTCATTGGTCTCTTCATTGAAATCACAGGAATATCCCTCTATTGTACCCAAATTATGACGCTTGTTATTTAAAATGACTTGTTTCAAAAAATATGACAATGATTCGGGAATATCGTTATTTATATCCTCGAACATTCTACCTGGTGGGGGGTACCAAGTATTATCGAAAACGCAAGATTGAATATCTTCACGAACAATTGCTGCCGCAGCTTTCAAAGTTTTTAACCGCTTGTCTTTTTCATCCAAGTGTCTTTTATCAGACCAGACTTGACTTAAAATATCTTGGTTATTGTCAATAAAACAAATAAATGGTAATTTTCCTGGCTTCTCTGTAATAATAATTCTACTGCCATACTTCAATTTCAATCGAATTTTCAAAGTTCTGTCATCTGAAGCTCCATCTTGACAAACATTCTTCAATTCATCCAACGAAAACTGCCAATCATCACTCGTTTCTATGAATTGAAAAATTTTCTCCATCGCAGAGTTTACAGTTTCATCTTGTGGACGGCCAATTTTACCACCAGTACTAGGTTTAAACAAAGATTTGTAACAACTGTCATGGTATTTTGCATCAGCAGCGACTAAATCATACTCAAAATTAATACGTTCAAGAACAGCCTTTGAAACATCATCAGAACGATATTCAGCTAATTTCAACAGGGATTCTTTGAATTTTAGTGTAGTCACGTTATAAATTTTTTTTCGACGATGCTGTGCTTTTTTCTCCTCGTTTCTGCATTGGCTTCATTGCCACAAAATAAACAGTATTTTTTAAAACAAAAATATGATTCACTTACTCGCGTTCTAGTAAGAGGTGGACTTATTTTTGAAGTACTAGCCTGTTCCTCCTCACGTTGTCTTTTTACTGCAGCGATTGAAGTTCTTCGGGTATATGATTTTCTGCAAGCCACGTGTATTGTAACGGATTTTTGAGTTCTTAAATACTCAGTAAACTCATCACCTCTCGCGACACTAGCCTCGATTAGAGTTAGCATTCCACGATAAACCACAACTGTTTCATCTTCAGTTAAAAGTTTATTGCAAATAAAGCAAAACTGAGAATTTTTTTTGAGCTATAAAATATCACAAATAACCTAAATGGTAGACGCTTGTAATAAGTACGAATATTCACTTGAACTGAACCTTCAGCACTAAAAGAAACAGGTATATGAACGAGACCTACGGACAATAGAATAGCCAGATGTTTTTCAAGGCCACGTGGGTGGAGGGGATTCAGTTAGGGACTGACTATCTTTTGAATAAATGTTTTCAGAATAGTATAATATATATATAAGAGACACAAATAGGTATTTATTCTTGTCTTAAGTGCCTGATTATGTATATATATTTATATATATTTTTATTATATATATATATATATATATATATATATAATCTCAGGAATGGTATTTCTTAGGAAAAAATTATGGAAAATATTTTCGTAGGAAATTTTAAGATCTTTGGTTTGAATTTTTTTTTTGATAAAACTACCGTTTTCGAGAAAAATTCAAAAACCTCAAATTTTGACCTTTGACCCCGAATAACTTTTGTAGCACACATAGGATCGATGGGGAGTTTTGAAACTTTATTTGTAATGGTAAACCCCAGCTCTCCACCAATATTTGGCTCTCCGGGAATTTTTGTTATTTTAAATGTCTATATTGACCGGACTACTAGTCGGAAAGATAGATTTGACAATATGTTGATTGAATCTGAAATTGCCACCAATCTTGTTTTACGAAAAATGGATCATATTTTCATTGGGGAAAAAACAGCTTTTCTATTTTCGTATGAACCTTAAAGACTACGATCTGAGTCTGGAAAAAAATTCAAATCCCCTTCAACACTTCCTGATATTTCGGTTCGATATAACTAGAGAATTACCTGAAGATATCAAAAAGTTGAAAATATTGATCTAGAGCGATACTCACAATAACATCACAACAAGCCAGTATGGATTCCTTTACAAAAACTCAACCACTATAGAGCTGTTCATTCGTATTATGGAACCATAATAAAATGCATTGAGGCGGGAGAATGCCCTGTTAGATATTTTGTGAGGCATTCCAATGCATTGATCAAGATATCATCAGAGAAAAACTTCTAGGGTATGGTACTTGGAAAGTTGAAGCCAAACTATAAAAAACTTCTGGGGTTACAGCAATAGATTTGCCATGTTGATATAACAATATGTTGTGATGTTCTCATGCAAATATTGTTACAATATTTTTATTGCAATATTTGCTCGAAAAATATGTAGAAAATAGATGTTGATGATTCTGCAACTGTAACATAAATTCTAGTCATTTTTGTTCCAATAAAATTGTACATCAAAGAAAGATGTCAAGCCTACATTCTTGATATATACGGGGAGAACTTGGATTCCAGCAGAATTATTCTGAAGTCCGAGGTGAACTTCATCTTTCTCTTGAATTTGTTATACTCGAAATCAGGGGGAAAAGGAATATAAAGATGATGTCCGCTCAACCATTTGCGTACGAGTTGCATACAATTATTTTTTTTATATTAGCTTCCCAAATAAACCGAACAGAAATGCCACACATATTTTCTCGCCGTGCATACATTTTCAATTACCATTCATACGGTAGTTTAAGGAAGTTGTGCAAATATTTGCAAGCGATTGTTTATCAATGACACATTCGTCAATTACTTGTCAAATATTAGTATTAATTTTTCATGAAATAAGCATTCCAAAAGAATATTTCGAAGGAAACTTGTGCTGTCACTAAAAAATATCAATTAATCTATAGTTCATTACATCTCCTGAAAAGTTTGCAAGGCGTTTTCTGAAGGAATACTATATTTCAAACAAATATATGGAAGAATTTATGTAAGTTAAAGATTTCATTTGTGGTTATATAATTTCGGGCCCAAATGAAGTAATCTCCTTTGTCCAACATTCTTATCGCACTTAGGTGCTTTCACAGTACTGCTTCCATTCCAAAGTGACATAGTTGAGATATGTGGATTCCAATGCAGTTTTGGATTTGTGGATGTATGTGATTGATTTCTGACAGTATAATTGTCCTATACCTAGGGTTCCATTGATTAGAAACACATTGAGGAATTGGAGTTTTTTATTGTGGATAATCCTCAAATCCTGTTTTTGTAAAATATTTAATCGTTCGAAATGGCAGTCGAGAATTCCTCCCCATTCGATAGTACCTTATAACAAGTGAGACTGGATGAGTACAAACTATACTGTTTTAAGGTAATGAATATCCAGAAATTGCGGCGGGTATCTGGTGAAATACGTATGAATCCAACGTAATTATTAATCTTTTGTCACATATTGGGGGAAATAATCAATCAAATTCAGAAAATTCATATTTACTTTTATTTGGGGATAATTCAAATTCAATTTTCAAACTCATTCATTTCTCTCGAATCCCAGGCTTATCAGGAAGTATCCAATTCACATCGTATCGGGTGATATTGACATTAATTGCTGATAGTGCTGTTTCAGCATAAAGGCAAATATTGGCTTCGTGCGAGGGGAATTGGATTACGCTGACGAAGGATATTATTACCTTTGATTTTGAGGGACATGGTTTCGATGGAAATAAAAGTACTGGCAGTTGCTAGCTGCGTTCCTCCAAAGTGTGACAAATCTAAAGAATAATGTTTTCAATATTGTGAGTACCATGTCACCTTTTATTTTATTATTGCATAGATGTGTTGAGGTCATCCAACTGTTTTAATTCCCACCACCTTACCTCATGAACTGGTTAAGTGAATCTAGGAAACATAATTCAGAGTGAAACCTCCCATAGGGAAAGTGGTGAGTGATTACCACTACTCTCAGTCGCGAAGACCCAAAGAAGGCTATGTGACACTTTCATTAATCCCAGATATATGACAGACTCTGCTTCTGGTATTGTCGTATTTTCAGTAGTAGTACTATAAGTCCTTGAAAATAATCAGGTTATACATCGATAACTTGTTGCATAATTACAAAAAGTTTCACTTTGACAGTTAAAATAATCCGACCGCGAAGCGGGAGGATTATTCTGTCAAACTGACATGATTTGTAATTATGCAGGAAGTTTGAGATGTATAACCGTATTAATTTTAAAGTACGTATTGTATTTGTTACGATTATTTTTTGAGTATATTGAGTAAATATAAACAATTTATCAATTTAAATGCAAATTGGTACAATGAAAATTACAATTATTATATACTGTATAACGTTTTTTTTAACTGAGTCATTTTCGGCGCTGGAAACGTGGCTACTGCTCATTGAGTGTTGGAAATACCGAATGTTTTATTACTTGAACCTGTAGCATTTTTTAAATTGGATCTCTTCTTATTCATAATGTTTTGATGATGTTGTTCACCTAACTGTAGATAGGGTTTGATAGAATTGCTATTACCATGTCCTGTTATTTCAATGAGTTCTGGTTTCGATACACCTGCTTTTGCCAATTGTGAAACAGCAGTGGCTCTGGAAGAATGAGTTGAAAATGTTTCGTTTGTCATATTCAAATTTGCCAATTCTGCAGACCATTTACTAATTTCATGCACTCCAATTGGCATATTTCTGTACCAGCCAAGGGTTTTTTGTTTTCTCCAGTTAGGATTTACTGTCAGAAATAACCTATCTGTTTTAATATTGATGTTTTCGCTTTTTTTTATCATTAGTTCATAGAAGTCTCACTGGACAACGACTTACTTCATTATGGTTGGGTACAAGCAATTTTATATAAGCACACGATTTTGCTACTCCCTGTGTGGTTTTGGTAAAAATGGGATTATATTGTATTCTCCAAGTTGGAGTATCATCATTTCCAGTTTCCTTTTGAAAATAATGAGTCAAGCATGACTCTCCTTCATTTCCTCCTCACGCAAGTTCTACAAAAGCAATCAAGATTTTTTTATTTGTAAATTTTCCGGTGTATTCTTATCCCACGCTTCAATCATTGCTATGTACCCGGTATCTTTGAATACTGATGCACTAACCTTTTTCTTGTCTGGTTCCCTTCTTTTTGAATTTCTTGGGTTTCGTGCGGCTGAAAATATGGGACAAGAGAATGGATTAATTACTCTATTAAACTCCTTCATATATTTTTCTTGTATTTGTTTTACCGTTACGTTCCGAATCGTTCGTTTCAACCACATTTTCTTTATAATTTTCTCCATTACCTTCTCGCATATTGAAAGCCGAATCTTTCAAAATGGATGATATCATTTCAGTGAAAATTGATTCATTTAGTACATAGTTTCTTTCACTACAAAACGTAAGAAATTGTTTCCATACGTAATTTATTGGTTTCACTGTATCATGAGGCTCAGTATTTCGTATACTTTCGTCTATTGCATTCAATGATAAATCTCCAAATCGACTCATTTTTGAACAATTATTGATAAACGTCAAAGTTTGACAGTCCTGTTAGTTTGTGTATTGTTATATATTAATGTCGATGTGGTTACTACGGAAATGAAATCATTGTAAAATTTTCGATTGGTGGAGCTACTCTATGTATAATCAGGTATTATCAGTAGTAATACCACTACTGACTGAATTTCCGCGATAAGTCTGTCGATTTATTTCTAAACGAAACTGAGTTGCTTGAAAACACCACGAGTCCGCAGGACGAGTGGTGTTTTCTTCAAGCAACTCAGTTGAGTTTAGAAATGAAAGACAGACTTATAAGATGAATTCAATCACGAGTGGTATTTTATTAGACTATTTCACGAACAAAGTGAAAGGTCAAAAAAAGTTAATTCGGCAGAATGAGAGGAAGAAATTTAATAATAATAAATAACTCAATTTAATTATAATCATGAAATATTTATTTTAACTATAAACATTTGTTTTAATTATTATTTGTTACCTATAACAATAAATATTTTTTTATGAACATTAATCTCGAATATAATTATTATGAATGGTGCAATTGTGAAAAAAATTGATAGTATGACCGTTATTAGGTGGATACAATGTATTGTTGGTATTATTACTTGATGTACTTGGAGTACTCCTAAAAGTATTCACTATATTCTGATGATGTTCAGCACTAAAATGTAAATACGGTTTCATCGATTTCGAACTTTTATGTCCAGTAATTTTCATAGCTTGTTATTTACTAACGCCGGATTGTAGTAACTGACTAACTGCAGTGGCACGATTAGAGTGATTGGTTATTTTTAGTTTTTTATTGTCTGATCCCATCTTTTCTGCAGAGAGTTTTGTCCATTTTGATATTGTATTAATACCAATAGGGCAATTCTTGTACCAATTATTATTATTATATTTATTCCACTTGCCATTTACTATCAGAAAAAGTCTCTCATTGGTAATAATTCCCCTTTTCGATATAAGTTTTCGGTATAATCTCACAGGACACATTTCAGGATTTCTCAAATTTTGAGTAAGCCATTTAGTATCTGCACAGTTTTTATCACCACCTTGGCGGGTTTTGGAGGATATCGGGTTTTATGCGATTCTGTTTGTTAAATAACCTTTGTTGTCAGTGTCTTCCTTAATAAAATGTAACATGGAAAAAGTTGCTTCGTTACCTCTTCAAGCAAGTTCTACTGCAGCTATGTGAAAAAATTTCTTTTGGAGTCCCTCTAGCGTGTCTTCGACCCATTGTAAGCACATATTTCCATATTCGCCTGAAGTCATAGCGGCAGAACTCATTTTCTTTTTTTCGGGTACAGCTTGCAAAAATTTCCTCCTTCTATTTCGAGCCGCCCTCGCCTCCTTGAACATTATATCTCTGAAGGGATCAATATGTTTCTGATACTCACGACAATATTTTTCTTGTACCAATTTCGCAGTAGTGTTCCATATGGTTTTGATAACACTCTCCTTATAATCACTACCATCAATTTCCCGCATATTGAATGCCCAGTCTTTAAGAATGAATGCTAATCTTTCGTTGCTATTTTCTGCATCCAATTTGTAGTTGCGATCCGCACAGAACGTCATAAATTGTCTTCATATATAAGATTTTGATTTTTTTGTGTTACTGGGTATATTTTCTTCAATATTTTTTACTTCGTTTGAAGTAGCACCAAAGCGACTCATTTTGACGTTCGCAGCTACAATTATTTTAGGTCAAACTGTCAAACTTTGCATTGCGATCCGTATCCATAGTTACGTCGTTGAAAACACGATTTTTTTTGGTGCAATGCTGATAGACCAATCAGAATTGAAAGACAGCTGGTGTTTTCGTGATAATAAAAGCTGTCTTTGGTTTTTGATTGGTAAGATTCTGTGAAAATTCCAAGGTGCGTGGAATAGTCGAAATTATATTGAATTGAACGTTCTGATTGGTTAAAAATTACACAAAAAAAATAATCATCGATATTCAATTTCCTAAGTATGACAGATGATTCAGGTTGGACGCCAATGGGAAATAATTCGTTTCATCGAGGTTGAGAGTGAGTTTGTTATGTTGGAACCACTTCTTGATGACCTGGAAGTCGGTTTCGGCCTTGACCTTCAAGTTTCCCCATGTATCAGCAAATTGAAGTAACAATCAGAAAAACTAGAAACTATCCCCTTGGAATCGATATGCTGTTTATATTTAATATGAATAATAGGGGCCCAACACAGTACCTTGGGAAACACCATATGTGACAGTTCTCGGTTAGCTGATATTTTCATGAATGTCTCTACATTTCAAGACCTTCCCCTCATCTGATTCAGTGAATTATGATTGGATTTTTTTTTCCAGCCGATGGGGATGTACCCAAATAAATACGAGTGGTCTTCTACCAACCAGGAGAATGGGGACTGCTCTATTTGGGTGAGAGCTGCTCAGCTGGAGTTTGACGATGGTAGTTGGGAGTGCCAAGTCACAGCTAGTGATTTCCATACTCAAGATGCGTTGACAAGTCATCCTGTTAGAATGGTTGTTAGAGGTGAGTTGTACAAGAAGAAGAAATTGCATTGTCAGATATTTTCGATAAATGATTATAATTTGTAATTACATGTTTTGGCCTGAATACTATATTGAATATCAATAACCCAAATTCAACTCTTCAATCAGAGTTCATGATTCCTGGAACACTCATAGTCACGATGTTCATTCCCCTCGAAAAAATTAAGATAATTCCAAACGAACACAAAAATTTCAATATCGTACGACGCATATTTTTTTAAATAACCCGGAAAAGATTTGTCACAATATCAACATATTTCAAAACCTTAAAAAAAACAAATAAAAAATGTATCCACATTGTGAAAATGTATGCTTGTTGAATCCTAACAGAAGAATGCAATCAATCAATCAATTCTTCATTGGTGCTAGGACACAAGAGTGTCTACACAAGTCATTTGAAGTTGTACATACATCAATTGCAAAAATAAAAAATAAAGATAAAATATAGGTACAGTAAAACTTAGAAAAAGAGATAAAATCGCACATTAAATGTCTGATGGGCGTTGAAATTAGGTCAAAATTTGTATAATTGAGTTGTTCTGAAAAGTTGAAAAACACATTGACATCATAAAAGGCATGTTGTAGTAGAAAATGGTTGAGTTTTATTTTGAAGTTGTGGAGGTCTAGTTCCTTGGCTTCCGCAGGGAGGGCGTTGTATAGCTTGGGTGCCCAATAGGAGATTTCATCGCGTGCTTTTGACAGTCTCAAATAATTGGCTTGGATGTTTTGACGATTTCGTGAAGGGTAGTCATGAATGTGGGAGTGGTTTGTGTATTCATGTAAGTTTTTTTTATGTATAATTGAATGGATCGCAAAGTATATTTCTACAGTTTTGGCAACCAACTTAATTGATGTTTTTAATGGTATCATTTTGGCATTAAACTATTCTGAATCATGTGTCCAATTTGCATGACTGAGGAACGCATTAAATTTAAGAAGGATGTAGATCAAAATAAATATGTTGTTGCGGTATTTCTGAATCTGAAATAGGAGTTTGGAACTATCGACAGGAGTATCTTGATTCAAAATCTCAGAGGGTATGGTATCGGAGGGATAGTGATAAATGGTTAGTTGATTGCTTGTCAAATAGGAAAAGAGAGTTCGTGTGGATGAATCTTCTTCTTCATTTCAACAGAATAACATGGAAGGGCCTCAAGAAAGTGTACTTGGTCCTCTTCTATTCATTTTGTATATTAATTATATCAATTTGTTCACTCATTGCGAATTTGTAAACTTATTTGCAGATTATACTCATTAGCCTGCACCGGTATCGATTTAGAACGAACAATTGAGAAAATGAATAGAGTATTGATAGATGTTGAGAAATATTTCAAAATGAATGAAATGAAATCAAGCGTAACAAAAACCAAAGCTATGATTATCACTAGTGAATTTGAATGCAATAAAATAAATACATGCGAAATGAATATATTATTGGAAGATAACCGTGTGGAAATAGTACCAGCAGTAAAGTATATGGGATTCCAATTACATAACTGTTTGACATTCGATAATCACTTAGAATAAATCAAGAGAAGGATTTCAAAAAGTAATATTTTTTCAGTAGAATTGCAAACAACTCATCAACTGAAACGGTTCATAATACAACCACACTTTGAATACAGTGCTTTTATTTTATCCTCTTTCAACCTCTACCAAATGCAACAATTGCAGAAACTACAGAATCGAGGTATGAGGATCATTTCGAATTGTAATAGTTAAACATCAATTTTAAGCATGTTATCTAACCTGAATTGACTGTCAGCATCCCAAAGACTGTACTACTGCTCTATGATTTTTATATACAAATTATTGAATAAAATGACACCACTATACTTTCAAACATTCATTACCTCCAACAATGGAATACATCAGCATTCTACGCATCTTCATATAGTTAGAACAAATTTGAGATCACCATATTTTTCAAAGGTTTCAGCCAATTCAATGATTTACCCACCACAATGAAATCTTTACCATCGTTGAAAATGTTCAAAACTGAATTACTAAAATGTATACATGATAGAACATGATCGTACTCTCAATTTTTCATTTATATATATACATCTTGTATTTATATGTTGGTGTGCGTGTGTGTGTTAATAACGTAAAAATGTTGAATTTATTGAATCCAACAAGAAGAGTTAGGTTATAGTTACATGTAGGTATATAAGTTTTTTTAAGTATAATTTGTTATACTTAGCATCATCCCACTTGTGTATTAGAATTCCTATTTCAATAAACATTTCTTCTTCTCCTTCTGTTAGGGAAGCCAGGACAAGTAGAAAGGCAACATACAAGATTCCTGAAACTGGAAATGAGTAGAATATGCTCGATGAGGCATCCATTCGGACTTTCTGATGACGTTATAGAATCATCGATATTTTTTCCGCGAAACGCTCGAAGTCGAGCGGTTCACAGAAGCGGCAGTCATGCATATTGAGTCATTCATTGAACAACTATTTGTTCATTTCACCGAGTTCAAGGTGAAGTCTCTTCAGTGCAGTGTGCGGTTCATTTTAGTCGTAAACTGTGTATTTTATTATCAAAGTGCAATAATGTATCGTGTTTTCAGAGTGTAATAAGCGAAGAGTTTTTATTCGAATATTGTTTCAATGAAAGAGAGGCCCACTTTCGTAACAGTTGGCGCCAGAAGTGAGAATTTCAGTGACTATTCGAGAACAATTAATGGTGAATACAAAAAATATACCCTACGAGGATATGGAGAACATAATGGAAATTATCGAGCAGCAATTTGCCTAATCATGGTTTCTATGTCGAAAATAATTCGAAGCTGCGGTAAAATACAGTAGATGGGACGATGAAGAGGAGGCTACTGCACCTATAGTTGTCTTGAGAGGACCTATTTGGCAATGTTACAGACCATCCCAGAAGACCAACATCATGACTATAAATTCTTCAGAATAGAGATAAAGCGACTAATATCGAGAGTAGCTATATCAGGCAAAGTTGAGAATACGAGTTCAGAAGTCGAGTGGAAGTCTGCCGGATTTTGAAGCAGAGGTACATAGACTAATGCAGCTTGCCAATTCAGGTTTCCTGGAGCAAGTACAGTTGGCAGTGCAGGTATTCATTGATGTATTGAGCAATATCTAAATTCGGGGGACCCCAAGATCAACGCACTCCCAGGAATGCAGTGAAGCTCTGGGTTGTTCCCCGGAACTCAAGGCGGCTTTCAATATATCAAGACCGAAAGCAAGAGAGGTATCGAATGGAAAACCCCTCTCAGGAATGGGGACAAAGCGACAGTATAGAACAAATGATTAGCAGGATACTGGATGAACTGACACCCAATAATAACAGAGAAAACAATCAAGCGAGAGTAAACTGCTTCAGGAGTGGACATTTTCATAGAGATTGGAGGGTGAGGTTGCCACCACTTCCGTCATCATCTTGGAGGACACCCCCACGTTCCTACTCACCTGATCATCCAGATATTTTTCGAGCAGATATCGAGGAACTGGATTGGTCGATGCATTGGGAAGCGTACGGCTTGGTGGAAGTGAAGCTTCCAGGGTAATCCAAGTCAAAGAGTCAGAAGAATTACCGATAATCCGCCCATTTGGGAGAAAATCAACCAGTATCATGATTATCCAAACATCGCACAGAAGGACCAGATAATCGTGAAGATGTCTTGTCTTGAAGACCGCATTCTAGAGCATTCGAGCAAATTCGGAGAACAAGGTCCTGCGGAGGAGTTGCCGGCATCAGACAAACTACTGTTACCTGAATACGACTGAACTGCCGCACACATGAGACACCGATCCAACAATTTTTTTTCTTCAGTTAGACAATTACAACTGTACAGGAGTCGTCATATGAAAACTCAATCCAAATCTCAAACTGATATCACAACAATTATTGAATCATAAAAACTCCCTCATGGAGTAGTAACTTTGACGAACAAGAAATTCCTTCAATCTCATTTTGAAATGTGTTAATGACGAACATGATTTCATTCCAGAGGGTGGTTCATTAAACATAAGTTTGCCTGTGTTATTGGGCGACTTGTATGATATAGAGGTTTCTGTGATAGGGATGTGGAAGATGTATTTTATTCCTGTGTTCTGTTTGTGAATGCCAGAATTTTTGATCAGGTTATCACGATTCAATAAAATATTAATTGATATTTAAATAAGCTTGTGAGTGTCAATCCACCTCACTCCTCGAGAAGATTGCGGCAGCTAAAAGTGTTGGGAGCATCAGCAATGATTCTAATGATTCGCTTTTGAGCGAAAAACACATCATCCGAGTTTGAGGACCAACCCCAAAAACCAATCCCATATCTCAACCCGACCATGATATACCGTAATTAATTGATTTATGGTTAAAACCATTCTTTGGTTTTTCATCATAAAGCTAAGCGAGTGGAGTTTAGATACTGTAGATTCGTAGTTGGTTTATCAGTTCAGATTACAATCGATATTTAGACCCAGAAATTTATCATTGAATGTTTGAGATAGCTGAAGTTCGTTTTTAGATCAAAGATACAATGTTTTGAACTATATTTTTTTTTCTCAGAAATCATTACAGAGGTGTTGTTGGCATAGAAGGCGAAGTGTTTATCCTCCAGAGACTTTTCCAGGTCGTTAATATAGATCAGAAAGAGAACTGAACCTGAGATGGAGCCTTGTGGTACACCAACAAATACACCAAGTAAAGAAGATTTCACATTTCTCTGAAGGTTGTTTCTATCTGTTTTGTTGATATAGAAATATACTGTTTTCTATGATATAGAAATGATTCTACCCAACTGACGGCCGTATTGGTAACACCGTAACATTTTAATTCATAAATAAGAACTTCGTGATCAACACAGTTGAAAGCTCTACTGAGATCATAAAAAATTCCAATTCGCTGTGTGCAAGACTGGTAATGCCCTCTAGTGACTCGATAGCTGAAGTTTTCCTGTTTTATTTCCAATACTCACTATGTAACAATTTAATTTGTTCAACAATTTCTAAATAATCTACCACGATGTTAAAATTTTGTACTCACTGCTAGTTCCAGATGAATCGAAGTTTTCTCTATCGAAGAAAAAAGTAAGAAAATGATGAAAATATGTGTATTAATGCGATAGTTCACCGCATTTGGAGGTTATCCATATAAAGTTATGATATTTTGAATGTCATAAAATAATGCTACTTCTGTGTACTTTTAGATACGGCAAGTAATGTGCTTGCTCGTTGTTAGTTCATCAAGGTCGCAGGTTCATAAGCTCTTGAGAACATAAAAAAGTAAGGGGACCAAATAGTTTAACAAATTAAAAAAAGTACCCATATAACTCTGGCTAGCCTTAACCTGACGGAAAACCACTAAACAACATCAGATTCAACGCAAAACTATTTAATGAAATTCTCAAATAATATAATAATCAGAAAAGGAATGAGGTTCACAATTGTACCTGAATATGGGATCCCTCCTTTACCCTTGCAAGGATGTAGGAACGTTGAACGGTCCCTAAATAATACAAACACGTTCAACACTCTCTAACACGTATAATTGTCCACAAAATATTGGGTATTGCTCATAAAGTACAAGTAACGATGTTTACTCTTAGTACTTGAACTGCATTCAATTTAACATTAGTTCGGATGTAAGGCCAATTGCTTTTGTAATAGAAACCAGTTCGTGAAAATTAAAACACAAATCATTAATCCTCTGCGAGGTACTTTGTCCTGATAGAATGCCGTGTTTGATAGACAACTTGGAAAGACATTAAAGGTATCTCTGACCTCTGTTCATGAAGCTCATTGATCAGTTTACAACACCGTCCAGGCGTTCCCGAACTTGCAGTTTGAGTCGCTATTTGCTTGCCATCACCGGCTAACACCGTCCCACGGAACTTGGTTGATACTTTTACTATCCACTTCTAGACGATCAAATAAAAAATGGGAAACATCTCAAATATGTGTCGAATGGAAACCTCACGTAGAGATTGGAATATTGTGGAATAATAGAACACTTATCTCTTTGCTGCAGTCTTTGTGATGCAGTTGGAAATGTATAAAATTTACACGTACTATTTTTGCAATCGCCTACACAGCAATAGCGAGGGCTCATTGTTATTATATGAATGATTGTTGTTATACTACGATAATAATAATGTTTATTCATCTGAAGTATGGTACAATATTTTTGGGGGATTTGTGAATAAACGGGGAGACCTCAGAAACTGAAAGTTTTCAGCTTGTGCTTGTGATAAGTGATTACCAGGATCATTACCTACTTCTGCCACCATGGGCGCTGTCATGATTTCATCTATCCCCTCCAGCCTAATGCACTCGACTGCATCAACCAGCCGGGTAATCCTTTCGTGAAATGAATGGCTTGCTGTAGTTGCACTTTTATTTCCACAAAACCCATGTTGATTTCCAGATATTATATTATATTCATCCAGATGAAGTCTGAAGCATTCTAGTTAGGTGTGTTCCAGAATTTTTTTGGAAGCAATTGGGACGGTAACTAGTCTATAATTATCTGTATCTGAGACATCTCCTTTTTTATGAATAGCAATACTTTTCCAAGTTTCAAATTATTGAGGAGAACTCCACAGCAGGAAGATAGATTCACCAAGAAGGTCAATGGTTCGATCATGAAGTGAAGAACTTTTTTCACGAGAAAGTTCATCAGCACCCCTGGATAAACTATTTTTTAATTTAACCATGATCAGATGATATAGCTCGGTTTCAACATATGGATGAAGAAAGAACTTTCCTCATTCCAGATTTTTCTGTCTGTATTCATCATGTTCATGTTTTTTATTTTCTCTAATATCCGTAAAGGCGCCTGTTATAATAATAATAACATTCATTTCCGTTTAAAAGTTACATTGTATGGAAATTGTAACTGAACCTAAAAGTAGAATACAGGGAAACACATTAAAATATAAAAACTAACAAACTGAATATTCAGTAGGCTTATAGTTTGTTAAAGTTGGATTATAAATTCCGACAGTGAATAAAAACAGTTTTGCAATAAAAATAATATCAAATATTTCTTCAATAGTGAGATATTTTTGAAATTTTTAATATCTGTAGGCAAGCTATTGAATATAATTGAGGGCATACTATGTCAACTTTTACAAATGGAATAAACACGAAGGTATATACATTTTTCCAGGGAAATAAAAGCTTAAAAAAAAGAAACGGTATCCAATGGATAAACCATGTGAAGAGCCGTGAGATGCATGGAAATATAAACTCACTTGAGTTCAGTGGAGAACTTGTCCGTGAGTATACCTCCATCTTTCATTTCTTTGTATGGTTTGAATATTTTTCAAAGGATACAGGTATATCATTGAAGTTTTGGTTGAATATTTTTCAAAGGAAACAGCACTGTTTAAAAAATGAAAACAAATATAAATATAAAAACGTTGCTTGTGAAATTACAGAATGTCGTTCAGTTAAAACCACAATATTTACATAAAATAATATTTCATGAGACACATGATAATAATAGTAAAAATGTAGACACAGTAAATGGCATATTCGGAAAGGTTTCAATGAAGTGGAATGAGGGAGATAGCAAGTATAATGAATCAACAGTTGATAATGCTGTGAATCATTGTTTTATCGGTATCAAGGATCCAAAGTTTCAATCTTCTCTTCAGTAATTATTCCGAATCTATTCTTTGAAGTTCATCAGGTAATAAACAAAGTAAGCGACCAGCAAGGTAAGTGAAGCATCTCTGGCCAACTGACTAATTTGCTTTGGGCATGAACAAATTGATCCCTTCGTTGTTTCTGGTGGATTATTCATGGTTCACTGAATGGATATGAGTTTTATTACCAGAAACGAATTCAAAAATCGTTTTACAGAACAATTGTCTCATGTCGACTAGTCCGGATTCAGAAAACAGTTGTTCAGTTGAGTAAGTTTTCGGTTTTCCCAATATTATTTTGATGAACCATTTTTGGAGTTCATACCTCTTATGGTTATAGATGACAACTTAGAATGCCTCCTCAGCCAATAATACCGTACTGAATGATGGATTCTACTGAAGCATGGTACAGGATTTTGAGATATGTAATCCCTAAAAATTTCTTGAACTACCAGAATCTGTATATCAGTCCACGGGTTTTCTTTACTACATTAACAATGTGTATGTCCCACCTAAGAAACGAATCAATATGAATTCCTAGATATTTCACCGACCTCTCTTATGGGACATCCACATTGTTCAACGTGAGGGTATCGTAATGGGGTAAATTATTTTCGTATGGTGTAAATGGGATAACTTTAGTTTTCTCTACGTTCACTGTAAAGACATTACATCTGAACCATTTGAATATATCTTTTAGATCGTTTCCAGCTGTTTCTCGTACTTGTTGCCATGATTCCCCAGTATATACTAACGCCGCATCGTCAGCGAACGAAATTATAGTCCCGGAATTTTCTTTAGTAAGTATTTCGTTTATATAAATTATATCAGAACTGGGCCTGAAAATGATGATTGAAAGTATTACTCACGATAAAACGGTTATCTGTAATAGTGCCAAAAAACTCATTGAAATATTTCTGAAGCTACATTACAGCATGCCTCATTCTTTATACATTGGAAAGAGGACTGAACCGGCAGACTCACATGGAGGGACGTCCCATCTTCAAGGCAATGTAAGCACAATGAGATTCCCTGGTTTTGGAAAATAAACTTCTGAAACGGGTATGGGAGTCAGCTGCTGTGAAGTTGTTTATCTCCCAATTGGTTCTGCACTGGAAGAAATGAGTGAGGTCTTGAAGATATTCATGAAAAAAAAACAATAATCTAACGGCCTTGCGGTGGTGGCTGAGTGGGTCTGTCGGAGATTTTAACAAGTGTTATCCTTTCATCTTCTGATTTCGGGTTTATTACGAAGAAATATTAGGTAGGTTTAGGAGGGTTTCAAACCCTCATTTTTTTATCGTAAAATTCGAGTTCAGACATAAAAACATATGGTGTTTTTGTTTTACAATCAAAAATGTTTTCCATGATGTCAATTCGATTGAAGATAACTGCAGAATCAATAAATAAACTGAGAAATCCACATTTTCTATTGAGAGTGAAAATTGTGATAAAAGTGCAACTCTTCATTTATCTTTTGAATTTGATATAACTCCCAATTTTATAATAGTCTATAGAAATATATAAGAATACCTAACAATAATCTTGAAACATTTTTCCTGTCGTGTGAATAATTTCATATGAAACTTCTGTTTTTCTCATATTCATTATCCTTAGTAGTACTCCCCTGGCGCTGGATACGCCCTCAGGAGCACAGTTAAAATCATAATTCTACATTGCAGCCGAGCTGAAATGACCAAGTGGTTATTTTAATTCCTTCAATTATGTAAATACCAGCTTTTATAAAATATTCAGATAAACCCTTGCGGACATATTTCCTTTATAGCAGTAGACCATTGTGCAACTCAAAATATTCCAAGCGTCCTTATATATATATTTTACCAACCACTTTGCTGTTCTGTTATATCCGTTGTGTGAGACTGGAGTTAGAATTATATCAAATGCGAAAGTTTTGATGGGATGCATAATGAAATTGGCTATTAAATATTGTTTGGTTATAGTTTGATGAATATAAATAAATGAAACATATCAATCTAGTCGTAGAAATGTTATCCAACACAATTGTCAGGAACTGTTTTTCGACTGAAAACAATTTATAAATATGGAAATAGGCCTTATTTTAACTCGATTGAGTTCAAAGATGGGTAAAATCGGTTGAGTACTTCTGAACCGGCAACTGTTGAAAGACAGTAAATATACTCAATCTTTCATTTTCATATCCATATTGGCGAACAAACGAACAGAAAATCGGTTTTCTTCCATAAATATTCAATTAATTCATATTGTATGTCTTTTATTTGAATAATGACCTATATATATATATATATATATTATAAAAATAATATATATATATATATATAGATCTATTAGGGTGTAACTGAATAAGTGTAAAACATTTAAGGAGGTGATTCCTCATCGAAAAAAAGATAGGATCTTTCATATAAAGAAACTTCATTGGAGCATCCCTTGTTAAGATACAGCCCCTTAAAGGGGGTACATAAAATTTGTATAACAATTTTTTTCACAAGCACTGAAAAAGTTACAATATTGAAATTAACCTGACGTTTTGTACTCCCAAAAAGACACTTAGCCAGTAATTTATTTGGTTTACCCCATGGTTGTAAGGGGTGAAAAACGCAACCCCTAAAATTTTTTTCCAATGTAACTTTTTGTCTTATTATTTGTTTACCATTTACCGATAGCCTGTTTCATTCTAAACAAAAAATGTCTCTTGGGTTTTTTGCCCAAAATAAACCAGTAAGCAGCAAAACATTATTTTACGAACAACTACAGAGATACATCGTCATAAATGCGAACTGGATTTATTGTTATTTTGTAGTTAGTACCTGCATTAAACGATTAAAGGGTAATAAACAAAACTAAGTTATTAATAACAAAACACACAACATGTAGAAATCATAGTGAATGTTCAATATGTCTACCTTCAAACATTACGCATGCGTCTAGACGTCGGCGCATTGAGCCACGTATTCGCTCAAATATTCCTGGAGTCTCTCTGATTACCCTGCACGCATCGATGATGCGGTTTCTAAAGTCCTCTACATCGCGAACAGGAGTACGATATACCAAATGCTGTGAATGGCCCCAAATAGAAATCGAGAGGATTGAGATCCGGGGATCGAGCGGGCCATTTATGTGGTCCTCCTCGATCTATGCACTGATTTGCATATGTTTCAGTTAAATGCTGTCGTGCTACTTGACTAAAATGGTCTGCGGAGCCCCATCATGCATAAATAACATGTCCCTTTCTGACGCCTATATGAATTTCCTCCATCTTTACTTGATGCACTTTTCTTAAAAATTGAACGTATGCCTCACCATTTAATCGATGAGGTAGAAAATGAGGTCCTATTAAATCATCTCCAATAACTCCGAGCCACACGTTAAAGAAAACTGTTCTTGATGGCTAGTTTCGACAATAGCGTGAGGGTTTTCATCAGCCCATATGTGGTAATTATGAAAATTAATAATCTTGTCCCGAGAAAAACTACATTCGTCTGTGAATTCTATCGTCTTCAGAAAGTCACAATTTCTTCTAATCATTTCCAGCATCCAATTGCAAAATTCAAGACGGTTCGGAAAGTCTCGCGGTAACAGTGCCTGTACTCGTTGCAGATGGTAAGGGTATAAGAGTTGTTCCTTTAAAATTCGAAATACCGTCATATGATCAACATTTAGCTGGAAAGCAATCTTTCTAGTACTGGTAGTAGGTTGTTCTTCAATCAAATTAAGTACTGCTTCCTCAAGCTGTGGTGTTCGCATTTCTCGATGGCGACCACAATCCTGCGTTCTTTTGTCGAATGAACCATATTCTCGTAATCGTTGATGAAGTCGAGCAAATATTCTATGTGAAGGATGCTGCCGTTGAGGATACATTTCAGCATATCTTCTAGAAGCTTCTTACCCATTCCCCTGCGACAGACCGTAAACGTAATGCATATCAGCCATTTCCTCATTTGTGTATGCCATTTTATTAACAAGTGAATTATTAAAGTAACAAATTAAGAACAGAACAACAACACACAATTAGTATTAATTCAATTTCGAAAATTCCCAAACTGACAGCGTCATACCAATTTAATTGTCACTATCGCTAATAGCGACCTACTAGATAGATTAGTTTCGTATTTTCGCATTTATGACGATGTATCTCTGTAGTTGTTCGTAAAATAATGTTTTGCTGCATACTGGTTTATTTTGGGCAAAAAACCCAAGAGACATTTTTTGTTTAGAATGAAACAGGCTATCGGAAATAAATTTTTAAATGGTAAACAAATAATAAGACAAAAAGTTAGTTACATTGGAAATAAATTTTAGGGGTTGCGTTTTTCACCCCTTACAACCATGGGGTAAACCAAATAAATTACTGGCTAAGTGTCTTTTTGGTAGTACAAAACGTCAGGTTAATTTCAATATTGTAACTTTTTCAGTGCTTGTGAAAAAAATTGTTATACAAATTTTATGTACCCCCTTTAAGGGGCTGTATCTTAACAAGGAATGCTCCAATGAAGTTTCTTTATATGAAAGATCCTATCTTTTTTTCGATGAGGAATCACCTCCTTAAATGTTTTACAATTATTCAGTTACACCCTGTATATATAGGTTTTCATCCGTTTTTAAAAATTCTCAATATTTCGTAAATATTGTATTAACTTCACCAGGAAAAGGCTGCATATACCAAAAATTATATGAACAATTAACATAATACTCACAAAACATAAAGTCAGTCACGAAAAAACGAAAAATGTTAAAACATTGTCGAAGTGTTAGCCAGCACATTCAGACTAGGACTGCAGAATAAATTATTATTTATTATGAAGAAGGGAGAAAGAAACTAGAGATAGAAACGAAAAAAACAATGGTATCTTTCTCCCTTTCATATCGTGAGGGCAGGTAGATTTTGAATATATACAGGTACACAGTGTTTCTAACAACTCAGAAGGCAATGGGAAAACAATACTTAACAAGAAGAAAAACAAAAAAGAGGGAAAACATGAAAAAACATTGTAATCAAACGTCTAAATTCATTGCATAATATTGCAGTATATATTGCTCAGTTGTCCTGTATCAGTTTCATAATTGACCGTTGTATTTTTTTTCATTGACATGGTACATCTGATTTGAAAGCAGACATATCTTGAAAAAATTCATAAACAATTCCAACACGTTCGAGGGACCAACTGAAGACTCAAACATACTGTTCAAATATAAAAAATGCCTTACATAGATAAATTATCCCAAAAAATGATTAGTGTTTTCAAAAACTATACGCATATGAAGATTACCAAATATAACTTTTTCAAAAATTCTAATTTATTTTCAAAAGTCAAAGACAATACACCCCATTATACGATAGCAACGTCGTCTATGAACTTCTGTGTCTGGAATGTCAAAAATGTTAGGTGAGACAAACATCACAGAGGTTAAAACAACGTATAATCCAACAAAAGAGAAAAAACTCATGCGTGGTGGTTGAACACTACAAAAAAACTTGATTATGAGAATGTTAAAATACTGGAATACGAAAATAACCACTAAAGCAAATAATTCCTTGAGATGAACCATATCAATAAAAACAAAAACACAACGGTTAATTATGAATCTGATACAGGACAACTAAGCAATATACACTGCAATATTTTGCAATCTGTTTAGACGTAGGAATAATATGTTTTTTCATATTTTCCCTCTTTTTAGTTTTTCTTCTTGGTTAGTATTGTTTTCCCATTGTCTTCTGAGTTGTTACAAATAACATGTACCTGTATATATTCAAAATCGATTTTCCCTCACGATGTTAAAGGAAGGAAGATAATATTGTTTTTTATATAAAAATTTTTTTCTCCCTTTTTTTTGAATATATTAATGTATTGTGTAGTCCTAGTCTAGACTTCGACAATGTTTTCACATTTTTCATTTTATCGTGACTGACTCTATGTTTTGTAGGTATTCTGTTAATTGTTCATATAATTCATTTTTAGCCTTCTCTTGATGAAACTAATAAAAATTTAACAAAATATTGAGGATTTTAAAAAACGAGTTTTATTAGTCACAGACCACAAATCTGAAAAACCACCTATTTCTCAACCTAAAGAATGGTCGAAAAAACGTTTTTCATATGTATATATATATATATATATATATATTGTAGAAATAGGTAGTATCTTGACTGGAAAACGAATTCAACAAAAGGAGAATTGGAGGAGAAAAACCAAAGTGTATCCTTCTCTTGAGGTTGCAGTCAGTCCAAACGGCCAGTGTAATAATACTCTTTGTTGTTTGTCAAGCTTTCGAAATAGTTTCATTTCATTATCATGACATCTGAAAATTCCAATTATTAATTTGACAAGGACAATTTTGAAAAAATAATAACTTACCAGAGTGAGAATGTTTTTTTATGTAACATTCTCACGCTGGTTAGTTATTATTTTGTCCAAATTTTCCTTCCTAAATTAATAATTGGAATTTCAGATGTTTCGATAATGGAATAAAACTATTTCGAAAGCTTGACAAACAACATAGAATATTATTACACTGGACGTTTGAACTGACTGCAACCTCAAGAGAAGATACACTTTGGTTTTTCTCCTCCAATCCTCCTTTTGTTATTGTTATATATATATATATATATATATATATATATATATATATACAGGGTGGCCCATTGAGAACATACCGCAAGTCATCACAGGGTGGGAAAGAATGTTTCGGCAAAATCCAAAAACACTTCAAAATTGTTTGACGCAAAATGCATAGTGAAACCTTCAACCTCCTAAGTAGGGCTGTCATTCCCTATACAGTGCTGCTAGGTTTTTGAAAATCGATCCACTCTTTTAGAAAATATGTAGCGTTGAAACTCCAACAATAATGTGTGACGAAAAATGCAAAAATCGATGCAATTGTACTTTGAAACTCATTTATCATTCAAGTAAATGCTCGAATTGCTGTCCGCCAACCTCCATACAGTCAAACCGTTGTCGTACATTCTGGAGCATTTGCGGTGTCACTTCGCGACATACGTTGATCATTCTTCTTTGCAACTCTTCTAATGTGTCTGGTGGTGTTTTGTAAACAAGGCTATTTAGGTATCCCCACAAGAAAAATATGAAGGACTTAAGTCGGGTGACCGAGGTGGCCATTCAATTGTGCCCCGTCGTCCTATCCATCGTCCTGGAAACGTATCATTTAAATAATTGCGCACATTTTGGGAGTAATGCGGAGGAGCTCCGTCTTGTTGGAACATGAGTTCCTGTTCATTGTATGCGGGATCGTTCCCAATAATATTTGTTAGAGCTAGGTCGATGGCATTTTGTAGTAAATCCAAGTACATATTGCCTGTTAAATTTCCAGGAAGGAAGAAAGGTCCAAAATTACCAGCCCATACATTTAACTTCTGGGGGTGTTGCGTGGGTGACTCGTGGAAAATCTTTGGATTGATGTCAGCCCAGTAACGCTAATTGTGGTGATTCACTGAACCATTCAGGAAGAAGGAACTTTCGTCCGAAAAACACACATTAAATAGGAAATTACCATTGTTTAACGCTCGCTCACTCATAACTTCGCAACATTGCAAGCGAAGATCAAAGTCGTCTTCATTTAGTTCGTGCACTAAGCGAATTTCATAAGGATGGAATATGTATTTTTTTATTACCCGTTGGACACTAGTACGAGACACACTCGTCGCAATGGCCAATTGTCTTGTACTTAGCGTACTATCTACTGCAACTCGCCCCAATACTGCTATCTCCGTAGGTTCATTTAGTACTCGAGTTTCAAGCTGCCTCTTTTTGTTATGAACCGAACCTGTTTCGCGAAATTTTGTCACCACTTCGCGAACAATTTTTCCAGAGGTATGTTTGTCAGGAAGCCGTTGGTTAAACAACCCCGCGACCCGATTTCCACATTCATCGTTTTTTTAAAAAATCTCAATAATTTCCACTTTTTTGCAATTCAATAAACCATAATGATAAATTTTAAATCGACAATTCAACCACGACAGGTATATAGCAATACTTGACCTAATTTGAACGTGCAGAAAGAAACCCGATAATTTTTTACTCACTAAAATGAGCAAAAAAATCTGTAAATTGACAAAAACAACGAATTTATTCGAAGAAATGTATTTCAATAATACCTACGATGAGTTTTAAAGTACAATTGAATCGATTTTTGCATTTTTCGTTACACATTATTGTTGGAGTTTCAACGCTCCATATTTTCTAAAAGAGTGGATCGATTTTCAAAACCTAAGCAGCACTGTATAGGGAATGTCAAGCCCCTTCTGATGAAATATCACTCGACCCCCTTTCCTATTTGAAAAAATGTTTGGGGTGACACCCCTACTCAGGAGGTTGAAGGTTTTACTATGCTTTTTGCAAAATGTGTCCCCCTGACAAACAATTTCGACGTGTTTTTGGATTTTGCCAAAACATTCTTTCCCACCCTGTAATGCCTTGCGGTACGTTTTCGATGGGCCACCCTGTATATATATATATATATATTTCTTGTTTTGTTTTAATCTCTCTCCTAGTTAAAGAAGTTAAAGAAAACGGGGGCCCTTCCTTTTACAGTGGGATCCAAATTGTTCACCGGCTGCGGAAATCGAACCCGCGTCGGGTGGAAGCAGTGGGCACAAGAATAACGCTCGTACCACTGACCCACTAGCTCTCTTTGTATATTTATACATATAAATATATATATATATATATATATATACCTAAATATATATATATATATATACATTTATTTATATATATATATATATATATATATATATGTATAAATATACAAAGAGGGCTAGTGAGTCAGTGGTACGAGCGTTAGTCTTGTGCCCACTGCTTCCACCCGACGCGGGTTTGATTTCCGCAGCCGGTGAAGAATATAAATATATATATATATATATATATATATATATATATATATATATATATATATATATATATATATATATATATATATATATATATATATATATATATATATATATATATATATACCCAAATATATATATATATATATACATTTATTATATATATATATATATATATAATATATGTTTTTCCATAGATTTTCGCGTGTATAATGTGTTGAGATATTTTCTCGGGTTTCTGTTCGTGTTCTGTGTTCTTGTCAAAAGTTCATTTTTTTATATTCCTATCAAGAGTGTATTGAAAGAAAACAAGCCAATCACAAGAAATGCATCACAATGGTCAGTCTTTCTCTCCATGGGAGATTGAAATACTTTTATATGATGTAATCTCTCGTTCGGTAAGGAAGTCTTCCTCACTCAATTAGTCAGCGTCATGAACAGGCATTCCATTATTACTAACTCAACTTGCATTACTCAAATAGTCTTTGAGACACTTTCTCCGAGCGGCCTTACTCAGTGAAGATTGATTATATGATTTATTTGTATGAAAAATTAATTCCAGACGGTCCGTCTCTCCATTTTCCATTTTATCAAAGTTATAGTCATGTTGCCATTATTTTAGCTTCAGGATTAAGTCCGTGCAGCGAGAATCTAATTATTTTCCTCGACAAAAGATTATGCAACAAAACTTGTCATATTTTCAAAAGCTCATTAGTATATTCCCATCAAGAGTGCATTGGAAGAAGACAACCCAACCACAATAAATGCATCACAATGGTCAGTCTTTCCTTGACCAAGAGTTGTTCAGTGCTCTTCTTGAAAATATTTTTTTTTTCGTTTCTCGGTTTGTATAGGTCTACAGTACAATGGAATAACATTAAAGTCAATAAGAGTATCCTTAATATTTTTTCAATATTTTTTCATTCAAAAATTAAAAACAGCAAACCATGAATAATCGTCAACGATATATCTAGTTGTTTTTCCTCTTGCGATTTTCTAACGTATGCTGACGATCGGAAAATATTTCATACATGCACTAACGATTCACTTCTGATTTGTTCTGTTGAACAAACATCTATGAAAAAGAAATGAAATAGTTTTGATAAGAAATTAGAAACTGAAATGCGATTTTTTTTGTTGAGTAGCCGTTGTCATATGATTGTCACCGTATTGTCAATATTGTCGAGGATATTTTTTGGTTTTTTCAAATGACCAAACAGTTAACTTTCGACGAATATGCAGATTTGCACGTATTTTATGAACGAGCATTCTGTAATGCTGCAGATGCGCCGTCTTTATAACGAGCATTTTCCCAATCGGTTGCTACCGGCAAGAGAAACTTCTGAGCGTGCCGATTGCAGCTTGAATTAGACAGGTATGTCTAACGGATTGCTCATGTGAGCATGTTCAGTCGATATTTTTCTATAATACGTACCGTTGTATTTGAAGATAATATTTTGGAAGGTGTCGCTGATGATACTTCCATTATAAATATATAATCCAGTATTCACAGAATCATTAAAAAACAACTGCTCCTCCCATATTACATTCAGAAGGTACATACCATGGTACATGCCATGACATATGCATGACCGAGATTTGCCAATTGATTAATGAGTAAACAAAGAGACGATATGACTTTCAATCAATTAAACTTGTTTTATACACTGATGAAGCAGGTTTCCGAAGGCGTAATCAACTCTCACAATCTCTACATACGGGCCGAAGAAAATCCACATGGTATATTGCAATCTGAAGACCAATCTTATAGGACCATGCATCTACATGATCGATTGAATGGAGAACCTCATTTGGAGTTCATTCAGAACTATTTGTTGAAAATATGAACAGGATGTTCATAAAATCAGATGTGGAATCATCTGCGACTGAAAGATAAACTTTAGTCACTATCTTCCATCGTCAAGATAGCCTCTTGTGGGGTAATGTTGAAAAGGGAAACATTCTCAATTGGATATTGATAAAAAGATTTTTCTGTTAATTGAAAAATCCACGATAAAAATGAAGTAATTTTTTTTTGTGAATGTCTAAGAGAAAACAACTACTTTCCCGGCTGAAGCCACGCTGGACATTGAACTACATCAATATCCAATTGAGAATATTGCCCTTTTCAAAATTCGAATGGACTTTTGGAACATGTTTGATCGCAAACCCGATGACGGAGATGGTTTTTTTTTCAGATGGAAGTATACTGTGGCATATCGACTCATCGTAAATCAAACTGATTTCTGGAATTCAAACTTTTATTTCTGACGCGAAACGGACGACGGTGTCACAAGCTGGCTGGCAGAATTTATCGCCCGAACATAAAAATCCACACAACAGGCGTAAACTGCTGGAATTTATTGTGTATCGATTGTCCACGGTTGAATTGATCAGACTGGAAAATCTATGACATCTACTACATAAAAAGTTTGATATGTTGGTGTAAGGTGGCCTACAAGGTGAACAAAATGACCCGATTCTTTCAACACTATTCGATATTGGAATGAAAATTTATATATCGGAGGCAACGAACAAATTTCAAAAAAATTCGAATAACTGATGTGATGGAATACAAATTTTCAGAAAGATTTATTAGAAATTTTGGCGGATTCCACTTTTAACATGTATTTTTCTATTTGCCCGACCGTGGTGAATGATAATCACAGTATGAATTCCTAAAAAAACAATGTATGATACATTCCTGATGGTTCTCGAAAATTAAACAGGTATACATGTAACAAAGTTAGTCTAAACCAATCAAAATTTCATATAGATCACGTGAGAAACCCCTGACGCAGTAGTTTCACCCGTTTTTCGACGATTGTGATACCCGCAATCCAAAAATACCGTCAGCTTGAAAGTCGAACCAACAAAATGCCCAGTATATTGATATACAGGGTGATTCAAAAGTACTTTGACAAACTTCATGAGGTGGATCCTCACATTATTCTAATATGAATTGTCCAAATAAATACATGTCCGGAAACGCTTCGTTTCCAAGAGTGTGAAAGTTTTATTTTTATTTTCGTTTTTTTTCAAATAACTTTTGGAAAACTGACCTTAGTCAAGAGGAAATTGGTATTGAGAGGTTTTTTGAGGTGTCGAATTCGAGCCATGTTATTTTTGCTCTTACTCGTAGGGAGCGCCACCTATACGTCTTTTTCTTTTTTGAAGATCCATAACTTTTTTGAGCGTTCTTTTAGCACATTTTCCATCAGAAAATCAATTTCTCTATCATATCTACGTAAAAAAGCTACCTTTGTTACAAGTCGCTATGAGCAACCGTTTTCTAGATATTTGGACTTGAAAATTTCAAGTCGATTATTTGATAATCGATGCGTGTTGAAGTTATTACCATCATTTCGCATTTTTCACAAGAATGCTTGGGAAATGAATTTAACGTTCAAGTAAGTAGTCTTGGTTTTTTGTGGGGGGCGCCACCTATTCTATTTATTTTTACTCGTTTGAAATAGTTATTTTTGTATCGAAGGTGCAAAATCTGTATTTGTTTTAATAAAATCTGCAAGAAATATAAACATTTTATTTCAAGAAATTTTGAATATGTGGAATAAAATGAAATAAAGGAAACGAAATTGTATTCAAATGGATTGTTCGAAGTGTCCACCTTCAGCGAAGATACAGGCATCCAGTCTTTTAGTTATTGAATCTCGTACCCGCTCAAAAATTATTGGTGTGTTTCTCATTGTTTCACAGGCTTCTACTATTTGGTTTCGAAGATCTTCCTCGTTCGCTACTGGAGTTTCATCAACTAGTGACTTCAAATGTCCCCAAAAATGAAAATATAGCGGGTTTAGATCTGAGGACCTTCGTGCCCACGCCTGGTTAGGTTCTTCTACACCCCTACAACTCCATCTATTTGGAAAGACAGTGTTGAGCAATTCCCTGGCTACAACGCTAAAATGGGCCGGAGCCCCATCATGCATAAACCACATGCGGAATTTCTGATGGTACATGCTGGTAGTCCCGGCAATTCATTTTCTAAAAAGTCTCTGTAAGTTGCGCCATGCAGTCGGAACGAAAGAAAGAAAGGATCTATCAAGTAATTATCAATAATTGCCGCCCATACATTTACTGAAAATTTATACTGATGATGTCTTTCACTAACTGCGTGCGGATTTGTCAGAGCCCAAACATGGTTGTTATGAAAGTTTGTGATTGCATTTCGGGAGAAGTTTGCCTCGTCCGTGACGAGTACATATCTTGAAAATTGAGGATTTCCAGCCAATTTTCTCAAAAACCACTGACATATAGTAAAGCCTCGGGGAAAGTCTCGTGGCAAAAGAGCTTGTACCCTTTGAATATGGTATGGATAAAATTGTTGATCGTGGGTAATCCTCCAAACTGTGGACTGTGTAGAATTGAGAGCTTCAGCAATTATTATTGTACTTGTTTCTGGATTTTCTTCGAGAGCGTTCAAAACAGCTTCTTCCATTTCTGGGGTTCGGACTGCTCGTGGTCTTGAAGCTATCTGTTTCTGCCAAACGACGGTGGAGACTGGTAAATGTTGGAGCTGAATGCAGTACTCGATAAGGAAATCGCTCTTGGTAAATACGTCTTGCTTCGCGCGCATTGCCATCCGCAAGGTCATAAACGAAGTGCATATCGGCTAAATGAGCATTATTGTTCAAATAATCCATTTTTTCAAAATTAGTGTTTCAAAACTTACAGAAACTTCAACAAAACAACAAAACATTTAACTGTCAAATAATATATAATTACCAAAACTACTTACTTAAACGTCAAATTCATTTCCTAAACATCGCATCGATTATCAAATAATCGATTTGAAATTTTTGAATCCAAATATCTATGAAACGGTTGCTCATAGCGACTTGTTACAAGGGTAGCTTTTTTACGTAGATATGATAGAGGAATTTATTTTTTTACTGAAAAAGTACGCTAAAGAAAGTTATGAATCTTCAAAAAAGAAAAATTCGTGTAGGTGGCGCCCCCTACGAGTAAGAGCAATTATAAGGTTCGAATCTGATACCTCAACAAACCTCTCAATACCAATTTACGTTTAATTAAGGTCAGTATTTCGAAAGTTATTTAAAAAAAACGAAAATAAAAATAAAACTTTAACACCCTGTATCTTGAAAACGAAGCATTTCCGGACATAAATAGACAATTCAAATTTAGACAATTCATATTAGAATATTGTGAGAAATCACCTCCTGAAGTTTGTCAAAGTACTTTTGAATCACCCTGTATATGCATGGAAAAGAAGGATTTGTTAGTTCAACCAAATTTATTTGATCACTTTTATTGGCTTGACCCGACTCTATAATATCAATCCCAAATCATAGGTTTATTCGATTGGTGGAATCATTTTATTGCGGTGACAAAATGGATTTCTCAATGCTATGCGAACATTTCCTTGATTTGAATATATGTTCATCTATTGAAACAATACGGAACTTGCCTTGATATTCTAATAAGAAAATGATATTGAAAATCTCAAAAAGGGACACTGTGATAAAACATATATTCAACAAAAAATAATATTTTCTCATTCCACGTCGAATATATGAGGGACTAGAAGTGCTCTACAATTCAAATGTTATCACGTGAGTGAAAACCAGCTAGCATTGGCCGTGACGTCATACCTTATGAATACGTTTGCGCCTCAACTCGAAACATGCAGTCATTCATAGTTGAAGGATCGTGTTTTGAAAGAACTAGTTTGTGGGCGAAGTAATAATAAAAATTGACTGACGAAGGGTTCTTCAATAGATAACACAGGTCTACAATGATTTTGGTGCCGCTAAAAGTAAAACTGATTTCAAGTACATTCGGTACCCTGATAAAAACTTGATACTTACTTTTTTAATGCTACGTATAGTTTTCGAGATTTCATTTATTAAAAAACGAAAGAACATTCAATTCAAAACATTTAATTACATTTAATTACACATTTTATTTCACAGGTTAGAAGCTTTTCTTTTCAGATTTTCTCCGATGGATGTCTTCAGGACATTCCCCTGTAATACTCCAACAGTAATCTGCCATCATATGCTCATCCCAGCGACCTTGGTATCTATCTTCCATCACCTTTGAATCTTGATGGAAACGTTCTCCTTGTTCTCCGCTATACGCTCCAAGATTTTCAGGAAACTTGTCTAAATGATTGTCCAGATAGTGTACTTTTATGCTCATATTACATCCAAGATTTTTTGAACTAATTAGGAGGTTTTCAACTAACTCTTTGTAATTTTGTTTTCTGATTTCCTAAAATTTTTTACAACAGCAACAAAAGATTTCCAAGCCGCTGCTTCTAATTTATTCATTGAATGTATGAAACCATTTTCTTTCATTAAAAGTCTTATCTGTGGGCCACCAAAAAAAAACAGCTTCTGGTTTTTCATTACTGAAACCGGTAAACTTTTTCGAAAGATATACAAAACACGGAAATTAATCAACGTATGTCTTCTTCACTGAATCTGTTATAGGTTTTATAAACTTTTTCACTACATATTCACCACAAATGTAATGAAATGTATTCGGATTATTTACACAACACCTTCTCGACGACGGCATATCAATATCATTAATTAAAAAAAGAAATGTATTGATTATAATGACATTAAGTAGGATAAAATACGTTTTTTAGGTTATTATATCGATCGATACAAACCTGAACGTAGCTCCAAGAATTTGACAGCTTCGCACGACATCTTGCGGGATAATCAACCGAATTATAACCTAGAATTAGCGGCACCAAACAAAAATTTTTTTTGGAGACCTGTGTAATCTAACAATCTGCCACGTTTATAAAAAATGTGGAATGTTTTTTACTTGGAAGCGTGAAGTTAGATAAGTAGGTATGTGTTGTTAAGTAAGTAGTAAAGAATGAAATGGTAATACCTGGTGGCTTTCGGAAATCGACATATTGATAGGTGAATAGAAAAATCGAATTTAAACGGTTTTCTTCACATAAAGGATTCAATATAAAATTGAACCAGAGAAAGGTAGATCTCAGGTGAAAAACAACTACTTTCCTGGCAAATACCACGCAGAACGTTGAATGATATTCAGCTGAAAATCCATGCATACTTCCATATAATATCAATGGACATTGAATGCAAATGTTTCTTTCTCATAAGCTCGATTATGTTTAATTTATGTCGTGTTCACCTAACAATCCGCATACCGGTTTCAGGCTTCTTGGCCCTCATCAGTACGGAGTAGTCAACCAGCCAAAGGTCCAAAGAACTCTGGCTGAAGTGAGACACAACGTAAACAAACCCATTCAAGACTATTTGTATAACAAGCTTTCATTTAACTTGCTCACGTATCATGAAATTTTTGTTAGAATAAAAAACAAAATGACGGCTCCAAGATGGCCGACGGATTCTGTTATTGTTTCGATTCTATTCCAAATTGGTATGTGGGGGTTTCAAGGGTCGAAGATTATGAATTTTCTGTTAAAATTCACGAATTCAAGATGGCGGACGAGTTTTGTGATCAAGGTCCGATTCTATGCAAAATTGGTGTGTGGAGATTCTTGGGGTCAAGAATTATGAATTTTTGTCAAAATTTATGAATTCAAGATGGCGGAAGAGTTTTGTGATCAAGGTCCGATTCTATCAAAATTGGTGTGTGAAGATTTTTGGGGTCGAGTATTATGAACTTGTTCTCAAAATTTATAAATTCAAGATGGTGGAAGAGTTTTGTGATTTACCGAGTGATTCAATCCATAAATGGTATGAAAATATGACTTTCGGTAAAAATTAGATAATTCAAGATGACGGATTTTATGACTAAAAATAATTTAATAGAAATCATTGAAAATCTTTTTGAAAACAAGCTTTTATTCGAATGTGCTAAGAAGGAAAAAATATTTCTTTAGATGTGTGACGTAGGTTATTCTGTGAGTAACAGATTTAAAAGCTTGTAGCGCAATGTTTTCAGCATGAATACCAAAAATAGGTATTTATGTGCGACAAGCTTCTGAATCTCTTACTCACAGAATAACCTACGTCACACATCAAAAAAAATTTTTTCCCTTCAGTGCATTCGAATAAAAGCTTGTCTTTTTTTTATTATTTTCATTCACAGAAACAAGGAAGATACCCATAGAGACCACAGCTGTTTAGCGATATGACTCTTTTTTTCTCCTACAAGCTCTCAGCCATTTTGAGCGACGACTGCGATCTTCTGGCAACATTTTCAATATTTCGTCAGGTGTGCTCCCTGTGACTTGCACATAGGTACAATGCAATATTCATAAAATAACTTCTCATTTTCCATTCCGAATTTAGATATTTCACTGCAACTGCAACTACACCTGATAACCCACACGATACTTCTACACTCTGTAACCGAATGTCTGAATCACTTGTACATTGTGTTTATTTGCCCGCAGTGGTGAGGACTGACGTCATGACCGTTCTCAGGCTCCTAAGTTCGTTTTAAATGATTTGCTGGCGCGCGAAACTAACTACTTATATTTAAGGCATCATATTTTGCATAGCTCATTTTTTATCATAATTGAACATTTTTATGCAGTCAATTGAAGTGAGGCCGTGAGCGTACAGGCGCTGGAGGATGGCCAGATGGTCCGAGTTCAATTCTCGGCACGGCTAGATTCGTTAAGCGGGAGGAGATAGGTGACCAACCCAACATTCTTGGTACCTAGATATTAATCCACGGTTACCAGCCGAGTAGTGGTTCGGATGACACTTAAAGGCTACGATCCCCGTCTCCTCAACTCACACAAGTCTCTGACTTCCGAGGGTTGCTTTGCAACTAAGTTGGCAGTCAAAAACAATTTTAAACAATTTTTAGTTGCCTATTTCCAACTCTTATTGAATACAAATATCATATTATAGATAGAAGAAAATCATATTGGTTGAATTATATGCGTTAGATGGCGAAGCGTTTGCACAACTGACCCTGACCGAGATAATGTTACCGAATAGCAAAGCCAACTTATCATCGTTGCGATGTCTGGACTAATTTCTGGTGTCTTTGGTGTCTTGTGTAGTCTTTGGTGTCTTGTGTAAGCGGGGCTTTCATTTCACTCTTTCAAAGCTGTCTCGTTTTATCGCGCTTTCCTATTACCTCTTACCTGCAGGAGTTCTATCTCGCGAGATTATAGAAGACGCCTACGCCTCAGAGGTGAAGCGGATGTTACTCTCTGCCAAGCTGACCAACATGGGGTTCTATCTGGCAAGACTATAAAAGACGTCTACGCCTCAGAGGTAACGCTGATGTTTCCTTCTCCAATATAGCCTGTAAGGGGTTTTTTTCTGGCGAGACCATAGAAGACGTCTACGCCGCAAAGGTAACGCTGATGTTTTCCTCTCCTAATTAGCCTACAGGAGTTTCTATCTGGCAAGACTATAAAAGATGTCTACGTCGCCGACGTAACGCGGATGTTATCCGCCGTCGATCTAGCCTACAGGGACTTTAGTTGAACGAAATTTAAAATGCCTACTGTCTCAGAGCACCTTCAACTCTCGTTCACAAAATAATTATCCTCACCGGTTAATTTCCAAAAATTCGGCACCACTGGTTCACTAAAGATTCTGGTTATCGCGCGCGGTGACTCTTTGGATCGGGCTCGGTGATATACTATCACTTTCAATGCATTCTGAGATGATTCCTTGTCGGTTTTCCCTCTTTTACTGCTCCCTCTCTACCGAGTAGGTGACGTTCATGCGCGCGCCGATTTATGGACCAAAATATTATACGAATTATATTCTAAACAGTATATTTACCACACTTGTAAAATTTCTTCCAACACCACTTCGCTTCTTCGAGCACGACTTGCCTGTTCACCAGTTGGACCACGACCAACTTTTATTAATCGCGTTTGCGGCAGTTGCACTGTCTCTCCTATGACGCAGACCGGATGACGTCAATGCTCTCAACCCAACTATCTGATTTTTCGGGCTGCTAGCGAGAAACTCCTCGTTCGAACCGGTGCGGTTTGAATTTTCACGATGAGTTATATTTCCGTATTCGAAATGCTTTGCTATAGCGCGCTACTCTGCTCGCGGTGCTCGGTGGGACCAGTTGTGTAATGATTTCGGAGGGAGTCTACCTTGCTTATCGGGTTGGGTTCCATTCATATGAATGGTTATTTTATGATTCTCAATAACGGAGATATGTTTTCAATTTTTTCAGGGCGTCTAAATGAATACTGGAGAGTAGTAACTTTATTCATAATCATTGTGAAAAATCCGAATCTGTCTTCTCTTGATGAACAGACTCAAATTCATTCCGTTTTACAACCCTATCAACTTTGAAAAACCTTTTATATTATCTTTATCTCACCCGGAGGGTAGACTTCACCTGACTATAAGCAACTATAAAAAATCCTTCGTTACAACTGCCTGGTATTCATAATCAATTGTCATATTATCAACTTAATATTACCGAATGTGAGCTCTGTAACTGTATGTGCGATGGATGCGATAGTCAGTAGTGATCGTTCTTGGTGAGTTCAGTGCGTTCTTTTGTATTATTTTGAAGATGAAGTGCACTTGTGTCTGACTCTCACTCTTTTACCAAATAAGCAGTCAGACACCGGCCAAGGTTGATATTTTTTTTCCAAATTCCCATTTCATTCAAACCGTTGTGTGTTGGAGATTCATTTCATGAAAGTTATAGGTACAGTGTTGAAATTGAATTTGGTACGCTACTCGTGCAAAAATCGCAAACTAGTATTACTTTCAACAAACGTATTAAAAGCTTGCTCCTCATTGCTTGCTTGTATTGTGGATAAACACTCTGGATTGTTGCAATGTGTGAAAATAAACTCCCAGAAAACATCGAAAACAACTTGTTGATCCACTACAACTACGTCGTCAAATGCTAGCCCTAGATTATGCAGCCAGAATCTCTTCAAACGAAAGTAATTTCATTTTCTCGACCATATTCAAATCTAGTGCAGTTCGTCAGGATTCCTACGATGATAATCCGATAAGACGTATCCCTTTCCGGGAAAGAATAAAGCGTATGTCGAACAATTCAAATACTCAATTTCCAGTAGAAAAAATAACCCCCCTTAGAAAATCATCCTACCTAAAATCGATATATCCCTCACCATCTTCCACAAAAACTCCACAAACCCTCACATCATAAAAAGTGCTTTCCAAGAATCCATCTCCAAATACCCTAATTTCCATCAAATATTCACTGACGCATCCAAGACCACACAAGGACATGCAGCAGCTTAAATATGCGGCGACAGTAGATTCTCCATACGTCTACCTCAAAAATGCAGCAAATTTACAGGTGAAACGACAGCCATAATGGCATCACTCAGAATGTGTAGAGAGGACCCTAGAAAAAACTTTATTATCATTACAGACTCTCTAAGTGCAATTCACGGATTGAAACAGTTATATCTCATATCAATCAAAGAAGAACTTTACCAACCACAAATCGAAGCGAAAAATATCTCATTTCTATGGGTACCCTCTCACGTAGGGATCACAGGTAACGAAGAAGCTGATGCCCTAGCCTATAAAACAGCATCTGAATTCTTCAAAATGAGCTCCCGTCCTCGGATCACAAACCCCCGATCCAAAACTTCATACTCAGTATCTGGCAATCCACTTGGACTCATGCAACATCCAAACTCCGAGAAACCAATGAAAAAGTGAACAAAAAGTTATCATTACCCACGAGAAGGAGAGACCAAGTCGTTATTAACCGTCTCCGGTTAGGACATACGCTCCTAACCCACCAACATATAATGAATAAGGATCCATGCCCCATCTGTCACAACTGTGCCACACAAATCACAGTTGAACACATCCTGGTAGAAGGCCCATTATACAACGAAGAAAGGAGTTCAAACAACCTAGGAGTCAACACCAAATCTATCTTCAACAACGATCTACAGAAAGTGCTGATGTTTCTGAAAGATATCAATATATATTGTAAAATCTGATTTCTAATCAACCTGTGTTTGTTTTCCCCTGCTGATAACTCTGGGTAGTTGATGCGGGGTCATTTTTGTTGAAATAAAAAAAAACTTGTTTATCATACCCGCATTATAATCCTCGTTTTATGAACTAAAATGCGTGCGGAATCTCAAGATTGAAACACGCCGTGTTCTGAAAGTTGCTAGGTAACAAAAACAAGTCCAACTTCATATCAATCATATGAACTGTCAAAACAATCGCTATATCCATATCAACAAGACGTGGCGTCAGATGTCCATTATATACCTGATTAGATGTATTAAAATATAAGGAACATTATTCTGATCGGAAATTGATTTCTAGCACTATTATTGAAGTTATGATGCAGGTATAATAAAAAATAGCATATGGTGAACGTGTATAAGTGCCTTCAAAGCACTCGCAACGTGCGTGCTCCAAAGGCTCACTTATACACTTGTATCATAATATACTATCATACAAGTACAAAGAACCCGAGAATATAATGGTTGTATTGTGATTCTTCGGATACATGCAAAGTATCTGTAGGCGAAGACCATTCTAATGAGAGAAAATGATATCATCATCTTCGGCTTGGAAGCACCCAAAGACAATCTACTTCCGTAGGCTTTTATGAAATTCATGCGTGTAGACCCTTGTGGTACCCCACCCTCGAGTCGAGTGTGTTGGGAAAGATTCACCTCATACATCACTGCCGGCACCCGTCTGTGCAAGTAGCATCTCATGAAGTTGATAGAGGTTTCGCTGAAACCGATATAATGCAAGATAATAGTACCAAAATACAAAGTTTGTTCGCATCGAAAACCTTCGTCTGTCACCTTCAACAATGCTGTGGTGTAGCTGTGTTGAGGCCTATATCCTGACTGGCACATCGGTGATATATTAAAATTATCCAAATGATTTTTCATCTGACTAGCTAGGATCTATTCATATGCTTTCGATATAGCACACAATATACTGATGGGGCGCAGTTCTCTATATTATTCAGGGGCAATAATTTGAAGTAGAGGAATTACGTGTGTACATTTTCACGAAGAGGTATATTTGTTAAATTATATGCAGTAGTTGAAGATATGCATAATGAATTGCAAGGACAGCTATGTAACAGCATATCAATTCCGATATCATTGGCAACAACTGCCGTTGATTCAATAGATAGCAGAGCAAAAATCCGTGGTTAGTGAGAAATTCATGTTGAAATTATCTATTCTATGTGGTTTTCTCCATACTGAAGAAGGGTGTCAGTATCAGGTTTCGACTCGCTTTTAGATGAGTCAAAGAAATAACGAATAATGTTATTGACGTCATTCAGGGTATCAGGAATTTTCGTATTTTTACATTTTGTATGAATATTTAGATCTTTCAGATCTTTCCACACGGTTTTATTGTTTAGATTTTCCAATCCTCATTCTAAATATGATATCCTTCTCGATTATGGGTGCATGTGAATTGAAAGTTAACAGAATAGTTTGACTGAATATTCTGGATTACTGTTACCTAGATCAGTTAGGAAGGCATTCAAATTGAAACATCTGAAATCCCTGAATGTGTACAAAAAAGGTTTAGTTTTCAATTCTTCAGTGCCAATAGAGCAACATACAATGCAGTGATCCGAGAAGGGCTGTAAAACAGTGGATTGTTTATGAATCAGATGTTCAGAACATATTATGAGGTCTAGCAGTTTGGCGGAAGTCGGACCATATCTGGTCGGCTGGTAATTAATTTGTTTAAGACAGGAAGTATTCAATATATTATGTATCATGGTGCATTCTCTGCTGTCAGGTACGAGCTAATCTATATTCAGACCTCCGGCACACAATACATAATTGAATGTTGTTAATACTCTCAGAAGCATGCTTTGCAGATTTATATATTTCTCAAACATAGTAGAAACTTACTACCTTGAAATTTTGTATTATGCTCTAATTGAATCCAGAATTCAATCTTTAATCCTGGGCTGGGGTAGTGTTCCAGATGTTCACATAAAAAATCAATCACTATGCAAAAATACTCTTTGAAAATGTTCCACAAAAAAAAAGGGAATTATCCGACCGATGAAATATTCAGGGAAACAAAAATGTTCGACCTAAGACAACTCTATCTTCATCACATACTGATACGCACCCATAGGAACAAATCTACCCTTCCTCAAACTCTATATCATACTCACCAAACCAGAAATAAAACGCACCTACACACCAAAAAAAGTGCACCAAAAAGAAACATTGGCCATAGGAACCATACATACCTCTGCCAAAAAATGTTCAATAAAACTCCAGTAAAAAAAAATTATCATAATCAGTTCTATCAATCTCATTGAAAACAGAATGAAAATATATGAACATAGTTCAAGAAGGAGAAATATACAGCTCCTTCTGAAAAAACAGTTAGAAAATATTCTTATGACTGTAAAGCGGAGCTTATTCCCACTTCTCCCTAGTTTTCTTATTCAAATATTTTCAAACTATCTCTTTTTCATTATATACTCAATGTGACTGTGCAGTCACCTTTATTTCACGTATTCAGTATTCTCATGTGAATATTTTTTAAATTAGTTCTATCACTATTATTAACTATACATTATATTTGTTCCTTTAGAATTTAAACAAAGTATCCATAGTATTTCCATGCACAGCTTCGAATTTTATCTTCGTTTGTTCACTTATAGCTTATAGCTTGAAAGCATGTCCTGCAAATGAATGTAACAAAAATTGGTAAATTTACACGTACAAATTGAATGGCACTTCATAATGTTAAATTTGAATATTCACCCATTTTTACTACCAAATGAATATTTGTATATTTGTGTACTACAATTACAATTTCATTGTTCTGTGAATAAAAATCATCATTATCATTATCCTTTTTCTTCCTGATTGCGCGGTGTTGAAATGGGAGATGGGGGCAAGTAATTTCAACCAATGTAGAAACACCGTTTTAAAAAGGAACGTTCGAGGGGAAGATGAGACTCAACGACATGGTTTACAGAATCCACCGTAGCTCTAGGACTGATATAAAGGTTGTTCACCAGGAAAGATTTGAGCACCATCATGTTGAACTGATGGCTTTTGATTGGGACGAGCAAAGCTGGTGAGGGACCGTGTTGCGAATTCCAATAACGAGGTGTGGAAATGTCTTATGGAAACCAACCACTCACACGGATTCCAAGACGGCAGCGTGACTGAGTGACATCATTATTGACCCTATATAAGTGACGGCGGATGCGGCGAATCAGTCAGTTATTTGGTTGGTCAGTATTGTACGCAATATTTTAGTGGTTAACCGTGATTGAGTTATTATTGTCAGTGTTCATCATTGTGTAATGCTTCCTAAAGGCGAATAAATGGATATCAATTAGTTGTGTAAGTGCAATAATCACATACCGGTGTTTTGTAATAATATGAAAAGGGATTGGTCCAGTAGAAATGAAAAAATCATCCAGTTCCGAAGATGAGAAACTCCTGCAGATCTACATTATCCTCAACAGTCGGTATTGCACACAAAAACAATATAATCAGTTCATTTCCATTGTCTCATCAGTAAAAATCATGAATGCAATTTTTCATTCAAAAGTTGAATTATAGCTGTTCCACAACTCTTTCAGTGTCCATGGTGATTGTTATTGGGTCATAAATATTGCGATTTGCATGCATTACGGAGCGTAGAGCAAAGTATATATTCTAGTTTATTTTATTTTCTATCAGCACAAAATTTTATTTTGGCTTCCAAGGCAATTAGGGTGGAATTATTGATAACTCCCATCTCAATTTTGTAGACCACGCAGTCGCTACACACAAATCCCCAGAATTATACCCTCGCAAGTAAAATCTGATCAATCATTCTAGCACTCATCCTATCGGTAAGAAGTTTCACACAACTTTCCATTACACTGATACGCATTCGAAGCTCTCAACATTTGCTCTTCTCCCAAATTTGTTCTGAAACTTCTGAGACACAAAGTCATTGTTCAGCATGCTCATATGTTGAAAGGTTACACGTTCGTGAACACTGTGAATTTTGATTATTAAGTGCCGATAAGAGATCTTTGACGTCAAAGAACTCTTCACACGCTACTGCCAGTGCTCGAACAGGAGATATATATTCCGATGTTTTCATACGTGTCATGTCAAAGTTTGAAATAATACAAAAACATTGAAACGCCTCATTCTGTTCATATCTAAGAACAATCGTTCCAGCCACAAAATGTCAGTTGTTTTGTTTTGGTTGAATTGGGTATAGGTAGAGCGAAGTGCAGCAAGACTAGGTGGCATGAGCAAGACAGGAACAGATATTATCACAATTCAATTCACCATGGAGGTGTCTCACTTCGGTAACCCGACTGAGTGCCACTCTCCAAACGACTCACCTTCCTGGAGAAAGCACTTGACCCTGGTTTTATCTTCCTCCTGAAGGGGACATCCAGATCTACCTGATTTTGTTATTACTAACTGGGATACGTTTGATGATATCACGTTTTTTTTGCAGCCTTGATGACATTCCTCTAAATCTTCCTGGAAATTATGTAATCGTGACGGAGACTTGTATTGTTACTGTATTTTTTAATATTTTTGTAGCAGGAATACGAATTCCTTTAGTCAGACAAACTCATTCTATTTCTTAAGTGGATTCATTACGTTACACTTCATAGTCGATAATAGAAACAGAGTTAATTTCTGAAACGTCACCAACTTTGGGAAATTCTGCATTTTCTTCATTGTGAAGTATTTCAGGCAAATCATTCCTCAATTGATAGATAGGTACATTACTAACAAATGAATGATTTCAAATCTGAAATAACAGTAACTTGAAAAAATTCGCAAGTCTTTCAAGTCAACATCACTTACTCCCTAGGGGCGGAAGAAACCTAAACAACTGTAAAGAAAAGATCGGTTAGACAGTTTGCATTTGGTTTCACGAAGTAAGCGATGTGTCTCCCCAATATTTGGTATTCATAGCGCTCATTCCCGAACGGCATATGGCGCTATACGAAGTGAATCTACTACTCACAACAATAACCAATTTCAGTCGTGTATATCACATAATTCCTCAGTACTGCTATAGTTTTGGGATGTTCCATCGACTTCATATTGTCTGAAGCGCGTTTTGTGAATTTACACTGCACGAACACACGAAATTGAATCATGTCTACTTCACAAACGTTGCTTGGCGGTGGATGACAGGAAATGAGAAATATCAGTTCACATATGATGGGTTATATTACAGGATAAGTTGCAATATTACAGTATACTATTATATGGGAGGAAATGAGATCACAGACGTGAAAATTCGGTTTATATTCACATTTGCACTCTGGAACTCAAGACTCCATCCGCTTTCCCAGTTTCATTACTATTAAACAGAGGTCGTCGAACCATATCGTCGAGAGATGTTAATCGATGAAATCAGTTGGGGTTGATGAGTACTGAGGCTGGTATTGGACTCGATATAATCAATTAATTTAGTTATTCATTCATTCATTTATAACATGTCAAGAGAAGAAGCTTGTATACTCTTTTCTGAGTACAAAAGAATATATCGTTATATTGAAAATAGAAACTAACGACATTAAAACAAAACTATCTGATATGAAAGTAGGGTTGGTGGCATAGTAGAAGTCAATAGCGTTTCTGAAAACGTTCACTAGAGGAAAGTCCATAATGTGTGCGAGTACTTCGTTCCACAATTCGAATGACCTATTGGAAAGGGTGTATTGTCTCGGACATTTTCTAAATGCTTCCATTTTGAGTGTGTATCGATGTCCACGGAGACGGTCGAAGGTACAAATTTCATATATATTCAAATGACGAAGTATTGTAGGGCGTGGTGTTGTGTTGAACACTTTCAATAAGTTTTATGTCACGAATCAACCACGGTGACCACACTGGTTCTGCGATTAAGTCGTATTATGTAGGTTTTATAGAGAGTACACATCAGGGAGGGTGAGGGTTTCTGAAATGATTGTTCTATTGGATATAGAGCACTATCACCTTTTTTCACAATTTTGTTTACCTGTGCGGACCAGTCTAGTTGATTCGTCACTGCAACTCCTGAGTCGGTGTGGGTATCCATCGCAGGCAATTTGAAGTTGAAGAACCTATGGTGGGGGTTACCGAATCCCTTATGGAGAAGAATCCATTTACTAACCTGAGGCATTGTTCTAGCTTATGTCGGACTGCAGTTGGCAAATATCGTTGCTGTAGAGTTTTGAATCGTCTGCAAAGAATAAAGCGAAAGATGATATTTCGCGAGCTAGATCACTGACATAGAGGAGGAATAACGTTGGACCGAGCACAGAGCCCTGGATAACATCACTGGTAACCTTTTTTTCTGCGTCCGCTGGTCTGAGATACCAACCAAATCGTGGCATAACGGTATAATCCTGCTGGAATTGTCTGTCTCAATCTCCTATAATGAGAACCTAACTCAACAGGATTATCTGGCTAGAGTCTATGGAGTTCGAAGACTCATTGGCCTGCAATTTTCCGGGGGTGGAAAATAAGTTGTTCCAATATATTCTTGAGATAACAAATTCTCAATTGCCTCTCAACAGATTTTTCATTTGTATCGGGAACATATACATTCATCAAGGGGTATTGATATGTATGTTTTTTTGCTTTGACTGATATCACACGAAACATCAATTGTACATAATGACCATCAAGGCAGCCATGTAGACTGAACAACACTTCTCAGTCAAAAATTCGAAAAACTTTTTGTAATTTATGTTGCTTTGTCTGGTAGCACACAAAACACTAATATTACATAATGACCATTAAGGCAGTCTGTACGTACATTTTCTGGCTTAAGCAAAGATGTTTTGAATAAAACAGCTAGGCACTGATATATTGGAATCTTTGCTGTTGACTAAAAGAAATTCTTCACAGCTTTTTAAAAATTGCGCGTCTGACTTAAGCGAACTGTGAACTTCTATTTTTTTTTTTGGAAGTACTGATTTTAACTTTCTTCTTGCATTTATATATATATATATATATGTATATATATATATATATATATATATATATATATATATACATATATCATATATATATATATATATATATATATATATATATATAGCTGAACCCCAATTAAGTTTTAAAGAAGTTTCATAACAGAACGAAGCTTATACTACTACACTACTACAATTATATATAATGATAATAATAATAAATCGCCTTCATTCATATGTGATATGAAATGGTGAAGTGTCAGCTGAGAGCTGTTTTTCAACTTTATCAATTTTTTACAAACAATTTGAAGAAAAACCAGAAGAAATCGATCAAATATACAAATGCAAACCGAATATAATAGTGGTGGGAGAGATTAATATTTCATAGATATAACAAACAATGAATATACATCAATGCAATAAATACAATAAATATACACACACATATCACATAAATTCATATACATATTGAACACATATTTACGCATATAAATAACTACTGAATAATAATACTAACCATTATATACATGATTCAGGTTTGGTTTACATTGCAAGGTTCGTGAGACGTTGGATGACTAAGATTCCAAAGAAAAAAAAGGAAGTTTGAGTCTTCTTCTGAAATTGATTATTGAATGATCCCTAAAAGGAGTTGAAAGATCTTTATAAAGTTCGGAAGCAGTGTAAATGAAGCTTCGTTTATAGAGTGAGGTGCGATACTTGGGAATCTGTAGAGTCTGTTTTTCCTAGTATTAACATAAGTAGAAAGTTCATCTCCGATGTGAACTGAGTGGACAGAATGTGTTAGGAATCGCTCAGTCCAGTGTAACAGTTCACCCCTGAGTTCGAGGTGTTCAAGTTTGATCAGCTATAGAGCATGGAGAACTTCATCGAATGCTCAACAGAAGTCGATGTACACAACAGCGACAGGAATAGAAGAATCGATAAGTTTGGAACAGTAATCGGTAGCGAGAAGGATATTAGAGGTGACTGACCTTTTGGGTACCAATCCATGCTGGTTTGAAGGGATGAGCTGGTGGATCAAGACAAGTTCCAATATTTTTTCGGATATGATCTTCTCCAGGGTTTTTTGAGGTATGGAAGCTGTGTTAATTGGGCAATAATTTTCTAGGTGTAGCTTATTCCTTTTCTTTAATATGGGAGTCACAAAAGTTGTGCACCAGGAATCGAGTGATTCGCAATTTAGGAAACTGTTTTGCAATTGTATGGTTTGGTCAACTCACGTACACAGTTGCAGAGTATGTATGGGTGATATCGATCTGGTCCAGGAGAGAAGTTGCTTTTGAGTGTAGAAACTAAATTGAAAACGGTCTGTTCGTTCATTTCGATTCCTTTAGAAGAGTATGGATTTCAAGTGGTGAGGTCGAGCTGAAATGGGGTGAATTGGTTTTCATCGTTGAAGTTTTTGCAGAATTTATCTGAGAATATGTTAGCAACTTGGAGATGGTCGGTGATGATAATATTGTTTTGGGCAAGTACAGGTATGGTAACTTTGGAAGAGAGCTGGCATCTCACGTAGCTGTGTATTGCCTTGGAGCCCTTCGAAGGAAGATCGTTTTCGTAGGTACTGCGTGACTGGCGAAATTAAAGTGTTAATCGGTCCGAGTAATCTCTGTGTAAAATGTAATCGTCAGCATTGGGTTTCCAAAGAGCTTTTTTGCGTCTGATGTCGACCAGTAGGGTTTTATTCACCCAAGGGAGTCAAGTTCAAGTCGGTTCAAGTTTTCTGCTAGTACAAGGCATTGGCTATCAGTATCGGCAAATTGGTTGTGGACAGATTGGTACGCTTAATGTTAATGTAGGATATAGTTTGAACCACGGCCAGAATACACAGTTGGTCGCAATTTCCCATTGGTGGTGGATAATCAAAGTTGGAGAATAGTCATGGATCGTTTGTCAAAATTAGATCAAACCTTGAAGGAGTGTGAAGTCCTGAATTTGATCAATTAATGTTTTGAAGATTGGAGTCTCAGGTTCGGATAGGTCTGGTTGGGGTGAGCAATAAGCTGGAGATAGTCTGCAATTACAGTGGAGGGGATACGATAAATATATACAATGTGAAGGCGACAGTCAGCTGAAGTCAGATAGATATATGTTCATTATTTCTAAGAGAATATAACTCTTGTAAACAATCCCAATGTCAATGATACAAGTCAAAAATTTATAATAATAATGAAATAATTAAAAAATATAAAGATAATTGAAGTAATACAATTTTACAATCAACTTAATGTGAAGTGTTAAGTTGACATATTGGGTTGCAGCTACATTATTGAGAATGATATGCAGTTGAAGTAATAGACATTCAATAGATAAATACAATATAGACATGAGATAAAAGGTGATAATTTATGGACTATTAAATGATGATATCACCATGTGTCATCAAAATACTCTTGTAGATTATAGTAGGCCCTATCCCTTAGAAGTTCTTCTGTTTTTTCCTGAATAGTCTGAGAGACGTTGTTTCTTTGATATTCTTGGGAAGTTTGTTGTATATTTTTATTCCATTGTATATGAGTGAATCTCTCACTGAATTTGAGGTTGGAATTGGGAGTCTCAGTTGGTTCATTTTACGCGTGTAATGAGCAGTGGTTGTCGTTTCATAATGTGGTCTATCTTTATGTACTATTGATACTATTTTGACTATGCCAATTGGGATGACTGTTGATATTTTGTGTTGTGGGAAAAGGGGTTCACATGATTCTCTCCATTTCGCCTGAGGTATCTTTTGCATAAGTTGTTCGCTACAGACTCCCCAGAATAGTATACAGTACCTCAGCTAAGATTCTATAAGCGCAAAGTAAACTGATTTTGCAGAAATGGAGTTCTTTGGAAACACTCCTCAGCGCATAGCAGCCTGATGCTAACTTTCTATTCAGGTGCTAGATGTGTTTGTCGAATTTCCGATTTTTATCCAGATTCACTAAGACTTTGGATGTGATACAATTTTCTATTATATTCACTCCTAGAGGGTTATCAGGTATGATGATTTTGAATGCTATAACATTTTTTTTTTTTCAGCGTTGAGTGTTACGAGATTGGAGTCCCACCAACTCTTCCCTTTATATCTCCACACATCCTTATTTGCAGTATGTCTTGTCATATCACATTAATGTGGTACCTCTAAAAAATTATAAATTACCTGTAATTGGGAGATGAGCTAGGTCATCGATATATATGAAAAACAAAAGAGGGCCCAGCCCAGAGCCGATATTCTAACAATTTGCTTCCTTTCGGAAAGATAGGATTTGATCCGAACCTGACCTTCTCTTAAACCATATCTTCCAAGTTTGCGAAGTACCAAATCAAACTACAAACTACACAGTCAAACGCTTCGAAAAAGTCACATAGGATAGCAGCAGTGGTTTCCCCATTGTTGATCTCATGTTACAACAGGTGCAAAAATGAAGAGATGGCATCGGTGGTGTTTTTTTTATTTTGAAATCCATATTGATTTACACTCAAAATCTTGTTGTTTTGTCTGAAAATTCTATAATTCTGCGTTTTACCAATTTCTCAATTATTTTACCTAGTGTTGGTATTGAGGATATAGGTCTGAAGTTGTACGGATCTTCTTTATTACCACCCTTATGAATTGGTATTACTATCGAGGGGTTGAGGAAATAATGGAATTGTCCTTATGTGAACGACAAGTTAATAAGTTCAACTAGGGTAAGAAGTGCACTCTTGGAAAGGTTTTAAATTTTTTTATAGATATGTTATCAACAGCAGAAGTTCTTCTATTTTCTATTTCTCTGATGAACTCTTCTAATTCCCGTAAATTTGTTCTGTTCAGAGAGATGATATTATTTATGTAAATATCTTTGAGATATGTCAATGGATCAGAAGTTGGGATAATTCTGTTTTTGAATTCCTCCAATATGGAACAGTAATAGTCGTACAGGATGTTGGGTTCCAATGTTGAAGCCATTGGAATTGTTTTTACATATTTTCCCCTCAGTTCATTAATTATTTCCCAGCTTTCCTCAGATTTTCTGTCTGATTCACCTATTCTCTTATTATAATACATTCTTTTCGCGATCCTTATTATCATTTTTCTGTAGTTATTGAAGTAGTTATATACATAAATGTCATCTGTAAATTTTCTTATGTGATGTAGCGACCTCAGATTTTCAGATTAAATTCTTATACCTTTGGTGGTCCAAGGCTTTTGTATTTTTTTGTTCATTTTGTGTTAGGGGAAAGCTTTCTCAAAGTTGTCCATCAGTGTTTCATGGAATGCTTGAAAGGCATCTTCTAGTATGAACAAACTGTTCCAATCAGTGTTCACACAAAGTTGATGGAACCTACTTTAATGTTTTGTGCAATATATTCTACCGAAATGGGATTTTTTTGTTTGTGCCTGATGTTCTAAATTAACTGTGCTATATATAGCTTCGTGATCAGACAGACCAGGGTATAACAATACATGATGCATAAGTGTGGTCGATGTTTGTACACACATAATCAATCATTATTGATGAATACTGTGATATGCGGGTTGGAGAGGTTACATGGTTGGTCATGTTAAAGGAATATGTTCATCAATCTCTGTGTGGTGATAGCTTCTTCGTCCTGAAAGTTGACATTAAAGTCACCAGCTGGAATAATCTAAGAGCGAAGTGGAATTTTCGATAAAATATATTCTGGTTTATCAAAGAATATGCGAATATCAGATGTTGGTTGTTGCATGTATCTACCATGCAACAAAAATATTTTTTTTTCGAATATACTAATGATATTTCAAAATATTTTTCTTCGTGCAGATCACAATATTCATCTGTCCTATTGAATGATATATCTAGGAAGGAATTGTGGATAAGAATAGCTGTACCCCCATGCACTGAGTTATTTCGGGAATAATTAGTTAATACATAATAACCGGTAATATGGAGTGGTTCATCAGGCCTCAACCAATGTTCAGTTAGTAGAACTAGTTTTGGGTATCCTTGCTGTTCTAGTGAAGTGTAGAGTTCATCACATTTGTTGCGCACTGATTGAATATTAAGAGAAAAAATTGTTATTAAAATGTTATTGGTTGCTTGGCTTTTGATAGAAAATTTCCACTTTCACCACTGTTTACAGCATTTTTTTCTTGGCTTTGGAGAACACCTGGACACATGGTATTTGGAGAACACTTGGAGAAGATGATGATCGTAAGGATCAGAAAAAATATGTTGTTTTCAGTATACAGGGTGATTCAAAAGTACTTTGACAAACTTCAGGAGGTGATTCCTCACAATATTCTGATGTGAATTGTCCAAATGAATATATGTCCAGCAAAGCTTCGTTTCCAAGATACAGGGTGTTGAAGTTTTATTTTTATTTTCGTTTTTTTTTTAAATAACTTTCGATATACTGAAAGATCTACCATTTTCTGGTTCAATTTTATATTGAATCCTTTATGTGAAGAAAACCGTTCAATTCGATTTTTCTATTCATTCCACTTCACATGGCACTTATCTTTCACTATATGCTAGACGAGCTTGCCACTCCTACTGAGAAGGAATCTTTTATTTAGAAACCTATCGAGGTGGGAGATTTTCGGAGTGTTTCTTTCTGTCACTAGGTACCGCCAGTTAAAGTTTATCTTTTCCGGCGTACCTATAGGTGTTACAAGATCGATGATGGTTTGTTTACGTTGTGTCTCACTTCAGCCAGAGTTCTTTGGACCTTTGGCTGGTTGACTACTCCGTACTGATGAGGGCCAAGAAGCCTGAAACCGGTATGCGGATTGTTAGGTGAACACGACATAAATTAAACATAATCGAGCTTATCAGAAAGAAACATTTGCATTCAATGTACATTGATATTATATGGAAGTATGCATGGATTTTCAGGTGAATATCATTCAACGTTCTGCGTGGTATTTGCCAGGAAAGTAGTTGTTTTTCACCTGAGATCTACCATTCTCTGGTTCAATTTTATATTGAATCCTTTATGTGAAGAAAACCGTTCAATTCGATTTTTCTTTTCGATATACTGACAATTGAACGAAAATTGGTATTGAGAGGTTTTTTAAGGTGTCGGAATCGAACCTGATGTTATTACTGCTCTTACTCGAAGGGGGCGCCACCTACACGTCTTTTTCTTTTTTGAAGATCAATAACTTTTTTGAGCGTACTTCTAGAACATTTTTCGGTAAAAAAATCTCCCTATCATATCCACGTAAAAAAGCTACCCTTGTTACAAGTCGCTATAAGCAAACATTTTCTAGATATTTGAAAGTTATTACCATTATTTTGCATTTTTCACAAGAATGCTCAGGAAATGAATTTGACGTTTGAGTAAGTAGTTTTGGTAATTACATATTGTGTGACAGTTGAACGTTTTGTTGTATTGTGTGCTCCGTCTGGCTAAACAGCTGCCATGTGAAGTCTATCGACACCAAACTCAACGAGACAATGAGAACGATCAACGGATGTCTGAAAAGCACACCCTTGCCCTGGCTCCCGGTTCTGAGCAATATTGCGCCTCCCACCATCCGCAGACAAGAGGTCTTAGTTAGGGAATATAATAAAATAATATCAAACCCCCTACTCCCAGTGCACAGTGCCGGCTTGCTGAGACTGAAATCTAGAAACCCACCCCTACCACTAGCAGAACAACTTGTGGGAGATTATTTCAACTTGACCGATAAATGGAAAGAAAACTGGGAAGCCTCGAAGCCGGCCCAAGTAGTTCATGTAACCGATCCTACAGTGCCTCTACCAGGAATGGAGCTGCCTCGCCTCGAGTGGAAAACACTCAACAGGACAAGAACGTCCCACGGCATCTGCCGTGACTCGTTCTATAAATGGGGACTCACTGATACCCCGACTTGTGACTGCGGAGAACCTCGCCACATTACAACTGAGTGCCCCCTCACAGCATATGGAGGAGAGGAGAGCGACTTCTTTGAGGCCACCGACTCTGTGCTGGTCTGAATTAATGGCCTTGATTTTATAATTTGATTTTCAATTGTGCTGCACATATAATTTCATCAAGGTGTCTGTACTATTGTATCCTCTGTCATATTATGTGAATTTGTATTTGTGACATTTCTCTCAATAACTAAATCCATGTGAGCATTACGCTAAATAAATATAATTGATGTCATATTCGCATTTCTGCCTTTGGTATATGATGTAATCAACAGAGCAGAAACTGTTGACTCTGTCAATCAAGAGATACTGCTACAAAAATTTGGCAGATACGGTTTAAGGGACAACAGCCAGATCTGGTTCCAATCATATCTTTCTGAAAATAAAGAATTTGTTGTTCGCACTCGAATACCAGTGATATGAAATATGGTGTACACCAAGGTTCTGTTCTAGGTCCCATGCTGTCCTATGCTGTTTCACCTGTACATCAATGATTCGACTAACATATCAATTACGGAAACATTCACTCTCTTTATAGTCGACACCACATTATTAAGAAATAAAAAAAGCATGCTTCACACCAGAATGTGTGAAGATATAATTGAAATAAAAGATTGGTGTAATTTTAACTCTTAAACACTTAACATAAAAAAACAGTATAATACACATGCACATTTTCTGAACTTTTTCTAGTAGTAAACACCATACGAAATTGCACCGCATCAAAATTCCTTCTAGATATAAATCCAAAATTCATGAACATGGCACCTCAATAAAAAATTGCTGAGGAATATTGTGAAAGAATTTGGCTTTCCCAACGCAAAGACTGTGTACTATGTATTGCTAAACTCCCATCCGAGATGTGGGTTATGTTTCTGGGGAGTTTGCACTAATACCCTTAGGTAGTATATATTTGCTTTACAGATTTTTTTTTTATCATATATCTCTGTCAAGCAAAGAGGCAATTTTCATGTGAACACCTATTTTTTCAATATGAAATTTCAACAGTCATTTTAATACATATATAATAATGAATTTTAATAATGATAATACATTTATTCACCATCATTAGTACAAATATATAAAATAGTAGAGTGCACAGATTTTTTGTCCTATGGTAAATAAGCAGATTGGCCCAAAGGAGCTTGTCTATGGGCAGTTTCTACACTATGGACAAGGATGGGTTGAATCAGTCGTGTGCATATTTTATAAAATAGATGGTTTTGGAGGTATACATCGAGTATTTAGTGAGTGATAAGGACGTATACATGAGCATGTGGGTAAAATGCTGATAAAAATTATAGAACTTAAAAAAAACAATCTCAAAAAGTTTTTAAAATGGGTGGTGTTTTTTTAAAATGGACGATCATAACTTGGTATATCAGAGTAGAAACATCATTAAGAATACATAGAATATATAAATTTTTTGATTAGGACTATATGGGTTGAACATAAGTGTAAATGAAAGTTAAAAAGTATGGAATATACATGAAGCCTTAGTATAAAACTCTAATATAAGGTCGTAGTTAGGTACAAAAAAGACATCAAGTGTATAGGAAATATTGTGTTAGTGAAACATCGTTTTGTTGAGAGTCAATGAGGTTGTGCAAAGTAATCCTATTAATAGACCAAATCCATGCTTTCACTTTCTTTTTGAACTGATTTAAGGAGTTGATTGATTTTATCGAGCCTGGTACCATATTCCTCAACCTTGGAGCAATGTAAGTAGAGGAACGTTGGCCTATTGATTTGAGAGCACTTGGTAATAACTGGTTTGCTGAAGTTTTTCCCCTTGTGCGGTATGGGTGTTCAGGTACGGATGAAATGTTTTTTTGTAGGTGAATGTTGAAATTGACTCACAAAAGAGCTGTCGTGGTTCCATTATCTGGATTTCATTGAACAAGAGATCGGAAGAATATTCAGAATATTATTTTTAAGATCTGCTTTTGGACAATTTCCAGAGGCCTCAATTTGGTTTGTCTCAATCCTCTCTAGCCTATTATGCCATGTTGTATGACAGACTCTACCAAGGAGTAATAAGTTATCTTGAGATGATTCACCCTGAAGTATCATTTGATCTGCTTGAATTTAAATATGAGTCGACGCAGTTTGTTAACTATCATTTGAACGTGGACATCCCACAAGAATGAGTCCACCATAATGCCAAGATATTCAGCTGACAGTGTGATTCGTATAGAATGATCATTAAACGTTATATTCTCGTATTCAGGCAAGTGTTTTTCATATGAGGTGAACGCAATGATTTTTGTTTTTGTATGGTAAATCGATAGGTGGTTTGGGTCAACCAGTTAGTAACATTTTTCAAATCACTAGCATCAGTTTCTCTTACCATGTTCCAAGTGTCATCTACATATAACAAAACAGTGTCATCGGCGAAGGAAATAATGGTACCAGCGGAGTTCATTTTAAGTAAGTCGTTCAAGTATGTGATAAGAAGTATCGGTCCCAAAACTGTCCCTTGCGGTACACCACAGGTAACAGATCTACCACCGCTCATTTTCCCATTTACAAATACTTGCTGTTTTCGATTTTGGGAGTAATTTCAGAATAATTGCAATACATTTCCTCTGATACTAATACTCTTCAATTTATCTAGCAAAATCCCATGGTTTATGGTATCAAAGGCCTGTGATAGATCTAGAACTATACCCAGGCATGGTTTTGAGTTGTCAACTTCGCTGTATATTCTTGATGTTAAAGCACCTATCGCGTCTTGTGTGGAAATATTCCTTTGGGAACTGAACTGGTTGGGTGAAAGGAAATTGTATTCTTCTAGATATGTGGTGAGTCTCTTTTTCATGATTTTTAATCTAAGAAATTGAAAAGGAGGAGGTTCTCTAGTCGACGCGTATATTTTTTTTTCCATGTATGATAACGCATAACTTTTCATGAGGCAGTTCGATTCCGATGGTTTTTTTTTTATTGAATAGGGTGTACTTTGAAGTTGGTTCCATTCGAATATGATTAGTCCATTAACCGATTCTATCAGGCATAACTTCTCAGTGGGTTTTGTGATTTGAATGATTCTTTTTTTATTAGATAGAACATACCTTATAGTTGATCTCATTTCAATTTGGAATGGAATGATCCACCCCTATGGGTAGAAAAATAGGGGATGAATGATTTTTCCCTTGTGAACATATATATATAGTTGACATTGATAGATCCTCCTACATCCGTCACAATAATTACATTCTATGAAAGGATGGAATTATATACAAAGTGATGAAATCAACTGACCAGAACTTCCATAAATAATTGATGTTATATATCAATGAATAGTTAAAGTAGATAATCATATTATTTAACACTCAATAGTTGAAGTAAGCTAGGTAAGTAAGTATTTTGGAAGTAATTAAAAATTAAGTGGGTAGTGGTTAGTAGATTTCAGCCACAAAAAATTGAAAAACAAAAAATTAAACCTACGAAAAAATCAACTGAAAAGCAAATGATAAAATAAACCTTCTTAGTCTCAATAATAGCGCCAAACAAACTAGCAATTGAATTAGGTTAAGCGTAAAATGATGGCAGCGGAATGCACGGCGGCGTTTTGATTAATTATTCGAAGTAATTTCGTTGATTGTTTGTTTGGCGCCGACTCGAAATTAGTTACTCACATTAGTTTAGGTGCTCAATTATCATCAACACTTCTTCTCCTTCTGCAGGTGCCATCTCCATTTAATGAAGGTTGGCGACAATTTCGGCATACTTATTGCGGTCCTGAGTGGTATGAATTGAAGAGGATGTGTTCATACCGGTCCAGTCGCATATGTTTTTCAACCATGAATGTTGTCTGCGTCCAGGACCACGTTTTCCTTCGATTTTTCCATCTATTATTAATTTCAGTATATTATTATACTTGTTATTACGGTATATGTGGCCCAGATAGGCGGTCTTTCTTCGCTTTATTGTTGTAAGTAACTCTCTCTCCCTTTCCATACGTCTAAGCACTTCATCGTTAGGTATATGTTGAGTTCATAATATTTTTAGTAGTCTGCGGAAGATCCACATTTCAAACGCCTTGATTCTGTTCATGGTGTCCACTTTTAATGTCCATGCTTCTGCTCCGTACAAGAGAACTTAGTGCACGTATGCCTTTACAAAACGGTATCCTAAGTTTAAGTTCAGGGTTGCGTTACGTAATAGGTTTTTCATCTTTAGGAATGTGGCTCTAGCTTGTTATATACGTGATCTTACTACGACGTCAGGATCTACATTTGTCGTTTTGTTGCTGCCAAGATATTTAAACTCCTCTACTTCCTCTATTGCGGTGTCGTTGATATTTATGTTCAGGTTTGGAAATCTTGTAATGGCCATTACTCATCAACACCAAGAAGGTTCATTTCATTTTTTGCATTTCAGTTGATTTTTTCGTCGGTTGAATTATTCGTGAAAAAGTTTTTCTCAAATACGTTTGATAAACCGGAAGTTAAGGATATCGGTCTGTAATTCTCCAAGCAGTCTTTTTTCCAGATTTAAAAAGGGGCTGTTGGTAGCTAATTTGAAATGTTGTGGAACTAATCCAGTATTTGAGATCAGATTTATTATAAGACTTACAGGTTTCGATATATGGTGGACAATGGATTTTGAGATCTCGTTTGTGATCTGATCGGGGTCACATGCTTTTTTGTCTTTCAGAATTTAAATTTTTTCAATTTCTTGTGTATCCGTGGGTTCTAGGAACATTGAGCAACTGAAAATTTTCCTTTTTCCATTTTTTTGTTGTTTTATTTTTCAATTTTGCTGTCAGTTTCTCTCCAATACTCGCGAAATGATCATTGAAAGTGTCTGCGATAAGTTCATCGTCTGTTAGTCCTTCCCCTTTTACGGATATAATTTTTTTTATGTTTACTTCCTTTGTTTTCTCACCTGTAGTTCCGTTAACAACACCCTATATTCAATTTTTGTTTTTCTCATCACGGAGTTTAACTTATTTCGATATTGAATATAGGTATTACTTATTATTAGGTCAAAGTTTTTTGTTTTAGTCCATCACGTTGTTTAGTAGATGTTATTATTCCGGTGGTTATCCAGAGTTTTTTCTTACGTTTATTACTTTGTTTTAAAATAGTAGTCGAGCGTTCAATGAACGTATTCAATCTTATCATAAAAAATATCAGTAGCATTTAAAACATCATTGCAATGGAGAACCGCGTTCCAGGTTTAATTTCTCAATAAATTTATGAGCCCTTGTATATTAGTATTTTGTCTCACTGTATATTCTACCTCTTTTTTAAATCAATATCGTCCATATTAATCAAGTATTAAATATTTAGTATAAAAAAGTATTACATTTTAAATTACTTATTTGCTCATTATCTTAGACTTGTTTAATCCCATACAAATTCAATTCATCTTATTTGAGTAATATTTTTTCTTCAATATTTGTAATCATATTTCCATCATTTCCATCAACGTTACTCTCAACATCTCATAATGAATTGCGAATTGTTTCCCGTAGTGCTGCACGACAATTCAAAAATTCGCTATACATATTTTAAAAATGAATTATTTATATTTCATATATTATCTTATGACATTGTGTTTGTTTATAATCCAGTTTTTTTCATTACTTCAGCCTATTTCTGCAACCTGGGCTAAACATCGACGCCGGTGAGCACACTCCCTTTAACCGAAAATGTTGCCGAATCCTCTGTTGTTTCAGAGGTAATGTTCTTTAATCTGCTCAACATATCTCGGGACTACCATTTTAACGTCCCTATCGTCTTATCTCGTGCTCATTGATAGGACGCCTGCAGCTGTGAATATGCTACTACGCTACAGTTGTTAGGGTATTTTTAACACGCACCTTCCTTGTCAGGTGGTAACCATTCAAGTATGGGTTACTCAACTTCAGATATCGATAAGACTCTCGTCAATCTGACCAGCCAACGGTGCCCATCATCCATTATATCATTATTATTATCAATATTAGTCCAATAGTATAGGCGGGGAATTGCTGAACAGACATACAAACACACACATATGGACATTTTTCATTTTCATATTTTTGTGGTTCTACAAATGGTGTATAATCGACTCGTGTCAAAATCTCAATTTCAATTTATTTACTATCACAGTACTTTATCTCCTCCATAGTGGAAGTAATATGAACTTGATGAATCATTCCGACGTAAAATGGTCCTGAACATCACTAACCCATGGCAGACAACATAATTAGAGAGTTGAATTGAATGTTCCAATTGGACAGGTATCCGAAGTCAGACACATGTAGTTAATGTGATGGAGATGCGATAAATTGCAGGAAACTCTGGGTGTGTTATCTAGCAAACGTACATCTGGCAAGAACAAATAGAAAACGAAAACCAGGTGATTTATGGTTGTTGATGCGATTGTATTTCTCGCGTGTTTCCATTGTATACATTACCGAGTATTATTGAGAGAGCTGTGTTGTCGGGAGAACTGATAAAATAAGTTATACAAGTCTTTATTGAACCCATTTCAAATTCATATCCGCCCTGTCCTACAATACAATTCATATGTGTGAGGGACGGCACCCAAGCAAATACTGAAGCCTACCTTGACTAATCATCAAACATCTTCAGATCACAATACAGAATACAAAGAAGAAATGAAGATGATTTCAAGAAACAATCTGAAAGAAAGAAAGAAGCTAGAAAATGACAAGGCGCTGAAAATCGATGAACATGAGGCCACATCCACTGGCAATTTGACTACAAACCTCGATGAAAATTCGTTCAATATTTCAAATGACTCCAACCGTGTGAACCCATCTATAGAAAAAGTAAACCAGACATCGCTTATGGAGGAACTAGAAAATGCAACTATTCTCGAGGATGCTGTGAACGAGGCCATAAACACACCCGATCTAAGCATAACAAATGAATCAGAAGTAAGGATAACAAATGAATCAGAGGTCCCAATACCATCCCTTCCACTGAGAAAAATCCACATATTTGGAGACCAATATGCCTTGGGTTTTTCTAAGGTACTCACCAAAATTGACACTGGCCATAGATGCTGTGTATATGAAAAAATTGAAAACGTAGAGATCACTGATCTTACAAAAAATATATTCACCGAAACTATTCATTTTGGTAGGGAAGACTTGATAGTGATAATGTTCAATACTAGAAATGTAAGCAATAGGTACTCTCTATACAATTTTTTTTTAAATACATTAGGTATCAGCAAGTTCACCAATTTGATAATAATAACAGAGTGTCATTCTCTGAATGACAAAAATATCAATAGAATAAGTTACAATCGAATCAAACAGTTCAAACAAAATAATAAAAATTGTTCTTTGACACTCTTATCTGGACAAGAACAAAAAGGAAGTAAATTTGAAGTGATTGAAAAATTTAAAAAAATCCTAACATTTATTTCAAATCGGACACATAACTTTGTTATAAAAACTATAAACAGAATTGAAATTACCACAAATGAATCACTGCAGTTTTTTCGAGGTGAGTTCTCACTCAAGGAACATCTCAATCAAATCCACGACCAAACAATCCTCTAGGTTACAAACTAATCCTCAACAAAATACTTCACTGATTCTATTGAATATTCAATCTGTTCGTTATAAAATTGATGAACTCACAATATTTTTGGAATCTGAAAAATTGCCAACATTTCTACTCTTGACTGAACATTGGTTACTAAATGATGAACCATGTTTCATTCCTGATTATCTCATTGTCTCGAAATTCTGTCGGAAAAAAATGTTACATGGTGGAACAATTATTCTTATTCATAAAAATATGTCAGAAATATTTTTATTGATATAGTAGTAGTAGTAGTAGTAGTAGTAGTATTTATTTAACTAATTTCTATACATTTCTGCACAATTTTAGCAAGTCAAAAATATAAAAAGAAAAAAATGTATATATATATATATATATATATATATATATATATGTAAAACACATTAAAAGTAAAAATAAGTTGAACAAAAGTCACATTAATAAAAATAGGAGCAGAAGTCCAGCTAATACAACATACATATACCATTCACACATATAAAATCTAAGATGTGTTTGCAGGAATAATCACATGAACTTGTACTCGTATAGGAGTAAGTAAGATCAGTTCGCTTCATTCAACGAATTCAGAGTTAGGGGAATTTAAATCCGAAACTCCGAAATGGAATAAAAACAGTAGTTTTAAGAAAATATTTCATTCTACTCTTGAAAATATTCTGGGGAAGATCTTTAAAGTATTCTGGAAGTTTATTATAAAGGTCAAGGTCCAGCGAATTCTTCCTAGATTTATTCAACCTAAATCGTTGACATCTAAGTAGATTTCCAGATCTTGTTGGGTAATTATGGTAGTCTGAATTTTTTATTAATGAATCTTTCTTGTTGTGGATTTCCAGTACAGAGTAATAAATGTAAACCGATGGAATAGTCATAATTTCTAGTTTTGTGAAAAGAGGTCGGCACAAATATGACAACATGCTGGTTGAGGGTGAATTTGAGTTCTCAATAGCTTACAATAAAAAAAAAAATCTATATAATATGTATGTATAGAGCGCCTGCAGGTGTAACAAGTGATACATACATATTCCTTGAAATACTTTTATCATCTCTACCACTCAGAGCTGAAATCATTCTTGCAGGAGATCTCAAAATAGATTTCTCCCAAAATTGTACATTCACTAATATCCTACAAAATTCATTCATCAGCTTCGATCTGAAAATGCATATTGGAGAACCAACTAGAATCACAGACAAGTCTGCTACGGTAATTGATTATGTTTGCTCAAATTTTATTGACAAATCTGATACGAGAGTTATTTCTGCAGGCTTATCTGATCATAAAGCAGTTCAACTTAACTTTTCACTCAATAGAGAGAAAAGAAATGTTGTATTCAGAGAAGGTAGAATCTTCAGCAAACAAAACTATAAAAAATTCAAACTATCATGTGAACAGACGAATTGGAACATTATAATAAATGCTTCTGACCCTGTTACTATCTTTCAAGAAATTGTAAGTAATAAATTTGATGAATGATTTCCACTTAAAAAATTGAAAATAAAAAACAAAAAGCCTTGGATAACAACAGGATTGAAAGTTTCTGCAAAAAACTTCAGATCCCTGCGTACAATTGAAAAATTCACATCAAATACAAACTTTTTGCAATATTTTAATAAATATAGGAGTATTTATAGGAATGTAATCAAGCAAGCTAGGAACAATCATTACTCCGGCAGGATCGAACAATCAAAAAACAAACCTAAAGAGAAATGGGCAATTATCATTGAATTACGGGGAAAAGGAAGTATATCGACAACAGCGGAGATTAGTAACATAAACCCTAATACATTGAATGACTACTACTGCTCTATTGCAAAAAAATTGACAGCCAATCTAACATCTCAACTGGATCCTTTGAGCTATTTCGACAATACTTCCTGCCAAACCTATTTTAGATTAATGCCTACAAATGTTCACGAGATGAAACAAACACTGAGGGAAATAAAAAACGATAATTCCTTCGGATTGGATGGATTAACTAGGAGACTATTACAAAACCTACCATTCAAAGCGCTATCCGCACTAGCAGATGTAATAAATAAATCTTTTGAAACTGGAGTATTTCCCTCAGGCTTAAAGACGGCACTTGTTATACTTCTTTATAAAGGTGGTAACACTACCCTCCCATCAAACTTCAGACCAATCTCGTTGCTATCCACAATTTCTAAAATCATAGAAAAATTAGTTAAGAAAAGATTGTTACTATTTTTATCGACTGGAAAAATATTAAACGAATGTCAATTTGGGTTTCAGAATTCTAAAAATACTAATGACGCAATTTTCTCTTCTCTGGAAAAGGTAAACATGAGCTTGAATGAAGGTGGAGCAATTGCAGCAGTGTTTTGCGATTTTTCGAAAGCTTTCGATCGTGTTAACCATAAAATACTACTTCAGAAAATGCATCACTATGGAATAAGAGAAACATGTCTCGATTGGTTCAGGTCATACCTCGAGAATAGATCGCAAATAGTGAAAACGAACGATGTATGTTCTGATCTTTCGACACTATATTGCGGAGTACCTCAGGGATCTGTTTTGGGCCCGATCTTGTTTTTACTGTACATAAACGATCTCGCTACAATAAATATTGAAGGATCCTTCACAATTTTCGCTGATGATACCACATTGTTATGGCATGGGAAAAACATTGATATCTTGAAACAAGTGGTCTCTTCAGATTTAAAGAAAGTTAAGCAATGGTGTGATTCAAATTAAGGAAAAAAATTTTAATTCAAATTCACTATGATAACTTACTCTTGATGGTTAATTAAAAAGATTGAACAAGTGTATCTTTGTAAGAAGTTAGCTTCCGGAGCTTTTGCTGTTAGAATTGTTGCCAATGAACTTGACATATCTACAGCCAGATCCACATACTTTGCCCTTGTAGAGTCCCATCTAAGATATGGCATTGCGTTTTGGGGATTTGGTAATCAAACACTCCTAAATCAGGTATTTGTACTGCAGAAGAGATCTCTTAGGTACTTGTGTAGGGCTAACTACAGGGATAGCTGTAGACAACTTTTTGTTATTCTGGAAGTGGTATGCCTGATTCACAAAAAATATGTTACTGATTCTTCTGAAAATAGACCTTACAATACCAGATAGAGCTGCAATATTCACCTGCCAATTCCTAAACTGAATTTTACCAAACACTCTAATATGTATGAAGGGAAAAGAATATTCAATCACTTGCCACATTTAATTGAAAATATATCAGATCATAAACTCTTCAGAAGATCAGTTAAAAATATGCTTCTTGAAAAGGCTTTTCATAGCCTGCAGGAATATCACGTGAACATGACTCAAATACCGTAAAGTGATGCTAAAATAATTATTATGTAAACACTTTTGTTTTGTTTTTTTTTCTCTCTCTCTCTCCCTCTCTTTTGTGTTTTATCTGCTTCAATACCACTTTCAACATATACGACGGTGCATATATATATATATATGTGAATACATATGTTATTTGCTTGACGAAATCTGTATATATTGTGATGCAATTGCTTTTATAGTATGCAAGGTTATTATTATTATTCATTCATCAATTATTTTTTGTTTTGTCTATATTTTCATATCTATCTGTTTTATATTCAATCGATTTCAATACTTCTACCAATCCTTTTATTGATAACTATATTTTTTATCTTACTTTGTCAATGAGAAATTCTTGGACAATAAAGTATATCTATCTATCTATCTATCTATCATCACAGAAAAGCGGGCGAATTGTCAGATACTTTCATGGCATGTTCCTACAAAATCACATTACTAATTTCACTTCATTTGGGTCACCCTTGCATTGTTCAGTTTGAAACATTCCTCACCATTGCTTCATGAAAATCATAGAATACACTACATGAGGACGACTACAACACCATACATTTGAAGAAAAAAAAAACATTTTCCCACCCACTTTCCAACTTTAATGTTTTCCCTTCTTTTTCGAGGTAATTCATGAACATTATGAAGTGTTTTGTGAATCCATCCTGTCACCTCACTGGGCTCATATTTTTCCAAACATGGTACGATGATGTATTGACGAATATCACAGGGCAACCTAACGTAGTGCCAGAAAGTTTAGAAACACTAAAACAATATCGCCAACTCACAGTGTGAAATTGTTCTCTTTTACGCCAAATGAAGCTCAAGAGATCTCGAGTAAAACTGAAAATGATCGATTCAAAAATATCATTCTCACAAATCATATCATTATAAATCATTTCAATCACAATAATATAGAAATCTGAGGAATGAGTCGCAAACTAAGATATTTGAAAAACAAGGTGCTTGCATTCAAACCTGTAAATTTTTGGGATCAACTTGGCGACACTTGGCCTACCAGATAATAGAGATTACTAGCGTTTTAGATAGCGCCAATGTTGTTTTAAGTTTAGTTCATTGAAAGGTAACAACAGACCACACATGGTATATTTATTTCTTTAGCTCCCTTTTTGAGGTGAACTGTTCGCGTGTTCTAATTTCAGCTTTGCTATCGGTTGAGAAAAAACATCTGCCAAATTTCACCATTAGCAAAGCTAGAATTAGAAGCTCCCGAACATTGCACAAAGAGAGCATCGTGTCGTTGTTTTATATTTTGTACCATATGAGTTTGATGTTAACTGAATTTCCTTTTAGAATATTTTGACTGGTGAAGAATTGAAAATGAATTTATGTCCAGCAAATTGCATCAAATATAAATACGATCCACCATAAAAATATCATAATTCGTCAAGATTTTTACTTGCCTTTGGTACTGAAGACCGGTGAATATTCGAATTCAGATTGTCCACACATAACACAAATGGGGCTCATTTCACAAAGAGTATACTAACACACTACACTACTTAGAAATTAACACACTAACATAACAGATTCAAACTCCAGTTGAATTGAACACTAGTAAACAAAACTTTTCTACAGAAAATTAAACCAACGGAAAAATCAACTGAAAAGCAAAAAATTAAATAAACCTTCTTAGTCTTAATGATAATTGAGCTCCTAAACTAATGTGAGTAAATAATTTTGATTCGGCGCCAAACAAACAATTATCGAAGATCATTAAATTGATTTGTTGAAAATATAAGCAGGATGTTCATAAAATCAGATGTGGAATCATCTGCGACTGAAAGATAAACTTTAGTCACTATCTTCCATCGTCGAAATAACCTCTTGTGGGGTATTCATGTTGAAAAGGGAAATATTCTCAATTAAATATTGATAGAAAGATTTTCTGTTAGACATTCACAAAAAATAACTTCTTTTAATCGTGGATTTTTCAATTCACAGAAAAATATTTCTATCAATATTTAATTGAGAATGTTTCCCTTTTCAATCATTATATTACTTTGAAGAAGTAATCAAACCGCCGCTATGCATCTCCCTGCCATCATTTTACGCTTCACCTAATTCAATTGCTTGTTTGTTTGGCGCCGACTCAAAATTAGTTACTCACATAAGTTTAGGAGCTCAATTATCATTAAGACTAAGAAGGATTATTTTATTTTTTGCTTTTTAGTTGATTTTTATTATTTCATTAAAAAGTTTTTATTTTTCAATTTTTTGTGGTTGAAATCTACTAATTACTATCTACTTAATTTTTGATTTCTTCCAAAATACTTACTTACCTAGCTTACTTCAACTATTAACTGTCAATTAATATGATTATCTACCTTAACTATTTATTGTTATATAATATAAATTATTTTTGAAAGTTCTGGTTAGTTGATTCCATCACTTTGTATATAATTCCATCCTTTCATAGATGTAATTATTGTGACGAATGTGGGAAGATCTGTCAATGTCAACTACATATGTGTGCCAATGTTCAGAAGTGAGAAATCAATCATCCTCTATTTTTTACCCATAGGGGTGGATTATCCCATTTCTAATTGGAAAATGATCAACTATTAGGTATACCCCATCTAATGAAGAGAGAATCATCCAAATCGAAAAACCCACTACAAAGTTATGCCTGATAGAATCGGTTAACGGACCAAAATTCAGAGGGTGAACGATCAATATCCTCCATTTTGCTACCCTTAGGGATGGATGAATCATCGGAATTATTTTCTGGACTTATCGTTCACCTTTTGCTGGGAAGAGGTAATGAAGGAAAGGTGAATGGTATATTGAAAAAGCATAAGAATATCATAGCCGGAGTTGTGTTGAATATTTGATAGGTGACTGTAGTACACTTATTTCTATCTCTAACAAATGTATTTCTGTCGTTTTCCTGTGAGTGGAGTTGGTTCTGTTGGTGGTTTCCTTGTAAATGTACCTATAATTATTGGTATTATCATTATTATTTTGGCACTTCTCGATATTCCCTGTATAATTTTGGGTTTTGTCTGCTTCCTCGCTAACAGAGCCGAAATCAGAAGCTGAATCAAGCTCAAATCACCCGTAGGTACGCCGGAAAAGGAAACTTCAAACCAGCGGGGTTTTCTAGTGACAGAAAAAAACATTCCATTCTGTTCACCTATCTCAAAAGGATTCTGTTTCGATAAGAGTGGCTGTATGCCCGACCAGGCGTATATATCAAACAAGAGAGCCATGTGAAGTGAAATATTGGAAAACAAGGGACTTTGGGGTATATTCCCAAACAATTCAATATGAACTGGTAGACCACAAGTGAAAAATAACTACTTTCCTGGTACCCTGCAGGTGATTCAAGCTTGATGGTGTTTTCATTTGTGTTGGATCTCGCTTCGGCCAGAAGTCTTCGGATATCTGACTGGTGACTACTCCGTACTGATGGGGGCCAAAAGCCTGAAACCGGTATGCGGATTGATAGGCGGACCTGGCATAAATTAAAACTTAATCAAGTTTATTAGAATGAAACATTTGCAATCGATTCTCATTGTCTATGAAAGTTTGCATAGATTCTCAGGTGAATATCATTAAACGTTCTGCGTGGTATTTGCCAGGAAAGTAGTTGTTTTTCACTCGTGGTCTACCACTTATTTTCAATGTATATTGAATTGTTTGTGGAGAGACCCCAAAATCCCTTGTTTTCTTATATAGCATAGTTTTCTCCTTTTCTCTTTCTAGCTATGTACCTACTTCCTGTCCTACCTGCATCAGAAATGTTTTGCTTGAAAAACTCAAATTCGCCGAAGTTCTAGAAGTATTAAAAAACTCAAATCAAAATCGAGTTGTGGTTTTGATATGTACTCTCCGCTAAAAGATGAGAGATTGTTATTTTTGCTGAACTACTTCAAGAGATTTTCAATTCATATCTGAGCACCAACAATTTTTTTTAATGTAAAAAATTCAAAATATATCCCAATTCCAAATCGAGTTCTATCAATGTAATAACAAATTATTATTTGATCATGATCTCATCACATCTCACGAAACTAACTTTACAAATTGTACCATGTTTGTGGAGTACAGAGAACCTGGTTGGTTGGTTGAAAGCTGACGAGCCAGAGACAGAGTTCGCACTTACCTTACCTTGACACTGCGACCAGCTAGGGCCTATTGTATCACTCTGTCGTCAGTGGTTCCTCATCCAAACAGGTTGGTGCCTTCAATTAGGTTAAGAAGCCTGTTGATAAGGTTTTTCGGATTCATGCCTGTTTCCGGGCTGATCTCTCCAAAGGTTCTGTGTCGCCTACTACTTAGGGCGTCACAGTCGAAGATAATATGAGAGGCTGTTTCCTCCTCTTCTCACATAGCCTACACTCCACGGTTTCCCTGCTGATAAGGTTTTTCGGATTCATGCCTGTTTTCGGGCTTACTCCCATAGTGTTTAGGTTTTCTCAGGCCGCAGTGTCCAGTCAACAGACCTATTATTATACGAGCCTTCGTTCTGTTCAGGTTCAGAAGGTCAGCCGTCAGGGTCCGTTTGGATGCCCTACCATGACTTTGCTGTGTATTTGCCCGACAGTTTGATCCCAATATTGTTGGTGTCTTCTTTTTATCCACTCGTCGATCAGGGTCCTGCATCGGTTTTCGCTAATCCCATGTGCAGGTTCTGGCCCTGTGAATAGCGTTTCAGATGCTTGTTTAGCTAGCTGGTCCGCTTTGACGTTGCCTTCAATGCCTCTGTGACCTGGCACCCACATCAAGGTGACCTTGTTGTGTTTTGCCAGCTCGATGAGGTTCTAGAGGCAGTCCCAGACCAGTTTGGACTTCATCTGTATAGAGTTGAGGGCTTTGATAGCACTTTGACAGTCAAATAGAATGTAGATGTGTTTTTTCCCATAACCACTTTCTAGTTCTTCTGAATGCATACCATGATAGCATGTGTTTCAGCTTGGAATATCGTGGAGCATTTGCCAAGTGGTATTATGTAATCCCTTCTTGGCCTCGCCCCATGTATTCCTGCTCCCGTTTCTTCAACTGTCTTTGAACCGTCTGTATACCAGACTATGTCCGCAGTTGATTGTGATTCTATACTCGGGGCCCATCCAGATCCATCAATTCGTGTTTCGAATGGTTTTTCGAATAAGTATAGGGGTTGCATGTAGTCTGAAATCATTTCGAGTTCTTCGATGTTGATTACATGAGTGATTCTGGTATGTCCAGTTGTTTGGATTCTCCAGGTTTTTGTTTGTTTCAGTCTGTATGCACTCATCCTGGCCTCTCCAATGACATGTTCGAGGTTTAGGAGGAGGTTTAGGTTCGAGGTTTAGGATGATTTCCATTGCAGCTGTTGGAGTGCTATTCATTGCACCCGTGATACAGAGACAGGCAAGCCTCTGGATTTTCCCAAAGTTGGTTTTTGCCTGTCTTTGATTTGTTTTTGGCCACCATAAGAGTGAGCCATAAGTTATTCTTGGTCTCATTACCGCTGTGTAAAGCCAGTGTATGGCTTTCGGTTTAAGCCCCCAGGTTTTTCCAAAAGCTCTCCTGCGCATCATGAAGGTTATCTTGCTTTTGTTGGTTACATGTTGAAGATGCGGTTTCCAGGTTAGTTTCTTGTCAAGAATCAGCCCTAGATATTTCACCTGCTCTACTACTTGTAATGTTTCACCGAATAGTCTGAGAGGTATGAGATCTCCCATGTTTCTTCCCCGGGTGGAGGGAATTAGTGTTGTTTTGTTCGGATTTGCCCTTAGGCTGTTACACCATTACTCTACTGTCTTCAGTGCATTTTGCATTAGCTCTGAGGTTGTTCGAGTATTCTTCATCTGCATACCCTTGAGAGTGATACCCTTGGTTATTCAGAGAAATTAGCAGTTCATCTACAACCATGTCCCACAGAGGGGGGGAGAGTATGCCCCCCTGTGGGGTACCTCTGGAAATTTCAACCTGCTCTGTTTCCTCGAACATGTTGGCTTGGACCAGTCTATTGTGAAGCATTGGGTGTATCCACCTGCAGGTGGTTTCGTCAATGCCTCTTCGAGTGGCCGCAGAGACCATACTTTCAAAGGAGGTGTTGTCGAAGGCTCCTTCGATGTCTAGAAAAGTGCATAGTGCAATTTCTCTGTTTGCTAGAGACTCTCCAAGCCTTGAAACGAGCTGATGGAGAACTGTCTCGCATGATTTTCCTGTAAGATAGGCATGTTGGTTTTGATGTAAAGGCCGTTCTACAAGAGCGGTTTCCCTTATGTCTCTATATATCAGTTTTTCTAAGCCTTTCAGAAGAAACGACGTTAGGCTTATTGGTCTGTATGCCTTTGCCTGGTCATATGGGTCCCGTCCAGGCTTTGGAATGGAGACCACGTTTACAGTTTTCCAGGTTTGAGGTAGCCATCCCAATGCTAGGCTCAGCCTGTACAGTCTGCACAGTTCTGGTGCTAGATATCCAACTCCGCTTTGAAGTAGTATGGGAAATACTCCATCTGGGCCCGGAGACTTGTAAGGCTCGAAGGAGTTTATTACCCACACTACTTTTGAATGAGTTACCGTTCGTTGAGCTACTTCCCAGTCTGCCCTTTTTGCCCTCAAATGAAGGTTTGCAGGGATTTCATATCTGGGGTTTCGATTTGTGGTGATAGTGGATCCTGGGAAGTGTGTATGTAGCAAGAGTTCTATGGTTTCCTTCCCAGTGTTGGTGTGATTGCCGTTGGGTTTTTTGAGAGTCCCCAACGGATTGATGGGGTCTTTGGAAAGGATGCGGTGGAGTCTTGCTCTTTCTGAGTCTGTTCTATGTCCTCACAGAACTTCCTCCATGACTTTCTTTGTTCCCCTCTGATTTTTGTTGTTATATTCTGTGAGAGTTTTGGAATAATCCTCCCAGTCACCAGTTTCTTTCGCACGATCAAATAGTTTGCACGTTTCATTTCTAAGATATGTGAGTTCGGTGTTCCACCAGCTCACTTCACCTTTAGTGGTGCTGCGCTTCAAAAGGCAGTTGTTATGATATGAAGTTATTATGGCCTCCTGTAACATTAGGGAGGTTTTCTCTATTTCATGAATTGTATTTGAGTTAGGTTTGACATTTTTGAGATTTGTGAGATTTACCCTGAGCTCCTCCCGGTACCCTGGCCGGTTGTTTTTTCTGGGATCCCGACACATCACTGCAGGTTCATTGGCATAGCCAATCTCCACATGTATGTGTCGGTGATCTGAGTTTGAAGGTTCCTCAGATACTGCCCATTTGCCGACGTGCCGAACCACCAAAGAAGAGCCCAAAGTGATGTCAATGATTTCCCGTCTGTTACGGGTTACGAAGGTTGGCTCATTGCCTCTATTGAGTACTTCCAGGTTACTGGAGACAATAAATTCAAGCAATGACTCACCTCTTGTGTTCGTGTCGGTGCTCCCCCACACTGTGTTATGGGCGTTTGCATCGGCTCCGATGATAAGCTGAAGTTTGTGGTCCTCACAGTGTTCAACCAAGGCTCCCACTTGTTCTGATGGTGGAGGGCTTGTTGGGTCATAAGGCATGTAGACGGAGGCTAATACTATGTTCCTCTTTACTCCATCCCTGATGTTGGTCGTCTTGATTGCTGTTATGTCGCTGTAACAGAACAGAGAACCTAAAACTCATGAAGTGGAGCCCAGCTCACAAGTTGTGCTCTTCAAGTTAGCATTCTTGCACCACTTCCATTTTCATTGTTCATCAATGACATCGCATTCTATCATTTGCAAACTACATAAGAAATTCAGGTCAATTATAACTCCAAGACACTTTAACCTCCTTCAACAAAAGCTCATGAGCCTTTATGACTGATGTACTGCAATCAAACTTTCCCGCGACATGAAAAACCACTCAACAATATCCCTATTAGAATATAATAATAAATGCAACTTTTCAATGAATAATACTTCAATATGAAAACGACATTAAATACCTTGGAATTCACTGAATTGCACATTACACATAACAAAAACTATTTCGTCTGCCAGGAGAATGCTAGGTTACATTTTCCGGAATTGCATAGTAAAAGAGATTACCATCAATAGCACAAGGCAGAATGCACTTTCTCGAAAATGTACCCTTATATGCATAATGTTTTCGTGAAGTGGTTTTCTGAAAATGCAATGTATCTTCGTTGCATTTCCACACACAAATTCACTATGTGAACATCCGAAGTTTCACATCCGCGAACCATCTTTCATAGCAATAAACTTCAGGATGGAAAATTCAATATCAGCATCTTTGCATTATGTGACACACTGAATAGCTCTTGACAATTTATTGTCCTTTGTTCTTCAGGCCCTATGCATCAGGTATGAATCATTATATGCTAATTAGTTTTCGGTTTGTTAATCCAGTGGCGGTGCACTCCAAATTAAATGATTTTTGTCCTTTATACGGTGACGAATATAATTGAAGATTAACTTCGAGTATAGCTCGCGCATCAAAGTTTCAAATATAATTTTTATTTTTGTTTGAAATAGTGAAATTAAGTTCAGAAAATAATCGTGCTACGTATGTAGTATCGCAGTTTTCAATTATCCAAATATTCGCGAATCGTTTTGAATTCAAGAAACATTCAAGAAGCTTTTGACAATACGTCATTTGAATCTATCTGCCACGCTGCGGCGCGACATGGAATTGGTCCCACCCTTATTAGGTGTATGAAAGCTATGCTTTATCATAACGAGTGGTAACAGCAGAATTGAACGGGAGAACCGTAGCTGCCAGAGTATCTACAAGGAGGAGTTTTATAACCCCAATGGTGCCTAGTAGTAAACGAGCTTCTCACAGAACTGAATAAGTCAGGACTGTATACAAAGCGCATGCAGATGACTTAGTCATGTTGGCTCGTGACCAACCGGTAAACCTGCCAGGAGAAAACATCATGACAGCTCTTGGCAGAGTAGAAGAGTGGTGTTCTGCCGGTGGGCTGGGAGTAAACCCGGAAATAGCGGATTTGGTACTCTTCACCAAGAAACGCAAAATAGGAATTATTCCAGAGATACTAATCTCAGGAAGACAGCTTCCGTATAAAGCGTCGACCAAACACCTTGTAGTCATCATAGACTCCAAGCTGACCTGGAACGAACAGATTGAAAATTGAACCGAAAAGGCTGCCTGTTCCTACTGGGCATGCAGAAGAGCCTTCGGCAACACGTGGGGCTTGACACCTGAAATCCTACACTGGATATATACGGCGATCATTCGCCCGACACTAACGTACGGATCCATCATTTGGTGGATCATAAAGGGGAAGTCCAGAAATGAACTTGATAAAGTACGACGACTGGCTTGTCTAGGAATAACGGGTGTCATGAGGACGATGTCTACTAGAGCTCTAGAAGTTCTACTAGGACTACCACCTCTGCACCTTGTCATTGAGTATGAAGCCATGCGTGCTGCATACAGACTCAAAGGCGCAAGCTAATGGATCGGTACTGAGGCAGACCATGGACACTCAGCTATCTGGAACAGGGCAAGGGAAGGATGTCCAGTCCTATTAATGGAAAGAGACAGTACCCCGCCTGTTCTGGATTTTGGAAAAAAAACCAATACAACCATCCCCACAAGGAAGGAATGGAAGACAATGTGCCCGACAGACCTCCAAACCATGGATCAATCTGGTACACAGATGGATCAAGATTTGGGGGAATGTCCGGCGCAGGGGTCTACGAAGGAGTCCCTTAGGCAAATATGCCTCAGTGTTTCAGGCTGGAGTATACGCTATACTCACCTGTATCCAGGAATACCTCGACAATCATAGTCGAGGGCCTACTGCCATCTACTCGGACAGCAAAGCTGCTATTATGGCGTAAGGTGCAAATAGGATTGTAACCAAACTGGTGTCCGAGTGTAGAATGCCATAGAAAGTTCATCAAAAACAAGCAAAATCAGCCTCATATGGGTCCCGGGACACTCAGGGGTCCCCGGAAACGAGGATGCAGACAGATTAGCCAAGATAGAATTGGGAAAGACCCCAGTCGAACCTGAACCCATCTTGGGAATATCCAGGAGCCTGGCAATCTCAAATATAGAGGAACTGCTACAAAATCAGTTGCTCAAAATGTAGCAAGAAACGCCAGGCATGAGGCAATCAAAGCTCCACATAAAAGTACCATCGAAAAAAATGTCTAAGTAGATCCTGTCGGGCTCCTAACGGGACATAATCACCCAAACAGGCACATGGAGCTCATCGGGATCACAGATGATCCCCTATGTAGATGGTGCCTGGATGATGACGAGAAATTGTCGCACATCCTCACTGAATGCCCAGTTTTGGTGCACCAGACGAAGATCAACCTTGGGAGCATAAATTCTGAACTCAGAGGACGTCAAGGACATTCAGCTGAGGAAGTTGCTGAATTTCGTCAAAGGAATCGGCATGCCCGGCTGATTTACTCAGAACGAGTGGGCGCACAATAGGCCCAAATAGTGAGGTCTACGTGCACTGGGTTCTTCGGAACCAGCCCACCTTGTGCGAAGAAGAAGAAGACTTGAAATTACTTCAAATTATTAAAAATCTCGGAAGGATTCACATTTGTAGTAGTAACTCGCATAATTAATCTTTCACTATATTTACCTGAATTAACAACGTAAGCTTTCTTCCATCAAGATAATTTTCAGGAATACGGATGTATTCACATCTATTACGGAATGAACTTTCGCGTTCAAATTGCTTCATTTTACGTTGATAAAACGCATACGCTGGTGATACACACGGCGGATTTTTCCCAGTAAGTTAGAGCTTACACATTAGACGAAAAGAAAACGATCGATCAATTTGACATCAGCGGTAGATGCGGCAGCCGTCGAGTGCCACTGAGGCCGACGGAAATTTCACCGCCGCATTGCACTAGTGGCCTTCGTTACCAAATTCACGTTCACACACCCAGCAGAGACATTTGCTCATTGTGATTTGAACTGTATTCTTGACAGTTTATCAATATAGTCGTCGACAGTTCCGTGGACATGAGTGACATACATAATGAAAGTCTCATTTCATCACTCGAGCAAGAGAGAAATGCATTATGGGATGGAACCCTCGACATTTCTTAGGATCGAAACGCTACGGGAAACGCTTGGCATGCAGTTTGTCTCGGATTGCGAAGCGACTTCGATCAATTTATAGTTTATTGAAATTAAAAAAATACGTTTGAATACGCAAAGAACCTTCAATGTTAAAAAAGCATGGGGTGCTTCATATTCTTAGTTTAAACACCATTAAAGGGTGAGAAGGAAGTGAAAACAAACCATCATCGAGTCTATAACACCTATAGGTACGCCGGAAAAGAAAACTTTCAACTGGTGGTAAGTTTTCTTTTCCGGCGTACCTATAGGTGCTATAGACTCGATGATGGTTTGTTTATGTTGTGTCTCGCTTCGGTCAGAGCTCTTCGGACCTCTGGCTGATGACTACTCCGTACTGATGAGGGCCAAAAAGCCTGAAACCGGTATGCGGATTTTTAGGCGAACACGACATAAATTAAACATAATCGAGCTTATCAGAAAGAAACATTCGCATTCATTGTCCATTTATATGGAGGTATGCATGGATCTTCAGGTGAATATCATTCAACGTTCTGCGTGGTATTTGCCAGGAAAGTAGTTGTTTTTCCCCTGTGATCTACCATTTTCTGGTTCAATTTATATTGAACTTTTGTTGTGAAGAAGACTGTGTACTTCGATTTTTCTAAATAGAGTGTAGTTTATTGACAGTTAATTTTACAGTTGGCTACAAAATCGAAATTGTATTACTCAAAACAATCTTGACATCAATTTCCCCAAACGGCTAGAAATAATAATCTTTTTAAAACTATGGGAACATGAAAATTATGGAGGTACAGTAGAGACCCATTCGTATCATACAAACTTCAATTTGCCACACATAATTCACAGCAAAATACTTATGACTTACCAGGTTTCAAACTTATTCACTTGAGTTAGTTTTAATTTTAATATTAGTTTGATTTATCTCGCGGCATTTGTTTATTTCATTTAATTCGCACGGTATATGGATATGGTTTTCTAAGAGATCATGAACTATCGAATTGAAGATTTTTCGTTGACTTTCACGTTCTGGTAGCGGTGATGAAAAGTAGGTAAATTTTTTAGAAAATGTTTACTTGGGGCCTTTACTTGGATCGATCATTATTTGGTTCAACTTGATTTGAAGCTACTTCTTCTTAATGGTTTCTGAAGTTCACTACCTGACGATTATACTTGTACACTTCTCATTATTATTTAACTATGTTGTGACCGAATGAATTCTAACCTTACTTTGAGATTACATGTTCTTTGGTTCACTGTTGAACCCCCGATTGATTCTTAATCCGAAAAAACACGCAATTATAATCCGTTGCCTGATCACATGATAGATGTACGGGCCGCGGGTAACAATTATAATTATCTTTCTCTTGTCATAATAATCAATGTTCTTAATAATTAATGGCATTGTTTTGGTCCTATACTGATGAATAAATACGATTGAGTTATTTTTAATGGGCTGTCATCAATCTTGGAATTATGATCTTGTTTACTCGTTAATTTTCCTAGATTAGTTATTTATGACTCATGTGTACAAGGGTTATTTCTTTATAGTAATTTTTAAGTGCATGGACTCATCTTTAAATGAAAAAATATTTTTTAACAAGCATATACTATATCATTTTTATGAAGAAGAAAAACACGAAGTCGTCTCCACAATATAATATTAACAATCGATTAGATCAATACCATCGATTAGAACATGTTTCGAACCTCTATAGGTTCATCATCAGCATATATAAAAGTATTCTACAATAAAAGAAGAACAAAGACTTAGTTACATGGGTAATGTGATACAATAAGTGCTACTTACATGGAGATGAAAAAATTATTTTGTAGGTTAATGTTATAAAATTATTTAATTCCAATGTTCATAACGTAGACCATATGGAAGTTATTTCCTTTCAGGCTTGTCCCATATTTAAATTTGGGAGGGCTAAATACTTTAGCCGATGCAAAATGAATTGACGACATTTTGCATCGGCTAAAGTATTCAGCCTCCCAAATTTAAATATGGACACAGCCTGAAAGGAAATCAACTTCCATATGTCTACGTTATGAACTTGGAATAAATAATTTATAACATAAACTACAAAATAATTTTCATCTCCATTATAGCACTATGTACACATTACCCAGTAACTAAGTCTTTGTTCTTCTTTATTGTAGAATACTTTCATATATGCTGATGATGAACCTATAGAGGTTCGAAACATGTTCAAATCGATGGTATTGATCTAATCGATTGTTAATATTATATTGTGGAGACGACTTCGTGTTTTTCTTCTTCATAAAATTATACCACTCCACTTCGAGATACAATGGACTTCTACCACAGGTTATATACTATATCAGTTTTCAGTCACGCATGTGAATTCTATTGAATCTTCTGGTTATAACGTTCATATTTGGGAAAGTCGCGTTGTTTCTTATGAATGAAGCTTTCTCTGTAATTATGGGTCATAAGAGTTTTATGAGTAAATGAAGATTGTGGCATTGCAGAAAAATTTTTAAATTAAAGGAAAAACCATCTTCGAGCAGGAATCGAACCTGCGACCTTTGGATCTCTAGTCCATACTCTAACCATCTGAGCTATCGAGGCCACAGATTCCACTGCATTTCGGGGATAACGCTTTTTTCTAGAATGTAATGTTAGTTGTTGGGGGAATGGGTTATAAAGGCAAGAAAGGGATCTCATATACTATCAGTGGCCATCAAGATCAATTCTACCTTTTTCCCAACGTCGCCGTGGATTGACGGCTTCAGTCGCAATCCGAGACGAACTTCATGTCAAGCGTTTCTCATAGCGTTTCGATCCTGAAAAATGTCGAGATTTTTATCCCATAATGCAGGTCTCTCCTGTTCGAGTATTGAAATAGGAATTTCATAATCTTAATAACCTTTATTCAAATTGGAGTTCCTAATTTACAAAATAAAATAACCCAAAATCAACATCAAAACTAATCCTATTAATAAATCACATTACAATAATAATAACCGTGGTACTTAACTATAATAAACATGGTACCAAACTATAATCTATAAAATACAACAGTAGATATAACAATGAAAGTCTTATCATTGATGATTAATCAGAAATGAACTTTTTTATTTCGGATTTGAATAGACGGACTCATCTTGGTTTCCATGGGGAGTTTATTGTAATCAACTAAACCTTTGTGGAATAATGAATGCATAGTTCTTTTCATGTTGGTGCAATCAATATGAAAATCAAACCTCCCTCTGGTCTCATAATTGTGCATTCGATTGTTAAATGTGATAAATTCGTTGAAATATGTCGTGAATTCACAATTTACCACTTTGTGAATGAAAATCATGGAAAAGTATATAATCCTATTTTTACTGATATCCACTCGAGAACAGATAGCATAGAGTTAACAGACGTATATCTGTTGCATTGAAGTAAGATTCTCATACCACGGTTTTGCAATTTTTGTAATGTTATTATTATCTAGTAGAGAAAGCAAATCAGAGAAATAATCAAAGTGCGGCTGTATAAGAGTTCTGTAAACTGAGGAGGAATATTGAAAAGATAAATGTGTTGTAACTCTAAAAAAAAATATAGTTTTTCAGCAATTTTCTGTATACATAGTTGAAATGAGGTGTGTGGTCTACAATAACACCAAGATATTTTATTTCTGTTATTATATCTTTTTATTTCCATACATTTTTGAATTCAAATCATAAACATCAATTTGATTGTACTTGTATTTTGAAGTTATAATCATAGCTTCAGTCTTTTGATGGTTGAGTTTCAGTTCATTCACATTCAAGAACAGTGATATTTTTTTCAGGTACCTATCCATTCAGATTTCCATCACTAACTGCTACCAGTGTGTCATCTGCAAAGAGATTCATGAATTCAATGTCACCAATAGACTTAATATCATTCATTTTGAGTATAAACTATCAAGAATGCAGTTCAAATCACAATGAGCAAATGACTTAAACGGTAGAAAAACCTCTGGGCGTGTAAACGTACGTTTGGCATTGTAGCCACTAGTGCAATGCGGCGGTAAAATTTTTGAATAATAACATTTTCAATTGATGAACGTCCATCGGTGTACATTTTCAGAATTCATGCCGAATTTTCTTTTGTATCCATTACTTTAACACATTTCACCTGTAAGTTATAACATTTTCATTCATAATTGATATTTATGTAACCATATCACATTTTAGCCTTGAAAAAGACAATAAATTTTTCGAAAGCTTGGCAAAGTGATTTTCTCTAAAAAAAGCAGACCTGACTGAATACCCACAAATTCTCTTATTATATTATAATACAGTCAAGATAATAATTCAGTATATATACAGTGCGCGCGTAAAGTATGGAAACATGGAGATATCTTTGACACCCCGTAAGATACAATAACAAAATTTTGGTTATGTATATAAGATTAGCCAGCAATTTCAAATTTTATATTTTCGACGTTACCAAATGTAGAATTTCTGAGATATACGAACACTATGTTCATTTCTAAATGGGAAAACCCGTATATTTTACAATTTTCTGTTTTGCCGATGCAGCTATACAAACTCTGAATAGCCAATATTGACAATTAATTTGAAGAAATTAGGAAAAATATTTTCATTGCAATCGTTGATATCAACATAGAGAGAAAACTAAATGGGCCCCTTGGTATTCGTTGAAGTTTGAAAAAGTGTTTGTTGTTTTTGTACTGATAAACATGATATGAATATCGGTTTCATTTCGTTAAATCAAGTCAGTAGGTGCGTCGTGATTTACTGTCAGTAGGTACGTCGTGATAGTTTTTTTAAAATAGACTCTCCAGCGATGGAAATCAGAGTAAAATCCAATGGTACATTCAACAGAGCATCAAAGAAGTGAGATTTTAATACTAAAAGGATGGGTGACAGGTAATATCATAATATTATGAAATTTGATATGTTTTATTTGGGACATTCTTTGTAGGACACGAACACACGATGAGGTATGTGAAATAGTTAATCGAAGACAGAATTCCTATAGCACGTGATACACTATCTTATATTATTCATGAATTGGAGGAAAGGGGACATGTACGAGAACCCCCAAAAAGTGGCCGCCCTGCTATTCCAGAGCAAACACAAACTGAAATTTTTCTGTTTATGGTTGAACACCCTCATAATGCTTCTAGAGTTGTTGCAACCGACAATCACATCAGTCAAACAACTGTTCGTGAATATTTAAAAAAAGGAAAATGGCATTCCTATAAAGTACAATTGGTACAGGAACTGAACAAAGACGATCCAGATCGCAGAATGGAGTTCTGTGAAACAATGTTAAATGGATTTGACACTAATCCTGATTTCTTTAATCAAATCCTTTTTTCTGATGAGGCTACTTCCCAGTTAAATGGCACGGTCAATAAACAAAACTGCAGGTACTGGTCAGATGAAAATCTTCATTGGATGGTGGAGTCACATAGGCAGTATCCACAAAAGATGAATTTGTGGGCAGGAATTATTAATAATACATTATTGGACCTTATTTTTGGAAAAGAACCATGACAGGTGAAGAATACTGGGCATTTTAAGAATTCAGGTAATTCCAGAAGTAGCCAGACTCTTTCCTGATGATATAAATCATCTTATCGTGAATAGATCAATTAGGATTCAGCAAGATGGAGCGCTTCCTCATTATCTTTGAGGCGCTCGTGAGTTTCTCGATATTACATTTCCAAATCGTTTGATTGGAAGAAGAGGAGCTCTCGGATGACCAGCAAGACCTCCGGATTTGACACGTTTGGATTATTCTTTGTGGGGTTATTTGAATATCAAAGTGTATGTGAATAGTCCACAGACTATCCAAGGGTTGAAAGACAGAATTACAGAGGAAATAGCACTAATTTCTCCGGAAACGATTAGAAAAGTCTTGGATGAATTTTCATTCAGAATGGATTACTGTTTCCAAAGACAATGAGGTCATATTGAACATTTCCTCCAATGTTTTTCTTCAGGTATTGTTTTCTGTTTATACTGCAATATTAATTACAAAATAAAAATGTTTTTCCCAATTTCTTAACATTAATGGTCAATATTGGCGATTGATACTTTCTATGCTGTAAGAGACGATTGTAAAATATTCGGGTTGTCCCATTCAAAAATAAACATTCCCGTTATCCCGTTTTTCCGTTACCCCGTTATTCCCGTTATCCCGTTTTCCTGTTATTCCATTTTTTCCTTATCCCGTTATCCCATTTTTTCCTTATCCTCTTATCCTGTCACCCCTTTATCCCGTTTTCCCGTTTTTTCGTTATCCCGTTATTCCCGTTATCCCGTTTTCTTGTTATTCCGTTTTTTATTTATCCTGTTATTCTGTTTTCCCGTTATTCCCTTATACTGTCATCCCGTTATCCCTTTTTTCCGTTTTTTCGTTATCCCGTAATTCCCGTTATCCCGTTATCCCGTTTTTCATTGAAAAAAATAAAAAATAGGAGTTGATCGTAGAAGGGCGAATTAGGAGTAATATGATTTTTTTTATCCCAAGTCATGACAATATGAAAATAAAAATTTTGCCAAAAAAAATAGGGGTTGATCGTAGAAGGGTGGAAATTTAGGGTTGTATATATTTTCGAATGCTGTATCATGAAAGAATAGAAACAAAACATTTTGTCTGAAAAATAAAAAATAAATTAAGGGGTGGACCACCCTTGATATTTAGTGGGATGATTTGTGAATATAAACCATTCAAGGCGCCACCCATACGCATACAAAAAAATTCATTGAAATCGGTCCAGCTGTTTAGGAGGAGTGCAGTGACAACACACGTACAGTAGAATTATATATACAGTGCTTTTCTTTAATTATCCCCCCTTTTATTTTTTGAACGGGTCAACTCAAAAAATTGGAACTTGAGATAATGAAATCGATGCATGAATACTATATTTTGGAGGGAAATTGACAGATAAAACTTTCAAGATGGCGACTGGGCGCCATCTGGGAAAAAAAATAATTGAAAGGGGGGGTTTTGTGACACATCCTTTTGAAGCTCCTGACAAATACTTCACAACCCTAGAATATAAACTCAATATATTCACCTACTACAAAATGGCTGAACATTTAATAATTTCCTGAATACATTGGCGTTTAACTTCATAATTTGAGGAATGAAGCTGAGTTCATTTCAGAAGATGCTCTGAATGGTTGTCTTGAACTGCTTGACATGAGAACAGCCTATCCTATATTTCACGCCGAACATTTTCGAACACAGTAACGTCGATATTTCTAAAAATATTTATTATTCTCTGTCCTGTATCCCATATTGAGCAGGTTCAGTTTCGTACACCTTTTGCTTCAAATAGCCACATAAAAAAAAGTCTACAGGTGTCAAATCTGGCGAGCGGGCTGGCCATTCCGTAGGACCTCGACGGCCAATCCAACGACCGGGAAAGTATTATCCAAATTGTTCCTTACTTGTCCGTAGTAATGTGGTGGTGCTCCAACTTGTTGAAATACAATATCCATATCGAATTAATTAGGATTCGCTTCGACGATTTTGGTGATTAGAGGGTCAACAGTATTTTCCAGCATATTCAAATACAGTTCCCCTGTTGAATTTTGTTCAATGAGTAGAGGTCCTACTCATTTGCCCAGACGTAAATTTTTTCTGGATATTGAGTATGAGTTTTCCGGAAAATGTGAGTGTTGGTGTCACTCCAATAACGGCAATTTTGTCTGAGATAAAATGTGGATTCGTCACTGAAACAAATATGGTGGAGATAGGTAGGATACCTTGCAATGGTTGCTGTCATAATTTCGCAGAATTCGTTCCTTCGATCAGGGTCATCTTCAGTTAACTGGTGTACCACTTCGATTCTGCATGGATGATACTTATTCCTCTTCAAAAGTCTCCACACAGTAGAAGGGCACACCTCACAAACATTCGCGATGGAGGAAGTAGACTGTTGAGGATTCACTATCATCTCACCAATTATTTGAACTTGCTGTTCTTCCGGAATGGACGGATGACCTGGGAGCTTTTTGTTCTGTACACTACCGGTAGTTGTAAATATTTTCTACATATAGGACGATTCGGGAAACGATCATTAAACATTCTTTCGGTTTCGTGAAAGTTACGCGTCGCACCGTAAATAAAAATCGCTTCGATTTTTTTCTCCAATGGACGAGAATTGATTAGAGAGATAGTTCACGTGGTACCTGTTTTCTAGTAAAACCGAAGACTAAATGAGAATATTTCAACTGAACAATGATGTTCGTTGTCGTACTGACATTTCTTGTCATTTTTTGTTCAAACAAAAAATAACCTATCAAACCTTATCGGGTTGTTGGGATTGCCATATGGCAGAGAAAAACAAATATTTCTAGATGTATCGATATCAATGTGTTTGTATGCAGGTAATTATTGAATGTTCCGCCATTTTGTAGTAGATGAAGATATTGACTTTATATTCTAGGGTTGTGAAGTATTCGTCAGAATCTTAAGAAGGATGTGTCACACGACCCCCCTTTGAATTTTTTTTTCCCAGATGGCGCCCAGTCGCCATTTTGAAAGTTTCATGTGTCAATTTCACTCCAAAACATAGTATTCATGCATCAATTTCATTATCCAAAGTGTCAATTTTTTTAGTTGACCCGTTCAAAAAATAAAAGGGGGGGGACATTGAAGAAAAGCACTGTATAAAGAAGATATATGTGTGACTTGGAATGATTCAATCTGAATGTATCAATATAGCTTCTGATGAATATTTCGATCCATACAAATATGGAACTGTGGTATCAAATCCTCTGTGGCGAAAACCAATTTAAGTCCTTTTGTGAAAACAAACAAGATAAATGCAGTAAATCACTTCAACATCATTATAGAAGCTGCATTAGGTAGCCATTTACGTCATAATGTCATATTTATTATGCATTATGAATGCAGCTAATCGCAAGCGCCGTCAGAAGCCGTATCTCGTGGGAAATTAGTTCTGGTTCTCGTAGCCTTTTTTCTCTTCTTGATCATTTTCCCGTCTCGATATTTCTAATACTTCGAAGTTTCCATTGAAATTCTTCAGCTTTGCTGATAATCACTTTCAGACGCGCCACGGATTATTTCGAGAGTAGTTCATGAATATTGTTTTTTTTTTGTATTGTTTGGGACTCTTTTTCATATGGCGCAGACTAGGTTCGCAGGAAATTGAATGTGTTAATTGATAATAGTTCTTTTAATCATCTTGAATTGAAAAAGTGTTCATTTGATATCAGTTGTCTCAAACTTTCTATCGCTAGCTATTCGTGAAAGTAGAGTCGTTATGAAAAGTAAGTAGAGAGCACATGAAAGTTCATTTTTAGGTTAATTACTTTATTCTTATTATTTTCATTTTTTTTTGTTCATATTGCTACAGAGGTGTGTTTTTTAGTTTTTTAAACTATGATTCAATTTTCAACTTTTCAGTCCATATTGCCAGAAAAGCGTGTTCTCGAACTTTTCAACTTCAAGAGAAAACTCATCGATTAATTAATTCATTCACATAAGAAATGTTTACTAACTTTTGGTGAAAGTAGATTGTCCGGATCTCAACCTATAAGGTTTTTTCTACATATTTTTTTTGTGAAAGTACTAAGACCATACCAGTGAATTCACCAAATCTTCGAAATGTAAATGAGGCATTTTTACCAGTGAATTCACCATTGTGAATGTGATTTTTTTTCTGACGATCTCGGTGAAGATACCAGGACATAGCTATCGAATTATTGTATTGTCATCAAGTTTCAATACGTGTGCAGAATTCCACATGATTCGGGCGTCTGGAAGTGGGTGAAAATAAATTTCAAAAATTCCGTTACCTACATTCATTCATACATACATACATGTGAAACTAATAAAGCGTGTCAGTGACCTGTGTAACGTGTTTTTCTAGGGTTGGGAGTTGTAATACTCAAACCACTTATCAGACAAATTTACGTTGTCTTTGACGCCAAAGTACACAGAAAGAAATATTGGACCTGATATTAATGACCACTAATCATTGATTGCAAAATCATTGTCCCAACCCATTTTTTTACTTGAGGCAATGACCAAACATAATGAAAATCAGTCCATTTTTAGTGATTAACTAATCAACGAAATCATTACAATAAGGTTATCATGTCCATTACAATAACGTTATTTCATGATTAATGTTGTGTTGAAATTATTTTTACAATGAAAATTTGCCTTATAACAAGAAAAGAAGTGCATTGTGCAAACAACTATTAATACGATGTACCATTGATCACACTTCCTTGTAACAATACCTCAGGGTATGGTTCAATGCTCGATGGGGATGGCCTCAGTACAGTGACATCATTTCATCAATGCTTGGAGACATAAGCCAATACACCCATTCATTGATATTAGTACTCAATTCATCAATCAGTTATCATCAACATCACCCAGTGTACTTTGTCTTGTTGTCAACGTCCGAGTGTCTTGTGTGAATGCTGAGATTCAACTCCACCACTCCCCCCTCCCAAATGACGCTTGAACCTATCAACGAATTTTCCTTCAATTTAATAATATACATGTTCGGGATCGCAGTATTAACGGTTCTGGGAACTGTCCTAATTCTGACTTAGGTACTCGAAGACACGATTACATCGATAATCAGCGTTTCACGGGAATTTATATAGGTTATAGAAGTAAAAGTTCTGAGTATCACATATTTGTGTCTGCTGGTAAGATATCATATTCTTTGCCTCATTCATCTTTATGAGTTCTTAATTAAGACTGGAATAGAAAATCAGATAACTATCTGAATGAAAATGCCAATTTTCAATTTCAGATTTTTTCTTTTGAGTTAGGGCCTTTTCAGAATATCTATCAGATGTAGTTCAATGTCCAGCGTGGCTTTAGCCGGGGAAGTAGTTGTTTTCTGTTAGACATTCACAAGAAATAACTTCATTTTAATCGTGGATTTTTCAATTCACAGAAAAATCTTTCTATCAATATTCAATTGAGAATGTTTCCTTTTCAACATGAATACCCCACAAGAGGTTATCTTGACGATGGAAGATAGTGACTAAAGTTTATCTTTCAGTCGCAGATGATTCCACATCTGATTATATGAACATCCTGTTTATATTTTCAACAAATCAATCTATCATACCCCATGACAGGTTTTAATGTCAGAAAACACTAATTTCAAAGTGTCTCTCCAAAAGAAATGATTCTAACTTTTTCCATCTTTGCAAAGTGAGAGTGCTTCTTAAAAATGTGTTTCCCATTTCTTCCGGTCTTCCTGATGATCGTGGAAGCGTGAAATAGATTTTCGTCGACAAAAATATATTGAAGACCTAGTGAATGCGATGTCTCTCCTGCGTCAATGTTACGAATGATTTCTGGTGAGTACTCTCTTTTGGAAAACATTCTTCTTTGCCTCATTCATCTTTATGAGTTCTTAATTAAGACTGGAATAGAAAATCAGATAACTATCTGAATGAAAATGCCAATTTTCAATTTCAGATTTTTCCTTTGAGTTAGGGCCTTTTCAGAATATCTATCAGATGTAGTTCAATGTCCAGCGTGGCTTTAGCCGGGGAAGTAGTTGTTTTCTGTTAGACATTCACAAGAAATAACTTCATTTTAATCGTGGATTTTTCAATTCACAGAAAAATCTTTCTATCAATATTCAATTGAGAATGTTTCCCTTTTCAACATATTTGATGGAATCTTAACAGCAGCAATGGTTATTTAAGTAGGAGATAAACTTTTATAATGAAATAAATAAATACTGTACAAGTTTTTCTATCCTGTCTTAATCATATCATATATACATACATTAACCAAAAACATAATTCTCAAATCTAGATATGAAAATATAAATTCTAAGCTTTCCAACAATATTCATAGCTTCTTACAATAATTGATTCGAATTTTATACCTAATCACTGCCACCGTGATTGTGGAATAGTCAAAGCAATGACTTTCATTCCACTATTGAAGACCTAGTGAATGCGATGTCTCTCCTGCGTCAATGTTACGAATGATTTCTGGTGAGTACTCTCTTTTGGAAAACATTCTTCTTTGCCTCATTCATCTTTATGAGTTCTTAATTAAGACTGGAACTTCATTTTAATCGTGGATTTTTCAATTCACAGAAAAATCTTTCTATCAATATTCAATTGAGAATGTTTCCCTTTTCAACATATTTGATGGAATCTTAACAGCAGCAATGGTTATTTAAGTAGGAGATAAACTTTTATAATGAAATAAATAAAATACTGTGACAAGTTTTTTTATCTGTCTTAATCATATCATATATACATAACAACCAAAAACAATAATCTACAATCTAGATATGAAAATATAAATTCTGCTTTCCAACAATATTCATAGCTTCATTACAATTAATTGATTCGGAATTTTTTAATAACCTAATCACGCCACACGTGAGATTGTGAAATAGTCAAAAGCAATGACAATTCTACAATTCCAACTTTCAAGTAGGTAAACGTACTAAATACTAGAAATGTATGGTACGATCTGCCTGTTCCTCGCATATCGTGAAAGAATTTCGATATTTTGATGTGTGGTTTTCAACATTTTTCCGATAAGTCTGTTGAAGAATTCATCCCAAGGAACAATAAAGTGGCAGGTAATTGCAGCAATTTCGAATTCCATTCCAACAACATCAGTAGCATTCTAGTTGTTCGTAAATATTCTATTTTCAATGTTTCCCCCTATTTGTGTCATTGAGTTACTTCACTGCCATCTCTGGGTCCCCGTTTGTACTTATCGGTCTTCCTGATCCAGAGAGGTCTCGTGCTATGTCTGCCTTGTATGCTTCCTATTCTGTTTTTACAGATTCCGATGTAGTGGTGTTGCCTTCATTTTGAAATTTATGTGTCTGTGGCCTAAGCAACTCTCCTCTTCAGATACATGCCATTCCGTAACAACATCACTCACAGAGGTGGAGGCCATTGTTACATCGAGTTACTCCCTTTTTTCTGTAAAAAAGTTTGGTTCGTTACCTAGGTTGTTACCCCTTTCGTTGGTGTCGCTTCTGCCCCATACGATGTGGTGCGCCTTTGCATCGCAGCCGATTAATAGCCTTCGTGGATGGTTCAGGATCATCCGAAGGGTAATGGGCCGATGCAAGTATCAACTCCATCGACCCATTATATTTCCTGATCCTTAACTTCACTGCTGTTAAGTCTTTTGAACACAGGCTCACATCTTGGATTTGGGTCTGTTTGCCATAGCCTCGTTTGTCTTGCCGCGGTCGCCCACAAAAGCCTGCATACTATTTTATCCGTATCGCAGTCGCGGCCCGCTCATCCCACACCATGTGAAGGTGAGGTTGGACTTTGAGCGGCCTTACTAATACTATAATCTATTTATATGGCATGAATAGTGGGCAATATGGACATATCACAACAGGAAAATACAACTCTACGGGTGCATCAATAGCACGAGGAAATCAAACTCAGATCAACCAAGGCACTGGAAACTTAACTTACGTATACCTTGACTAGTGGAAACACTTTGCACAACTTCTTTTGAACGACTTTCGGTACTAACAAATGTACTATCGGAAGCACAGCGAAAACAAGCTCGGATTCTCATTTCATCTCGTCTTTTGTATCTTTTGGATTTATTCAAAAACCTCGGGAAAGAACCTTATCAAGAAAGCCGCTCTTTTTAGTCCGATGGACATAAGAACTGAACAAAAAGCCTGCTTGACTTTTTGTCTCAGGGTTGAAAAGGTTTTCGTTATCGCTAATTAATCTGTTTTTGCTTTTTCAATAAAAACAGTCTCCCATCCCTTTTGTGGTATGCAAAAAGGATTCATCCCTTCCTTTCACTGGGTTTATTGAGTTTTCCAGTAGCGTTGGGTATTTATTTTACAGCTATTTTCTAAACTCGGTATTATATTGTTGCCCAGATCGTGATTGGAATTGATCCCGAATAGGCAGTGACTTTGATATAGCTCAAACTATTGTTATTTTCTGTAGCCGTTCTTAATAAATGAGATATACATTTCCGATGTATATTTATGATTATTTCCTTATGCCATTGACTATGATGATTTGGATAGTTAAATTAATAATTGTATTGTTTACTATTATTATCTAAATATGGTGATAATGTGAAAAAATAACTCCATGAAATTTTCATACATTTTCAGAAAACAAGTATAGTTACGATGATAATATTTGAGCAAGGGTAAATTGAAGGTAGGAAATTCATTCCAAAGTGGGAAGCATAATGTTCATATTTTGGGCTTTGAAATAACGAAATGTATTTTTTAACTGCCATGAATTTTATGATATTGCTAACCAGTTCTCCACTTTGTGATGTTTTGGAATACAACCGCTAAGCTATACTGGTAGGACCGGTGACATCAGGTTTCCGTCACCAACACTAATTGTCACTTTTTCCTGATTGTTCATGCTAGTTTTTGAAGAAGTTTGTTTACTTCATTTGGATCAATTTTTATCACCGATGAATCAAAATGAAATGATAAAATACCATCAGGAAGGCTGACAGAGTGGAATAATGGGAAATAATTCCATTATTCGAATGAATGATGAAAGATCCACCAATGTTTATATATATATATATATATATATATTTATATGAATATAAATATATATATATATATATATATATATATATATATATATATATATATATATATATATATATATATATATATAGACAATCGGGTAAGTCACTTGGAAATAGTTATTAGTTGTTGCCAACTGTTAGATTAGTAACTGATGTTACCAGGTGGCGGTAATGTTGAAGAGAACTATTATTTTATATTACATTGTTGTCAATTTTGATTGATATATCTATGGACAATAAATAAGAGATTTCGCTAGAATGGTAAATTGTTTTTTTTTAACCATTAACCATTCTAGCGAAATCTCTTATTTATTGCCCTTAGATATCAATCGAAATTGACGACAATGTAATATAAAATAATAGTTCTCTTTAACATTACCGCCACTTGGTAACATCAGTTGGTACTAATCTAACAGTTGGCAACAATGTAACTATTTCCAAGAGACACCCGTCAGGTGTCGTTGGCTTAAATATAATTGCAAAATTAATTCCTAACCTATCAGTTTCCCTTGTCACACCACATAGAGTACACAGTTATATTTATATAATTTGAAACAACGCTAATGTGGTTGTAGTAACTCTGAACTCCGTTTAATTCCTCGATTAACGTTTTTCCTTTTGTATCACCATGTTAGATGAATATGTTCAACATCATTGAAACCAACCTCAACAAAGTTGTAAGTAGCATATTGTTTTGCACTTGAATATGTATTACTATTGGTTTTTTCATCTATTGTATTCTCCCTGATAATGAAAATGAACATTTCCGAAAGCTTGGATAAACCTCAAAGAGTTTACTTTTTCATTGCTGCTTACCCCAATATTCCTAGTTTTGTACCTAACTAGTCGGCAAATACTTCCCCCACACCTATATATAATAATATATATATATATATATATATATATATATATATATATATATATATATATATATATATATATATATATATATTATATATATATATATAAATATATATATATATATATATATATATATATATATATATATATATATATATATATATATATATATATATAGAGAGAGCGAAAGAGAGAGAGAGTTTATCAGGATTGCCGATATACGAAAAGCAAGGACATGCTTTCACATGAATTCATTCTCGTCAGAAGTGGTAAAAAGTGAGGTTATCTAAAAACTCCGATAAAATATTATGCTTGTGTTTTTCCCCACCTGACATAGCAAAATCGTCGAAGTTTTATCAAGAAAACATGAAGAGATTCAATAAAGCCTTGATTCCTGAATGCGTTCGAAAAGTTTTGCGAAATAATCACCATAAATTTATGGGACCACTCGAGAGTTCGCAAATGCCAAAGTTTGTACTTCCCAAGCAACAACAAAGGGGAATATAAGAAATGAAATGAAAGATTCCTCAAGCGAGCGTCGTCGGTTGTTTGGGGCGGACATCATTATTGTCCACTCGTCGCAAACTTACTCGGAAGACGAAAATAAATAACTTGTTTACGTCGAGAGAGTGGAAGAATGCATTCAGAACAGATACGTTTTGTGAAGTTCGCAGGTTACCCAAGTATAACAACTGTTTCTGTAAAGTATTTTGTGGAAAATTTCATCCAATTCAATTTTGAGATGATGTTACGCTCACTTGCTGACCAGGAGTTTACAAACTTCCTTTCAGTCGAATTTCAATCATAATATCATAGCAAACATACCAAGGAACATGTGATTGCATAGACCCAATGGCATCAGAATTCCAAATATTTTGAAGTATCAATAGTTTGGCATTATCGTGCGACCGTTGAAAACAAATCATTTGCATCATGTAGATCTTTACTGGGTTGACGGATCTGTTTATATTCCAGGGCTATATTCCAATATATGCTCAGTTCATGGAGAGGCATATAAGAAAAACATGAAACACACTTCCAGAAGTGGAAGAGTGCCTTGTGGAAGCTTAGTGACAATTTTATACATAATAATCAGTTCAACGATAAAATTATATTACTATATCCATTTCGAAGGGTGAACTTTATTCATTCATGACTGGTTGATGAAAAATAATAAGAAGTCAGTTCATCGAACCCTGCAATGACACTTTTTCGAGTGAATATTCCTAATAGCTAGGTTAATGTTTACCAGGTGAATACAGTATATGATTATATATATAAAAATTTTTTTACACATTAATAGTAATAGTAGGTGATTGATATATCTTGGAGCACGTTCTGTCATTTGATAATAAGAATTTCTTCAGATTATTACTGAATTTCTGGAGGAAAATGCTCATTTGAATATCATGGGGTATAAATTTATATACCCTTGGAGCCAAAAACATTGCATTTTTGACAGCTTTGATTGATGATGGAATGATGAGGATTCTATTGATGTTTTGAGTTTGGTGCTAGTGTAATATATGAGCAAATTCCTGTTTCTTTTTGAAATAAAACAATGCAATTTTTTTGAAAAATGTCTGTCGGGGATCTAATACTTCTAATTTGTAAATTAATTTCAGGATGAGGTTTTGTATAACTCCAAGTGTCTGTGACTTCTCCCCATCCTAGGATTCCATGGGTGATACGCGATTCAACAAGTGCATGATAGATCATTTGTAGGTGTACTGAGTCTTTCACTCTTGCAAGATATTCGAACTTATGTATCGTTATTCGCACAGTGTTATTGATTTTTTTGATATGGTAGTCCCAGCGTAAATGATTGACAATAGTTATACTTGAGTATTTGACCTGGTTTGTTGACCTGATTGATATTTTTCCCCTTGTTTATTAATTTGTAGGAGAATAAGATTTGAAAGTTCTTTTTTGTAGTTGGCTAGTGGAAGGAACATTGTTTTTGTCGGATTTACAGTCAATAACTTGTGATTCAATCAGTCAAATATCTTGCAGAGATCAGTTTCCGGTTTCTGTTTCAGGTATTCCTAGGAATTTGAGGAATAAAAGATTGACGTGTCATCAGCGAAGCTGAATATTATCCCACTCGTGTTCATATATATATATATATATATATATATATATATATATATATACATATATATATATATATATATATACAGAGTGGCCACTTTTTTAATGGGATTGTATTGGTAACTTTTAAACCATAAGAGTTAGAAGGTCGGTCAAATGGAGAAAAAGTTGCATTCATAGTAGCATTGTCAAGCAGTTCAAAGAATCGAGATTATCAGGGCCGGTTATTGAGATATCATAAGAAAAGTGAATTCTGTCATTTTGATTTTTCTTTTTTTCCCACTTTATTTCGAATATTATGAAAAAATGTCACGAGAGGTTTTTATTCGACAGTAAATCATCCTCATTTTGACATAATCAGATTTTGTATCCAACGTTTCGTACGCTCTGGGCCACCCTCAACCTCATTTTTTTCAATACGGACCTGCATATTTTATGACACTTTTCGAAATAACTTTTAACGCTAAATTCAAAGATATATCATACAATGTCTTCAAAGTAGATTTTCAGGTGATTTTGACCCTTATCCAAATTTCTTTGGGTCGGATCTGTATAACATTTAGGTAACTTTAGTTTAATTAACAACATGCAATACATTTCGATAAAAAAATCAACTCACTCATCTTCAACTGAATGGAACGTAACAGAATCAAAGCAAGAAACAAGTAATAATTATTTACAAATTTATTGAATGTATTATTTTCAAGTAGTAGGCCGTGGATAAAAAAGAACATAACAAGAAATGTCATATTATTTGTCACTTCGTTTATTATTGTGTCACAAGAACTTGTCATTAAATACTTTTCTGAGTGATTTCAATTCAACTTATTCGATATGGTAAGATACACAAATGAAGAGAAGAGAGATATGTACGAAGTGTACATAAAACTAGATAGAAATTCGTTAAAAGCACAACAAAGGTATGGTGAATTATATCCTGAAAGAACAACACCAAATATTGAAATTTTTATCTACAATGTTACTTGCACATAATTAGTAGGAGATTTAAAGCCGGTTCTGGCTCTCCCCCCACCACTATGACGTCACGTGTGACCTTGAATGGTTGCAGGTGTGCAATGTGTGTGTGTTTGACCTTGAGATTTGACTTTGAGATTTGTCATTGAGTTTTGACATGGGGTTTCGTCGACTTTGAGATTCGACTTCAGTTTTGACCTTGAGTTTGACCTTGAGATTCATAACATTAAGTTTTGACTTTGAGATTTGACCTTGAGTTTTGATGTTGGGATTGTTTCGGCAACCTTAAGATTTGATCTCGATGTTTGTTTGACCTTGACTAAAGTTGTGGTGTAGGCATACATATTCTGTGTAGTCATGACCTTCATGAATCCTTATACTCTCAAGCGAGGAGGGCATTCATCCTGTAGAGAGGTAGGAGTGAACTGCGAGTATTGATGAATGTGCTGATGTTCAAGCGCACTGACCTTCACACTCCATCTACTGGAAATGGGGTGGGATGTCTCTTATAAAATGTGTGGAGTCGTTGATGGGAAATCAGATGTTAGATAATATCATCAGAGTGAATACAGAGTACGAGAAGTTCTCAATTGAGTGAGTGTATTTTTATAAGGTGAAATAATCTATATTTTTTCATACAGTCTTACTATGTCTTTTCTTCCAAAAGTTGTAGATTTGAAGAGAATCAATTCTTCAATAATTGAAAAGAGGGTGGAGCTTTTGAACAAAGACCAATATCATCATTACC